>JANAVB010036019.1:20647841-20747841 GCA_029216955.1 Iris pallida
CCCCCAATCCCCTCCTCCCTCCGCTGGCCGACCATGCTCGACCTAGGGGGAGCATTATTCGGTTTTTGACACGAAAATCGAACCGAATCGAATAAGAGATTCGGTTCGATTTAAAAAAAAATGGTTCGGTTTTGGTTTCAAAAATACTAAATTTTTTTTATTCGATTTGGTTTCGGTCCAAAACCGAAACCAAAATATAATATATATATATATAATATATATATATATATATATATCATATATATTATATATATATTATATATATATATATATATATAGTATATAATAATATATAATATAATCTATATATATATATATCTATATATATATATACACACACACAAACACACTACAGATATATACTAAATAAATTTAGGTATATTTAAGTACTATATATATTAACAAAAATGTGCAAATAAACCAAAAAATGAATAAACTGATAATCGAACCGATTTAATTCGGTTCAGTTTGTTTCGGTTATGGGCCAATTCTGTTCGGTTTTAGTTTTGCTTATTCGATTTTCGGTTCATTCGATTTCGGTTCGGTTTGAACCGAATTAACCGAATGCTCACCCCTAGCTCGACCCGCCCCCTCCTCCCTCCGCTGGCCGGCCACCCTCCCCTCTCCTCTAGTCGGTCCCGCTTGACATGCCCCCACCACCGGAGAGAGGGGGGGAGGGGTAAAATCTTATTTTTAGACGTATTTTAACGACTTTTAACGGCAGGGGTGCAAACTGAACAAAAATTAAAATGTAAATTTTTTTTTAAACAAAAGGTCTTCAAATGCAAAAACAAAAATCTAAAGAGGGTTTGTTTGCACTTTACATAGGATTGGGGGGGTTACACTAATTAAAATAAAATTGGGGGGGAATTAGAAATATGATTAGCAATTGGGGGGGGGGGTAAATACAAATAACTCTAAAAAAAATAAAAAACTAAGATGCATGAATTATGAGTTCTTTTCCCTCCTACAAGTTGTAGTATGGGGGCATGTCCTTTACCCAATACTACTTTATGGTTAAGGGAAGTGGTAGATGCAGAAACTTTACATGGGATAAATTTTAAATTAATTTATCTTGTTTGATTTGTCAAAGTTTTTATATTTTGTAAAACAAATTTTCTAGAGTTAAATTAATAAAAAAATTATATTGCCATCTTATGTGCATAATATAATTCATATAAAGTTGACTCATCCCCAGACACAATCCACCCGGAATTCGATTGACTAGAAAAGGGCTGTCTCAAGCCATTTGGAGGTCCTAGACAAAATTCAAAGATGGAAACCTTTTTAAAAATTTAAACATAATTAAATTATATAATTTTATTATATTTATTTATATGCAAACCTGTCACTTTTCGTTCCCGATATACGTATTCGCCTTCTTGATTCCTGTATATGACATATGGTATTTTGTGCATGTGCACCATTTTAATTTATTTTTCTATTAGTTGTTGCATGTAGCCACAAATCATGTCATTAGTTAAAATGGTTAAGAGCATGCTTAAGATTAGGATTTTCTTAAGCCAACCCATATATATATATATATATATATATATATATATTTTTAATATATATATATATATATATATATATATATATATATATATATATATATATATATATATATATATATATATATATATATATTCTCTTCCTTTTCTCTCTCCTCATAACTCTTCATTCATTTCCCTCAACCACCACCACCGTTAGGCAAGTACACCTTGCACCAAACAGAGAGATTCATGCATTTTTTTTATTTCTTGATTTTTTTCTTTGATATGATTTGTCTATATTGTTCTTCTAGTCATCCCCTACAATTTTAGTACTTGGTATTTTCGGTTTTGGTGGCTAGTTTTGAGTATATCTATGTTCCAAAAACTAGGATTTGTGTTTTTATGGTTTTGATCTATCAAACCTACTCTTTTTCGAAAACTACTTATTTCATGTTGTAGAGAATTCAATTTCATTCAATTTAGACCTTTATTTTGCCCAATTTTGAGTCCTATAGTCCTATAGTCCAAGTTTTGGTCCGTGCACCTTGCACCTCGAGCACCTCGTGCGCACCTTTTGGTCCGCGCACCTTGCACCTCGCGCACACTACTAAAATCTGCTTAATTGGCGACGTAAATTTAGCGACGTTCACATAACGTCGCTAAATTGAAGACATTAGCGACGTATAACTGAAATGTCGCTAACCGTCGCTACTAGCGACGTGACAACGACGTATATTTGTTTCATGAGCTAGCCGTCGCGAAACATCGCTAATAGCGAATAATTTAGCGACGTTCGTAAGAACGTTGCTAAATTCTAATTAAATTAAATCCCCCCCGATTCATTTCCCTCCATCCATTTTACTATCTCACTCTCTCCCTCCGGCGCTCTCACTCTCACTCTCTCCGGCGCTCTCACTCTCTCCGGCGCTCTCACTCTCTCCGGGGACACTCACTCTCTCCGGCGACTCTCCTCTGGTACGTGACTCTCTTTCTCTCTCTCTCTATTTTTGGTGTTGGTGGTTAGGGGGGTGCTGGTGGCTCAGGGGGAGGGGCAGGGGGGATGCGGGTGGTTGGGGGGTGGCTGGGGGGTGGGACAGGGAGGTGAGGAGGGGGGCTGGAGGGAGGGAAGGGTTAGGGTTCGGGTTAGGGGTGAGTGTGTGGGGGAGGGGGAGGGGCGGGGGAGGGGTGAGGGCTGCTGGGGGGTGAGGGCGGGGGTTGGGGGGTTGGGGGGAGGGGAGGGGAGGGTTATGGTAAGGGTTCGGGTTAGGGTTAGGGGTGGTTGGTAGGGGAGGGGAGCATGGGGGGTTGAGGGGGGGCTGGGGAGGGAAGGGGGGCTGGTGGGAGAGGGGTTAGGGATAGGGTTCGGGTTAGGGTTAGGGGTGGTGTGGGAGGGGGGTACGGGAGGGGGGGCTGGGTTAGGGACACCAATAGTGCCAAAAAACCTGATAATTTAGTAATAATTATTTGTTTTCCGATACCGAAAAATATGATACTTCGATTCGAAACCACGTACTGATAGTGCCGATATTTGTAACACGTAGTTTTGTTGGTTGGTTAATGCCGTCGTCTATTTTCCTTGATCCCGATACTCATAAGAATGGTCCCGAGTCATGGCCGTAGTATGTAGTATATTCGTTTTAGTTTGTAGTATATTCTTTTTAGTTTTGAAGTTTTAGTTTTGAAGTTTATTCGTTTTAGTATATAGTATGTAGTAGGAATGGTCCCGACTCATAGGAACGGTCCCGAGTCACGGCCGTAGTATGTAGTATGTAGTATATTCGTTTTAGTTTTGAAGTTTATTCATATTTGTAGATATCTAGAAATGGCTATATCCATGTAACTACTAGACCATTCGTGGATGTACAACCGCATTCGAGATGACAGGTACAATGTGCAAGATGAATACATCGCCGGAGTAGAACAATTCCTCCAATTCGCGAAGGCGTTTCCTCAATCCATGGACGACATGGACATTAAGTGCCCGTGTGCAAAATATCGGAACATGAAGTTTCAACCAGAATTGGATATGACGTATCACTTATACACAAAGGGTTTCCTTCCGAATTACTACCAATGGACCGCACAAAGAGAGCTTGTACCGTTAGCATTCCAAGCGAAGCCTTATATGGAGCCTTATGTGGAGCCTTATATGAATGTCCACAACCGAACTGGTGTCGACAACGAGTATGTGAACATGGTCTTCGACGTTGCGGGGCATAGTTTCGATCCATACAATCGTGACGCAGCTGAGGAGGCATCGAATGCCGATGCCGCGAAGTTCATGGAGTTGCTGGAGAATGGAAGGACTTATTTGTACCCTGGCTGTGAGGACCATTTACATTTAGAGGTGATCACTCGGCTCTTGAGCATAAAGTCTAACTTTAACATGTCGCAAGAATGCTACAATAGAGTGCTCGAGTTGATTACCGATATTTTGTCGGAGGGTGCCAAGGTACCGAAAGACTTCTACCGCTCTAAGAGGTTGGTGAGATCGCTCTGAATGGGATACGACAAGATCGATTGCTGTCAGAACGGATGCATGCTTTACTACAAAGATCACAAGGATGCAAAAGTGTACGGATTCTGTGGTGCTGATCGCTACAAGCCAACTGCTACAGGCAAGTCTAGAAGACCGACTGTTTCAATGCACTACTTGCCTTTGACGTCGCGGTTGCAGAGGTTGTTCATGGTGAAAGAGACTACCGAAAATATTAGTTGGCACAAGCGACAACAGACCGAAGGAGTGTTGGATCACCCATCTGATGGAGAAGCGTGGAAGCACTTCGATCGAGTATATCCTAATTTTGCTTCTGATGCGCGTAATATAAGGTTGGGGCTCTGCTATGATGGTTTCACCCCATTTGGTCTTTCAGGCTCCCAATATTCATGCTGGCCGGTAATCCTCACTCCGTACAACCTACCGCCTTGGATGTGCATGAAGACGCCTTACATGTTCTTAACTATATCATCCCCGGTCCGAACAACCCGAAGAAGAACATCGACGTGTACTTACAGCTGTTGATAGATGAGCTGAAGCAGCTTTGGGTGTCACGACCCGCACCCAGTGTAAGGGCACGAGAAGTTGTTACGTCCAGCCTATGCCGCTGTGTCGACGGTAGAACGCTGTCCTAGGTTACATACATCTAACAGTTATAAGGTACATGTACAGTTTATACTCTCCGAATGGAGGTGACATAAATAAGTACAACTCAATCACAACTAAGGAGGAAAGTACGATAAGATAGAATAGATGAAACTCAGAATCCACAGATGATAAATATAAGATAGAGAGATAGCTGAAAATCTAAGATAAACATCTCCACAATCCAGAATACAATCTCCAAATAAATACAAGTGTATCTGACAAGATATGAAGATAAAGGAAACTAGTCTAGCTAACTAGCCTAGTCTACTGGGGTAGTATCGTCAGCAAGTGCTGGGTCCTCCTGAGAGTCCAGCTCACATGTGACGTCTAAGCCTGCTCCGTAATAGGTGGGACACAGCTCGTCAAAATTATCTGTATTATTTCAACAGGTCCAGTCAGGACTGGAGCGAGCACAGTACATCTCACGCAGTTCATATCATGAAAGGAATATAATACAGGCAATAGAGTAAGATACATGAAACGCTGAAGAATATACATGAAGTAAAAAAGAAGACTGTAATGAAATATCTACTATAAGTAAAGAGCTACAGTGAACTAGTGATTTAGAGTACAAGCTAGACATGTGAACGACTTGATAATAAACATGAGAGTTTGCACATGACTACACTACTTTGAAAATTGTCCACATGACTATTTATACTCTCCCGTACCCCAATCAATACACAAGGATCCGTTCAAGTTATGTTATTGCACATGAAATTCATATGGGGGCCCATAAATGGGTGTACATAAAAGTAAACATGGGGGATCCGTGAACATGAGAGTACATGAATCACGAGAGTGCACATGAATGGTGAAAGCACAAGAATACATGATGAAAGTGAAACGCACATGACATGATGCAGCTGATGCTCCCGAGGGGGATAACATTGTATAAAAAGATCCATATAGTACTAATCCGTGTTTCCATCGTCTCAGCATCAAGTAAAATAATCTAGAGCAAGAAAATACTCCTAACAAGTATAAAACGGTCAAAGAATGTACTCGCCTGATATCCTGAATGTCTGGAAGAAAATACTGCCTGAGGAGTGGTGTCTGGCTCCTAATCAGAATAATACAAGTCACAACATGAGCAGAATAGTAAAATAAGCTACTATAATGCATTCTACATGATGTTGGGTCAAATTTAGACTAAAGTCAAACTCTGGTCAACTTCAGTTAACTAACTAGCCAATACTAGGTCAACCCAGACCCAATCAAGTCTCACTAGGCCTAACCTTGTCTACCCTACACTATTCACAAGTCTATATGACTCTACACATGTGTATATTCTATATACCATAGGCTATACAAGGATACCATAGACTATGTTACCTAGATTATATGCCATAGGCAATACTATCACGCCCCAGAACCAGAATACTAGAGAGCGGGGGCGGACATAGCCAGCTACGTATATTGAAGTGCAACCCACCTTGCTATACAGTCACGGCTGTCTAGATACATGAGGGTTCAACTACAAGCCAATAGTCTCCTATGGTCATGAACAAGCCTATTGTCTCAATCTCAAGCAAGCAATAATAGTTACAAGATATCAGAGCACCAAAAATATAATAGCAAGACGTCCCGTACATTACATATTCGGATGATCATGAAGCTAGTCGTACAAAATGTCAGGACTAGCAAGAGTTCAGTCATACATAATCAACCCTAGGATTTGCCAATCATGTTACAGCCCGTAGGCAGACATAAATAAGGTGCAATACGAGCTAACACGTGCTCGTCAGTTAAACGCCTCAAAAGAATAATTTTACAAATAAGTAGGAGGACAAAAAGAAATCCACTCGTTGTCAGGGTTACGCCTGGTGGTCACCATTTGGCTTGAAGACAGGTGGATCCTCTGGTGCTGCTCCGATATCTGGCCACACAAAACCAGCTGGGTCAGACCCCAGAAAGAGCAAGTGCCACAAGGAGGCTTCACTTAGGAACTAAAACTAGCATATCACAATAGAATATTAAAGATAATAAATAAAGAATTGATAATAATAGATATAATAACAGTAAATTGAGTACGAAGAAACCATTCAAGTAGCTAGGTCACAACCTTTAAACCAAACAAGGACCGAGGTTATAACCCTTCACCTGAATAGAAACCCGACTCAAATACTACTGGTACAGTGAAGACAATAAACGAAGAGAGGACACAGAACTGCTCCGGGAGCCAGGTTACAACCCTTAAACCAAACAAGTACCGGGGTTGTAACCCTTCGCTTGAACAGAACTGGACCCCTGATCTTTATTGCTAAGGCCAGTATAAATAATCATGGTATGAAGGTAAGGTAAAACATGACAAACATGGCATGGGATTGTAATAAGACAATAAACGAAGAGAGGACACAGAACTGCTCCGGGATCCAGGTTACAACCCTTAAACCAAACGACGACCGGGGTTGTAACCCTTTGCCTGAATAGTACTGGACCCCCGATCGTTATTGTTAAGGCAAGCATCAATAATCATATCATGTCACAATCTTGCACATGATCAGGATAAGACTAAGCTGGAATAAACTCCACACAATCAATCACGGCCAATCAAGAGTACGGCTTGATACTTTAACTAACTAGGGTTATCACAGGCCTAGTTACTAGTAAAAATGCAATAAGATTATCCCAACAGCCACAAGCCCTGCAGACCATCTGGTTATCCAGGTCGAATGTCTTGTTTATGAAAGGTGCACCACATGAATGTGTGCCGAAAATGTGCCCTACTCGTCGGTAGGCTACAAGTCCACTTAATGCGCCCAGATAACGGGATTGCCTGTAGCTGGAAATCTCTTCATGTCTACTGAATTATTCTAGTTTCTTAGCCTTAGTCAATTACTATAGGTATCCTTGACCGTGGTACTCAGGGATCCCTACCCTAGACATGATACAAGACAGTACTGGTTTATTTGTACAAATGCAATTGCCCACAGTATCGAGGTCATTCATACTTGTCATGTCAGGCTAGCTGTCGTAACAGCAAGTCATGACATTTCATGTCAGTTTACTTATCAAAAGAGCGCCATGACGGGCCACTATCGTGTTTATAGAATGTACCAGACCCTATATGGCAGAAGCATAAAGATGACATTTAATTAATAATAATAATAATAATAATAAGGCTGGATGGAGCCATGCGGCTAAGGGAAGAAACTCATGTGGTAGTGGAGATGCAGTGTCATGCGGTTGGAAAGCGAAGCAGGGCTCATGCGGCAGCGGGGAGCGCAGGCACATGCGGCTGAACCAATAAGTCCATGCGGCTGGAACTGTGCGCTTATGCAGCTAAGTGGGAGGTGAGTATATGCGGCTAGAACGGGAGCAGCGCCATGCGGCTGGAAAGGTAAGGTGGGCCTATGCGGCTGGATCAACAAGTCTATACGGCTGGATCAACAAGTCTATGCGGCTAAGGGTAGCCTCGGTCTTATGCGGCCGAAAAGGGGTCGGTTCTTATTGATGGAACTGGGATTCCCAGGACCCTTCCTTTGGTGTGCGTATTGATCGATAGAAAGTTAAACAGATCTAATACATGTTATAACCCATCATAGGCGGAAACTAGGGTTCACGAATTATACATGCGGCAGAAAGGAGACAAGTAATTCCTGGCAATCTTGAGCGGACGACCCCAAGATCTTCTGTACGTATTCCTTCCTCGAGTTGGACATCGTGTGGGCGACGATCTCCCAACCTTTTCTTCTTCTTGGCAGCCCTCTCTTTCTCTCCTAACGTGAATCACGAAATTAGAGAAAGTTTCATATTTCTGATCGGTAATATGGCGGCCAGAGAATAGAGGATATATATAGGCTACGACAGGGACCATGAGGAAAAATTAGGGTTAGACCTCCTAACGGATCTGGATATCCCATGTCCAGTCCGAACACACAATCCAGGCCCATTAACAATAGCTCGGTCCACTAATGAGCTATTGTTGCACTACCTCCCTAATCCCAAATTACGTTTGTGGGCTCCTTTTATTATATGCTCGTTTGGCTCCCCATGTTAAGATATCGTATGTCCGTCGATCAAATTAAGTTACTGACAACTATATTGATTCGACATCTTTTATCCTTAAGTAGTACCGCTCAACTTTATTTGTCATGTCGGATATAATCCACCTGCAGGGTTTACATGACAATCTTTATGAGCTCCTTAAGGGGACATCATCGACCCGATGTACCGGGACATGGATTCCATTTATAATTAACAGCCCATCATACATACAATGTTATTACCCAATTCATAGAGGTTGTCGATCCATAATGAATCTCACTCTTTTATGAGTCAAAATAATACACACTGCATATACATGTCCGTTATTATATCCGGGTTAAGAGCACAAGCATCCATAATAACAGAGGTGTTTATTCTCTTATGTAATAAGTACAAAAAGAACAACCTCAAGTGGTCCTGTACAATACACACAAAGTGTACTAGTGTAAACCTATAGTCAAGATAGACTAATACCATATTACACTACAACCTTTCCAATAGATTGTCCAAGTCCATCTAGGTTGTGAACTATTTATATACTCCATAGGGAACTGATAATATGATCTTCTGTGTGACACCACACACCATATTATCTACAATATAGAATATCAGACATTTGCATTAACACTTGCAACAAATACAATATGCAAACATTTTCCATATGATTCTCATTCAAAATTTAAGGAAATAAGGTTACTAAAAAAGTGATGCTTTTAGTATATAACCCTAACACTTATGCGGCCAGAAAGAAGGGAGGCCTTTATGCGGCTGCGGGACGATTAAGGTCCATGCGGCTGAGGATTAATGCGCCATGCGACTGAGTCAAGTCAAGGCCTCATGCGGCTGAGTTATTGTCCATGGCCTTATATGGCTGGAAAAGCTTTCCGCATGAAGACTCATGCGGTCAAGTATCGCCATGCGGCCAGGCCAGCTATACGGCTGTACTGTTCTTCTTCTTCACTGATCCGAGAAGAAAACACCATGAATCCAAACTTCCAAGCTCCATAAACCCTTCATCCGGAGTCCAAATCCGATCTTCTATAGGTCAAAATGGGGCAGAACGAAATACTCTACAACATAGAACCATCAAAATTTAGAAATAATAATGCTAAGTAGATCAAAACCCAAGAAATCCGAAAGTACTATAAACTTGGATCTAGAAGAATTTAGCCATGGAAATTGAAAATGCCAAGCACTAAAGAGTCTTAGAATGTTGCGAGGAAGAAAATGGAATAATAAATCTTGAGTTCCCTCATGAAGCAAGATGTACTTGCCTAGCTCTCTCTTACTCTCACAGGTTGGTGAGGAGTTAATGGTGGAGAAAAAGAAGTAAATGAAGAAGAATAATGAGGAGAGAGAAGGGAGTGGGTTAATAAATGGGGTTGGTGGTGGTAGGTAGGTGGGTTGGTTCTCAACCAAAACCGAACCAAGCCTAACCAACACAAGCCGAACCGAACCGAACCAAGATGAACCAACAATGAAATACCCAATAAACCGGGCAATGAGACATGCAATGCAAGATAAATACGTATACGTATTCCAAAATACGTAATACGAACAACATGCATTACAACTCTACCCACCTTAAAAGAATTCTGTCCTCGGAATTTAATTAAGAGGCTAGAGGGACAAGGGCAAGCTATACTATCACAGGCAAGCTATACTAGGAAATCAATCAATCAATCAATCAATCAATCATGCAAGCAAGAAATTAAATGCATGAGGCATAAGGAAGACATTATATCTCACGAGTCAAACAGGTCGTGATATCACGATCAGATATCATCCTCACTCTCCTAAATTGACTCACCCAAAGAGTGATGACCCCAAGCAACTCGGACTAACTTGATGGTCTTGTTCTTGAGTGTCTTCTCTCTTCGGTCCAATATAGACACGGGCCTCTCCTTATACGAAAGGTTGGTACCAACAACCAATTCCTAGTGATCCAGGATGTGGCTCGGGTCCGGGATATACCGTCGCAGTTGGGATACATGGAACACATTATGCACCTCACGTAGCGACGGTGGAAGAGCAAGACGATAGGATACATCTCCTACTCGCTCCAGAATATCGAACGGTCCTATATACCTAGGACTAAGCTTTCCCCGTACGCCGAAACGAATGACGCCACGGTTAGGCAAAATTCTCAGAAATATATGGTCACCGACCGAGAATTCAAGGGGTCGCCGATGAGAATCGGCCCAATGACGCTGGCGATCTTGGGCAACTCGAAGATGGTCTCTGACTCTCCTGACCACCTCAACGGTCTGAGCAATAATTTCTGGATCGAGCATCTGCCTCTCTCCAACATCATCCCAGGCTAGCGGGGATCTTCAATTCCTACCATACAGTGCCTCGAACGGTGCCATCTGGATACTAGCTTGAAAACTGTTATTGTACGAGAACTCTATCAGGTACAGGTAATTTTCCCATGAACCACCGAAGTCGAATGTACATGACTGCTACATATCTTCAAGAGTCTGGATCGTGCGCTCCGACTGGCCATCTGTCTGTGGGTGATAAGCTGAGCTGAACTGGAGGCGAGTTCCCAAACTCTCTTGCAGGCTACGCCAAAAGTACGACGTAAATCTGGAATCTCTGTCCGAGGTGATATTGACTGGTATACCGTATAATCTGACAATCTGTCGGAGATATATCTCCGCTAGCTTAGCCATCGACTGACCAACTCTGAATGGAAGAAAGTGAGCCACCTTCGTGAGCCTGTCTATGACAACCCAAATAGCGTCTCTGCCAGCCGGGGATCTAGGTAATCCAGTCACAAAATCTATGGTTATATGCTCCCATTTCCATTCTGGAATCGGCTATAGTTGAAGTAGTCCAGCTGGTCTCTGTGTTCAGCCTTAACTTGTTGACAGACTAAACAACGAAAGACAAACCGGGCTATCTCCCTCTTCATGCTATTCCACCAAAAGTGCTGGCGGATATCACGATACATCTTCGTACCGTCGGGATGAATGGAATACTGTGAACTGTGAGCCTCCGTCATGATCTTCTGTCTAATATCTCTACTTGGTACACAAAGACGCTTCCCATGTCGAAGTGTACCATCTTCATGGATTTATAACTCTGGTCTTCGTCCTGCCTCATACTCTGCTCTGAGTCGCTGAAGCTTGGAATCTGCTGACTGCGCCATCCGGATCCTCTCGACTATAGTGGACTGAACTTGCATGCTGGCCATCAATGCCAAACTGGAAGGGAGAACAACTTCTATACCCATCTTCTGAAGATCGGCTAACAGCTCTGGTTGTGCTGTTAGGAAATAAACTCCGGCTCTCCTGCTCAATGTATCTACAACAATGTTGGCCTTCCCATGATGATACTGCAAGTTGATGTCATAATCCACAAGCAGCTCTAGCCATCTCCTCTGACGTATGTTGAGATCCTTCTGGGTGAATATATACTTCAGACTCTTGTGGTCGGTAAAAATCTCCATCCTATCACCATATAAGTAGTGCCTCCAAAGCTTAAGTGCAAACACTACTACTGCCAGCTCCAAGTCATAGGTTGGGTAATTTCTCTCATGATCACGAAGTTGTCGTGACGCATAAGCTATTACCTTCCCATGCTGCATCAAAACACACCCTAGACCTCTGCCTGAAGCATCACAATACACTAAGAATTCTCCGGTTCCATCTGGAAGCGTGAGAATGGGAGCCGTCATCAAGCCTCGCTTCAACTTCTCAAAAGAATCCTGGCACTCTGCTGTCTAAGCAAACTGCACATCCTTGCGGGTCAACTGGGTCAATGGCGCTGAGATCCGAGCAAAGTCTGAAATAAATGCCGGTAGTAACCGGCCAATCCAAGAAAACTACGGACTTCTGCAACTGTGCTAGGTACCGGCCTCGTTTCAATGGCCACGATCTTTTGGGGATCCACTTCTACTCCTCCTCTAGTGATGATATGACCCAAGTACGAAATGTGATCGAGCCAGAACTCGTATTTACTAAACTTGGCGTATAACTGGTGCTCTCTGAGAATTTGGAGTACAACTCGGAGATGCTGCTCATGCTCCGCTTCACTCTTGCTGTAGACCAGGATATCATCTAGGAACACAATCATGAACTGATCTAAATAAGGCATGAAAATATGATTCATGAGGTCCATGAATACAGCCGGCACATTGGTTGCTCCAAACGGCATCACAAGAAACTCCCAATACCCATACCTGGATCTGAAAGCTGCCTTCGGGATGTCCTGCTCTCTGACTCTGATCTGATGGTATCATGACCGTAAGTCGATCTTCGAGAATACTGCTACCCCTTAAATTGATCAAACAAGTCATCTATCCTCGGGAGAGGGTATCTGTTCTTGATTGTCACTGAGTTCAAGGTACGATAATCTACACATAATCTGGACGTACCATCCTTCTTTTTCACAAGAAGCATCGGGGCTCCCCAAGACGATCCACTAGCACGAATGAATTCCTTGGTTCTGAGTTCTTCGATCATCTTGTACAATATCTCTAGCTCCGAGGCGCCATCCTGTAGACTCTCTCTGACACTAGGGCTATCCCGGGAATCAAGTCGATGGTGAACTCGATCACCCGCTCTGGCGGCATCCCTGGAAGCTCTTCTGGGAAAACATCTGGAAACTCTTCAACTATCCGGGGTAACTGTATTGCTGCTACTGCCATCCGCAACACTGGAGGAGAAGGTTCAACTTTGCCTCGGGAGAAGGAAAACTCCTGTTCGCCTGGAATGCTAAAAATAACCCTGCCAATGTGGCAGTCTATCCTAGCATACTGGTCCCTCAACCAATCCATCCCTAAGACCACATCATATTCGGCCATCGGGAACTCTATCAATCTAGCGAAAAATTCTCTACTGCTAACTACGATCCGACATGAGGAAAACACCCTATCTACTCCCACAAGTCCATTACCAGTAAGTATAGTGAGCCTTAATGAAAATGGCTCGGGCTCCAGTCCTATCCGTGTCGCAAATCGTGCAGACATAAATGAATGCGAGGTACCAGAATCAAATAATACTGAAGCTGGAAAGGTGTTGACGAAAATAGTACCTGCCACCACCTCACCTGGTGTAATTCCTTCTTTTCCCATGGTCAAAGCCAGCACTTGTCCATGCCCTCTGGGTGCGGGTCCCCTCTGCTGAAAACTCCTCTGCTTGCTCTGGATCAGGGCTTGGGCCTGAGCATACTGCTGCGATCTCTGCTGCTGGAATGCCTGGGCCTGCGTCGGTAATAGCCTCGGGAACGGATACTGCAGCAGCTGCTGCTGGACTGGTGCTGGTCCTCTAACTGAAGGACTAGAGACGGCCGATGAACTCTCCTTGTTCGGGCAGTTCCTAACCCTGTGGTCCGGGGCACGACAAACCAAGCCCAAACCCTGTGCTCTGTGACACTCAGACACCACATGCCCTGGCTTTCCGCAGTGTGAACATCCTACTGCGGAAGACTGCTTCTGCTTCTGCTGCTGAGGGTACGTCGGGATAGAATGCTGAACCGACGTCACTGAGGTCGTCCGCCTCGGAGCTCCAATGGTCAAAGACCTGGCTGCCGGGGCTGGTGCTGATGACTGATTCATCTGACTATGGGATCTCTTCCGACCTTCGGTCCTATCCACGATCCTCTGGAAGGTATACTCATGCCTCCTAGCTGCTCTCAATACTGCATCAAAAGTCTGATGCTCAAACTGCTCCACTGCCAATAGAATCTCTAGATAAAGCCCATGCTGGAACCACTGGGCTCTATCAAACTCGGTTGCTACCAAGGTGGGAGCAAACCGACTAAGCCTGGAGAACTCGGCCGCATATCCATCGACCGTCCTGCCCATCTGCTTCAGATTGGTGAACCTCGTCTGTAGGTCATCCCGAGCTACAGCATCAAAATACTTGGTCTGGAATCTCTCTCTGAATACTGCCCATGAAATAGGGGTCACTAATCCATCGGCCTGCGCTGCCCACCAGCTGCGGACAAGATCTAGTAACTGTAGGCGCACTACGGCCACCTTCTCATTCTCTGGAGTCCTGGCTGCTTCTAGAATCACCTCTGTGTCCTGAAGCCATGCATCGGCAGCGATCGTATCTTCACTGCCGTCGAAGAAGGGAGGGTTCAAGCGCTTGAAGCTGTTGGCCGCACTATTACCCTGATGACCTCCTCTGGCCAAAGCGTCTGCCACCGCCTGGTGCAAGGCATCTCCGCGACGATCCTGGGAGGCTAATAGGGACCTGATGAGATCCACCAAAGTGCCATCATCAGGCTCTGCAGGCTGGACATGCTGAATTGGTGGTTCTCCTCCGGTAGGCACGACTCTGGAGGCTACTCCTGAATGCTGGGCTTGATCTCCAGGTTGAGGCTGGTCCACGGGAGGTGCTCCGCCTTGCTGATCGGACGGTCCAGGAATAATGCCATTGAAGAAGACGACATAGGGAACAATAAGGAAGGACCAGGACAGATCAACGATACAAGCATGTGATCAAGTCAAGATTATCAGGAATTTGAAGACATAAGCAGAGATCAGGGAGAATACTGATTGAGACATCTATTCGGTAAACCCTCACATATCTTGATTAACAAGACCTGTATGGGCCACCACTTAAACCATGTCACGCCCCAGAACCAGAATACTGGAGAGCGGGGACGGACATAGCCAGCTACGTATATTGAAGTGCAACCCACCTCGCTATACAGTCACGGCTGTCTAGATACATGAGGGTTCAACTACAAGCAAATAGTATCCTATGGTCATGAATAAGCCTATTGTCTCAATCTCAAGCAAGCAATAATAGTTACAAGATGTTAGAGCACCAAATATATATTAACAAGGCGTCCCATACATTACATATTCGGATGATCATGAAGCTAGTCGTACAAAATATCAGGACTAGCAAGAGTTCAGTCATACATGATCGACCCTAGGATTTGCCAATCATGTTACAGCCCATAGGCAGACAGTAAATAAGGTGCAATACGAGCTAACACGTGCTCGCCGGCTAAACGCCTCAAAAGAATAATTTTACAAATAATCGGAAGGACAAAAAAAACCCACCCGTTGCCAGGGTTACGCCTGGTGGTCACCATCTAGCTGGACGACAGGTGGATCCTCTGGTGCTGCTCCGATATCTGGCCACACAAAACCAGCTGGGTCAGACCCCGGAAAGAGCAAGTACCACAAGGAGGCTTTACTTAGGAACTAAAACCAGCATATCACAATAGAATATTAAATATAATAAATAAAGAATTGATAATAATAGAGATAACAACAGTAAACTGAGTACGAGAAAACCATTCAAGTAGCCAGGTCATAACCTTTAAACCAAACAAGGACCGGGGTTGTAACTCTTCATCTGAATAGAAACCCGTCTCAAATACTATTGGTACAGTGAAGACAATAAACGAAGAGAGGACACAGAACTGCTCCGGGAGCCAGGTTACAACCCTTAAACCAAACAAGGACCGGGGTTGTAACCCTTCGCCTGAACAGAACTGGACGCTTGATCTTTATTGCTAAGGCCAGTATAAATAATTATAGTATAAAGGTAAGGTAAAATATGACGAACATGGCATGGGGTTGCAATAAGACAATAAACGAAGAGAGGACACAGAACTGCTCCGGGAGCCAGGTTACAACCCTTAAACCAAACAAGGACCGGGGTTGTAATCCTTCGCCTGAATAGTACTGGACCCCCGATCGTTATTGTTAAGGCAAGCATCAATAATCATGTCATGTCACAATCTTACAAATGATCAGGATAAGACTAAGCTGGAATAAACTCCACACAATCAATTACGGCCAATCAAGAGTACGGCTTGATACTTTAACTAACTAGGGTTATCACAGGCCTAGTTACTAGTAAAAATGCAATGAGATTATCCCAACAACCACAAGCCTTGCAGACCATCCGGTTATCCAGGTCGAATGTTTTGTTTATGAAAGGTGCACCACATGACTGTGTGCCGAAAATGTGCCCTACTCGTCGGTAGGCTACAAGTCCACTTAATGTGCCCAGATAACGGGATTGCCTGTTGCTGGAAATCTCTTCATGTCTACTGAATTATTCTAGTTTCTTAGCCTTAGTCAATTACTGTAGGTATCCCTTACCATGGTACTCAGGGATCCCTATCCTAGACATGATGCGAGACAGTACTGATTTATTTGTACAAACGCAATCGTCCACGGTGTCGAGGTCATTCATACTTGTCATGTAAAGCTAGTTGTCGTAACAGCAAGTCATAATATTTTATGTCAGTTTACTTATCAAGAGAGCGCCATGACGGGCCACAATCGTGTTCATAGAATGTACCAGACCCTATATGATAGAAGCATAAAGATGACATTTAATTGATAATAATAATAATAATAATAATAATAATAATAATAATAATAACGAAAGGACCAGGCTAGATGGAGCCATGCGGCTATGGAAAGAAACTCATGCGGTAGTGGGAAGGCAGTGTCATGCGGCTGGAAAGCGAAGCAGGGCTCATGCGGCAGCGGGGAACGCAGGCGCATGCAGCTGAACTAATAAGTCCATGCGGCTGGAACTGTGCGCTTATGCAGCTAAGTGGGAGATGAGTATATGCGGCTAAAACGGGAGCAGCGCCATGCGGCTGAAAAGGTAAGGTGGGCCCATGCGGCTGGATCAACAAGTCTATGCGGCTAAGGGTAGCCTCGGTCTTATGCGGCCGAGAAGGGGTCGGGTCTTATACGGCCAGAAAGAAGGGAGGTCTTTATGCGGCTGTGGGATGATTAAGGTCCATGCAGCTGAGGATTAATGCGCCATGCGACTGAGTCAAGTCAAGGCCTCATGCGGCTGGGTTGCTGCCCATGGCCTTATGCGGCTGGAAAAGCTTGCCGTAAGAAGACTCATGCGGTCAAGTATCGCCATGCAGCCAGGACAGCTATACGGCTATACTGTTCTTCTTCTTTACTGATCCGAGAAGAAAAATACCATGAATCCAAACTTCCAAGCTCCATAAACCCTTCATCCGGAGTCCAAATTCGAACTTCCATAGGTCAAAAAAGGGCAGAACGAAATGCTCTACAACATGGAACCATCAAAACTTAGAAATAATAATGCTAAGTTGATCAAAATCCAAGAAATCCGAAAATACTATAAACTTAGATCTAGAAGAATTTAGCCATGGAAATTGAAAATGTCAAGCACTAAAGAGTCTTAGAATGTTGCAAGGAAGAAAATGGAACAAAAAAATCTTGAGTTCCCTCATGAAGCAAGATGCACTTGCCTAGCTCTCTCTTACTCTCATAGGTTGGTGAGGAGTTAATGGTGGAGAAGAAGAAGTAAATGAAGAAGAATAATGAGGAGAGAGAAGGGAGTGAGTTAATAAATGGGGTTGGTGGTGGTAGGTAGGTGGGTTGGTTCTCAACCAAAATCGAACCAAGCCTAACCAACACAAGCCGAACCGAACCTAGATGAACCAACAATGAAATACCCAATAAACTGGGCAAGGAGACATGCAATGCAAGATAAATACATATACGTATTCCAAATACGTAATATGAACAACAGGCATTACATATACACATACAATTTCCATACATTTATACACACACACTATTCATATAGGTAATCTTATATTGTATTACAATTATCATATTAAGTTATAATATATATATATATATATATATATATATATATACACACACACATAGAGAGTTAGAGAGAAAAGAGCTTGTATATGTGAGTGTGTGTCCTGATGTGTACATATGTGGGATAAACTTGTGTGTTCATAAATATCATGTGAACATATATAGAGATATAGAGAGGGCATGTATGTGGGTGTACATGTAAATGTGTGTGTGAATGAGAGAATATAGGCAGTGGGTGTGTGCATAGGCTAACAAATCAACAATTAGCTAAGGGGTTAGTTAGCTCCAGTGTTCTCAGGATTTTTAGATTGGGTGTAACATACAATGTGCATTTGTGTGTAGACATGTGTGTAGGTCAATAGAGTATAGGCCTGTGGGTATTCCCATCCCAGATTAGGCTTCACGTTTCAGTCCTACCTGTGAGTGTCAATAGGGTGTCTCAGCCCCAGGTTTAGTGTAGGTGGGTGTGTTCATGTGTAATCTCAGGTTTAGTTTTTAGGTTAGTGTAACAGGGATATATGGGAACAATCAGTGTGTAGTTGCAAGGACATTTCAGATTGGCAAAACAGGCAATAGTGTATCACATTTGTATTAGTGTAGATGTGTGAACCAATATTAGGAAAACAGTGTGGCTAAACTGTGTATTAGTGTAACCATGTGAGATTAAGGTGTGAGTGTTCTGTTCCCAAGTTTTCTAGTGTGTGCATACATTAATCTCAGTCCAAGAGTATGACAGTAGCAATTTAATCCAAAGCCTAAACTAAATTGAAATGACAGGAATAGATTGGTACACCAATCCCCATTGAAATCAACCCTAACATGATATCTAATTCTGTCACGCCCCAGAACCAGAATACTGGAGAGCGGGGGCAGACATAGCCAGCTACGTATATAAAATGGAATCCATCTCGCTATACGGTCACGGCTGTCTAGATACATGAGGGTTTATCTACAAGCCAACAGTCTCTTATGGTCATGAACAAGCCTAGTGTCTCAATCACAAGCAAGTAAGTAAAAGTCACAAGATGTATGATCATTAAATATACAATAGTAAGGCGTCCCAAACATTACATATTCAGTTGATCATGAAGCTAGTAGTTACAAAATGTCAGGACTAGCAAGAGTTTAGTCATAGATGATCAACCCTAGGATCTGTTAATCATGTTACAGCCCGTAGGCAGACAGTAAGTAAGTGCAATCGAGCTAAACAGGTGCTCGTCGGCTAAACGCCTCGAAAGAATATTTTTACAATAGAGTGGAGAGCCAAAAATAACCCACTCGTTGCCGGGATTCCTTCTAGTGTTCACCATCTGGCTGGAAGGTCGGTAGATCCTCTGGAGCTGCTCCGAAATCTGGCCACACAAAATCAGCTAGGTCAGACCCTAGAAAGAGCAAGTGCCACAAAGGAGGCTTCACTTAAGAACCAAAACCAGCAATTAGCACAAGATATAAATAAAAGTAAGAACTGGAAATAAAGAAAATACACCAGGATGATATACGACGAGATAACCATGGAACTATTCAGATAACCAGGTTACAACCCGTAAACCAAACAAGGACCGGGGTTGTAACCCTTCGTCTGAACAGAACTTGGAATTCTCACCATTTATCGGTAAAATAAATACGAGCATTCTGGTCATTCAATAATCTAGAACGGGATCAGGGCAAGACTAGACTGGTTAGACTCCGTCCAATCACTTCAAGGCCAAGCAAGAATTACGGCTTGATACTTTAACTAACTAGGGTTGTCACAAGCCTAATTACTAACAAGATGCAGTAAGATTATTCCACAGCCACAAGCCCTGCAGACCATCCAGGTTACCCGGGTTAAAAGATTAGAGTTGAATTCAGGTTGGTACATCGTCCAGGAAACGAATGTACCTTTAGGTAGCTTGAAGGGTGCAACACATGACAGTGTGCTGGAAATGTGCCCTACTCGACGGCAGGATACAGATCCCAAGGCGTGCCCAGGTAACGGGATTGCCTGTAGCTGGGGAATCTCGTCATGACTAATGTATTAATCTAGTTATTAGCCTTAGTCTATTTTAGTAGGTACTCCTGACCGTGGTACTCAGGAGTCCCTGTCCTAGACATGATGCAAGACAGGACTGGTTTATTTATACAAACACAATCGCCCACGGTGTCCAGATTAATTATACAGGTCATGTCATGTCAGGTAGCCGTCGCAACAGCTATTCGAGATAATCATGTCAGGTTATCATGCCAAGTGTACTTGTCAGGAGTGCGCCACGACGGGCCACTATCATGTCATGTCAGGTTATTATGTCAGGAGTGCACCACTACGGGTCACTATCATGTCATGCTCAATTATCAATTACAAATATATCAAGTAAATTCGTGATTATCAAGTTCAGGACATAGAAGATCTAATAAAATATCAATATACGAGGCTATAGAAGATCCAGGGTAATCAGGCTACGCTCAGGTCAGGCTACGCTCAGGCCAGGCTACGCTCAAGCCAGGCTACGCTCAAGCCAGGCTACGCTCAGGTCAGGCTACGCTCAAGCCAGGCTACGCTCAGCCAGGCTACGCTCAGGCCAGGCTACGCTCAAGCCAGGCTACGCTCAGGCCAGGCTACGCTCAAGCCAGGCTACGCTCAGGCCAGGCTACGCTCAAGCCAGGCTACGCAAGACATACGCTTCCAAAAGGCAGGGTATGTACTCCATACGACTCCTCTTCAAGGCAGCGTATGAGGTCCATACGACTCCTTGCCAAGGCAGCGTATGAGGGCCATACAACTCCTCGCCAAGGCAGCGTATGCAAGTCATACGCCTCCAAAAGGCAGCGTTTGAGTCAGACTGTGCTGCGCTAAAGAGCGCACGTAGCTCAGTGGCGCAAGCTAAAAAGCTCGCGCACTGCTTACTATCTTCTCCAAATCAGCAGGAACTCCATGGTTGAACCCAAAGCTTCAAAAGTCCATAACTTGGTCAAAACAAGTCCAGATCCAACTTTTCAAAGGTCAAAATTAGGTAGAATAAAATTATCTACAACATGGAACCATCAAAACTTAAAAACAAAGAAGTTTGATAGATCAAAACTACCAAAATCTAAAAATAACTAATTTCTAGATCTGCAAAAATTAAAGCCTCAAAATGAAAAATGACAAGTTCTAATGTGTCTTAGAAACATGAGGAAAAGCTAATGGAACAATAAAAATGGGCTCTCTTGTGGAAGCAAGTTGTACTTGCCTAGACCTCTCTCTTGTCTCTCTAGTAGGTGAAGGGAGTAAATGGAAGAAGAAGAAGAAGAGATTAATAAA
The DNA here is from genome assembly GCA_029216955.1 of Iris pallida. Taxonomy (NCBI): domain Eukaryota; kingdom Viridiplantae; phylum Streptophyta; class Magnoliopsida; order Asparagales; family Iridaceae; genus Iris; species Iris pallida. Next base: position 20,669,339 of record JANAVB010036019.1, read on the forward strand.
GAGAGAAGAAGAATAGGTAATAAATATGAGTGGTGGTGGTAATTAGGGGGTTCATCCCTTGGTTCATGATGAACCAAGAGCAATCCCAAACCAAACCAAGCCAACCCAAACCAAGAATAAACCAAGCCCAGGGAGAAAATTAAGCAAGAAAATCATGCAATACAAGAATAATTACGTACACGTATTCCAGAAATACGTAATACGAACCACAGGCATTACAACTCTACCCACCTTAAAAGAATTCCGTCCTCGGAATTTAATCAAGAGGCTAGAGGAGCAATGACAAGCTACATTAATCACATGCAAGCTATAACTAGGCAGACAATCTCTCATTCAAGCAAGGAATCGAAGGCATGAGGCATAAGAAAGACATTATACCTCACAAGTCAAACAAGTCGGGATATCGCGATCGGATATCATCCTCACGCTCCTACGTTGACTCCCCCAAAGAGTGATGACCCCAAGTAACTCAGACTAACTTGATAGTCTTGTTCTTGAGGATCTTCTCTCTCTGGTCCAATATAGACACGGGCCTCTCCTCATACGAAAGGTTGGTACCAACAACCAATTCCGAATGATCCAGGATGTGGCTCGGGTCCGGGATATACCGTCGTAATTGGGATACATGGAACACGTCCTGTACCTCGCTTAGCGACAGTAGAAGAGCGAGACGATAGGATATATCTCCTACTCGCTCCAGAATGTCAAACGGTCCTATATACCTAGGACTAAGCTTGCCCCGTACGCCGAAACGAATGACGCCACGGTTAGACAAAATCCTCAGGAATACATGATCGCCGACCGAAAACTCGAGAGGGCGCCGATGAGAATCGGCCCAATAGCGATGGCGATCTTGGACAACTCGAAGATGATCTCTGACTCGCCTGACCACTTCGACTGTCTAGGCAATCATTTCTGGATCGAGCATCTGTCTCTCTCCAACATCATCCCAGGCTAGCGGGGATCTGCACTTCCTACCATACAGTGCCTCGAACGGTACCATCTGGATACTGGCCTAGAAACTGTTGTTGTATGAGAATTCTACCAGGTGCAAATGATCTTCCCATGAACTACCGAAGTCAAGTGTGCAAGACCGCAACATGTCTTCAAGAGTCTGGATCGTACGCTCCGACTGGCCATCTGTCTGCGGGTGATATGATGAACTGAACTGGAGATGAGTTCCCAAACTCTCTTGCAAGCTACGCCAAAAGTGCGACGTAAATCTTGAATCTTGGTCCGAGGTGATACTGATTGGCATACCGTGCAATCTGACAATCTGCCTGAGGTACATCTCTGCTAACTGAGCCGTCGACTGACCAACTCTGAATGGAAGAAAGTGAGCCACTTTCGTGAGCCTGTCAACTATAACCCAGATAGCATCTCTACCAGCTGGGGATCTAGGTAGTCCAGTCACAAAATCTATGGTCACATGCTTCCACTTCCATTCTGGAATCGGTAAGGGCTGAAGAAGTCCAGCCGGTCTCTGATGTTCGGCTTTAACTTGTTGGCAAACCAAACACCGAGAGACAAACCGAGCTATCTCCCGCTTCATGCCATTCCACCAGAAATGCTGTCGGATATCACGGTACATCTTCGTACTGCCGGGATGGATGGAATACTGCGAACTGTGCGATTCTGACATGATCTCCTGCCGAATATCTCCGCTGGGTACATAAAGACGCTTACCATGTCGAAGTGTACCATCCTCATGAATGCATAACTCTGGTCTTCATCCTGTCTCACACTCTGCTCTGAGTCGCTGAAGCTTGGAATCTGCCGACTGCGCCATCCGGATCCTCTCGACTATAGTGGACTGAACATGCATACTGGCCATCAAGGCCACACTGGAAGGGAGAACAACTTCAACACCCATCTTCTGAAGATCTTCTAACAGCTCTGGTTGCGCTATTAGAAAATAAACTCCTGCTCTCCTGCTCAATGCATCCGCAACAACATTGGCCTTCCCAGGATGATACTGCAGGTTGACATCATAATCCACAAGAAGCTCCAGCCACCTTCTCTGACGCATGTTAAGATCCTTCTGGGTGAAAACATACTTCAGGCTCTTATGGTCGGTGAAAATCTCCACCCTGTCTCCATATAAGTAGTGCCTCCACAACTTAAGTGCAAATACTACTGCTGCCAGCTCCAAGTCATGGGTTGGGTAATTCCTCCCATGATCACGAAGTTGTCATGACGCATAAGCTATTACCTTCCCATGCTGCATCAGAACACATCCTAAACCTCTGCCTGAAGCATCACAGTACACTGAGAATCCTCCGGTCCCATCTGAAAGCGTGAGAATAGGAGCTGTTATCAGGCCTCGCTTCAACTGCTCAAAAGAACTCTGACACTCTGTTGTCCAAGCAAACTGCACATCCTTGCGGGTCAACTGCGTCAATGGCACTGAAATTCGAACAAAATCCGAAACAAACCGCCGGTAGTAGCCGGCCAATCTAAGAAAACTACGAACCTCTGCAACTGTGCTGGGCACTGGCCATGACTCAATAGCCACAATCTTCTGGGGATCTACTTCTACTCCTCCTCGAGTAATGATATGACCCAAGTACGAAATGCGATCGAGCCAGAACTCGTATTTACTGAACTTGGCATATAACTGGTGCTCTCTGAGGATCTGAAGAACTATACGGAGATGCTGCCCATGCTTCGTCTCACTCTTGTTGTAGACCAGAATGTCATCCAAGAACACAATCACAAACTGATCCAAGTAAGGCATGAAGATGCGATTCATGAGGTCCATGAATACTACCGGCACATTGGTTGCTCCAAAAGGTATAACAAGGAATTCCCAATGCCCATATCTCGATCTAAAAGCTGTCTTCGGGATGTCCTGCTCTCTAACTCTGATCTGATGATAACCTGAGCGCAAATTAATCTTCGAGAATACTGAAGCCCCCTTGAGTTGATCAAACAAGTCATCTATCCTCGGAAGAGGGTATATGTTCTTGATTGTCACTGAGTTCAAGGTACGATAATCAACACATAACCTGGACGTACCATCCTTCTTTTTCACAAGAAGCATCGGGGCTCCCCAAGGCAATCCACTAGCACGAATGAATCCCTTGGTTCTAAGTTCTTCAATCATCTTGTACAATATCTCCAACTCTGACGGCGCCATCCTGTAGACTCTCTCTGACACTGGGGCTGTCCCGGGAATCAAGTCTATAGTGAACTCGATCTCCCGCTCCGGAGGCATACCTGAAAGTTCTTCTGGGAAAACATTTGGAAACTCCTCGACTATCCTGGGCAACTGAACTGCTGCTACTGCCATCCGCAATACTGGAGGAGATGACTCAACTTTGCCTCGAGAGAAAGAAAACTCCGGCTCGCCTGAAATGCTAAAAACAACCCTGCCAATGTGGTAGTCTAACCTAGCATACAGGTTCCTCAACTAATCCATCCCTAGGACCATATCATAATCGGCCATCGGGAACTCTATCAATCTAACGGGGAATTCTCTACCGCTAACTACGATCCGACACGAGAAAAATACTCTATCTACTCCCACAAGTCCGTTACCAATAAGTATATTAAGCCTTACTGATAATGACTCGGGCTCCAATCCTACCCGTATCGCGAATCGTGCAGACATAAATGATTACGATGCACCAGAATCAAATAAAGCTGAAGCTGGAAAGGAGTTGACGAGAATAGTACCTGCCACTACCTCTCCTGGTGCCAATCCTTCCTCCACGGTCATCACTATAGCCTGACAGTGCCTTCGGGGTGCTGGTCCCCTCTGCTGAAATCCTCGCTGCCTGTCTGACTCTGGGCTTGGACTTGTGCATTCTGCTGGGGGTTCTGCTGCTGGAACACTTGGGTCTGAGACGGCAAGGGCCTCGACAATGGATACTGCTGCTGCTGGACCGGAGCTGGTCCTCTCACCGAAGAGCTAGAAAGGTTGGACGATGATGAACCACCCCTATTCGGGCAGGATCCAACCCTATGGTCTGGTGCTCCACAAGCCAGACATAATCCCTGTGCCCTGCGATATTCTGCCACTACATGGCCTGGCTTTCCACAATGAGAACAACCCACTGCGGAAGATTGCTTCTGCTTCTACTGCTGAGGGTGCGTCGGAGTTGAATGCTGAACCGACGTTACTGAGGCCGCTCGCCTCGGAGCTCCAATAGTCAAAGCCCTGGCTGCCGGGGCCGGTGCTGAAGACTGATTCATCTGGCCGTGAGATCTCTTCCGACCTCCGGCCCTATCCACAATCCTCTGGGTGGTATACTCATGCCTCCGCGCTGCTCTCAAGACTGCATCAAAAGTCTGATGCTCAAACTGCTCAACTGCCAACAAGATCTCCAGGTGAAGTCCCTGCTGGAACTGCTGGGCTCTATCATACTCGGTTGCTACCAAAGTAGGAGCAAACCAACTGAGTCTGGAAAACTCAGCCGCTTATCCGTCGACCGTCCTGCCTCCTTACTTTAGATTGGTAAACCTCGTCTGCAAATCATACCGAGCCACGGCATCAAAATACTTGGTCTGGAATCTCTCTCTGAATACTGCCGAAGCAATGTGTACTGCTAATCCAACGGCCTGCGCTGCCCACCAGCTGCGGGCAAGATCTAACAACTGCAGGCGCACAATGGCCACTTTCTCATTCTCTGGGGTCCTGGCTGCTTCTAGAATCACCTCTGTGTCCTGAAGCCATGCATCTGCCGCGATAGCATCTTCACTATCGTCGAAGAATGGAGGGTTCAAGCGCTTGAAGCTGTTGGCCGCGCTGTTACCCTGATGACCACCCCGGGTCAAAGCATCCGTCACTGCCTGGTACAAGGCATCTCCACGCCGGTCTTGGAAAGCTATCAAGGTCCTGATGAGTCCTACCAAAGTGCCGTCATCATGTTCTACAGGTTGAACTGGCTGGACTGGTGGCTCTCCGCCAGAAGGCACGACTCTGGAGGCTACTCCGGAATGCTGGGCTTGATCTCCAAGTTGCTGCTGGTCCGCGGGAGGTGCTCCGCCTTGCTGGTCGGTAGGACCACGAACAATGTCGCTGAAGAAGACGACATAGGGAACAATAAGGAAGGACCAGGGCAGATCAACCATACAAGCATATGATCAGGACAAGAATCCAGGGATTCAGAAGATACGAGCAGAGATCAAGGACGAATATTGATTGAGACATCTATTCGGTAAACCCTCACATATCTTAATTTACAAGACCTGCATGGGCCACCACTTAAACCATGTCACGCCCCAGAACCAGAATACTGGAGAGCGGGGGCAGACATAGCCAGCTACGTATATAAAATGGAATCCATCTCGCTATACGGTCACGGCTGTCTAGATACATGAGGGTTTATCTACAAGCCAACAGTCTCTTAAGGTCATGAACAAGCCTAGTATCTCAATCACAAGCAAGTAAGTAAAAGTCACAAGATGTATGATCATTAAATATACAATAGTAAGGCGTCCCAAACATTACATATTCAGTTGATCATGAAGCTAGTCGTTACAAAATGTCAGGACTAGCAAGAGTTTAGTCATACATGATCAACCCTAGGATCTGTTAATCATGTTACAGCCCGTAGGCAGACAGTAAGTAAGTGCAATCAAGCTAAACAGGTGCTTGTCGGCTAAATGCCTCAAAAGAATATTTTTATAATAGAGTGGAGAGCCAAAAATAACCCACTCGTTGCCGGGATTCCTTCTAGTGTTCACCATCTGGCTGGAAGGTCGGTAGATCCTCTGGAGCTGCTCCGAAATCTGGCCACACAAAACCAGCTGGGTCAGACCCCAGAAAGAGCAAGTGCCACAAAGGAGGCTTCACTTAAGAACCAAAACCAGCAATCAGCACAAGATATAAATAAAAGTAAGAACTGGAAATAAAAAAATACACCAGGATGATATACGACGAGATAACCATAGAACTATTCAGATAACCAGGTTACAACCCGTAAACCAAACAAGGACTGGGGTTGTAACCCTTCGTCTGAACAGAACTTAGAATTCTCACCATTTATCGGTAAAATAAATACGAGCATTCTGGTCATTCAATAATCTGGAACGGGATCAGGGCAAGACTAGACTGGTTAGACTCCGTCCAATCACTTCACGGCCAAGCAAGAATTACGGCTTGATACTTTAACTAACTAGGGTTATCACAAGCCTAATTACTAACAAGATGCAGTAAGATTATTCCACAGCCACAAGCCCTGCAGACCATCCAGGTTACCCGGGTTAAAAGATTAGAGTTGAATTCAGGTGGGTACATCGTCCAGGAAACGAATGTACCCTTAGGTAGCTTGAAGGGTGCAACACATGACAGTGTGCTAGAAATGTGCCCTACTCGACGGCAGGCTACAGATCCCAAGGCGTACCCAGGTAACGGGATTGCCTGTAGCTGGGAAATCTCGTCATGACTAATGTATTAATCTAGTTATTAGCCTTAGTCCATTTTAGTAGGTACTCTTAACCGTGGTACTCAGGAGTCCCTGTCCTAGACATGATGCAAGACAGGACTGGTTTATTTATACAAACACAATCGCCCACGGTGTCCAGATTAATTATACAGGTCATGTCATGTCAGGTAGCCGTCGTAACAGCTATTCGCGATAATCATGTCAGGTTATCATGCCAAGTGTACTTGTCAGGAGTGCGCCACGACGGGCCACTATCAGGTCATGTCAGGTTATTATGTCAGGAGTGCACCACTACGGGTCACTATCATGTCATGCTCAATTATCAATTACAAACATATCAAGTAAATTCGTGATTATCAAGTTCAGGACAAAAGGCATAAGGATATAAAATGGATGTTAAATATCTAATAAAATATCAATATACAAGGCTATAGAAGATCCAGGGTAATCAGGCTACGCTCAGGTCAGGCAACGCTCAGGCCAGGCTACGCTCAAGCCAGGCTACGCTCAAGCCAGGCTACGCTCAGGTCAGGCTACGCTCAAGCCAGGCTACGCTCAGCCAGGCTACGCTCAGGCCAGGCTACGCTCAAGCCAGGCTACGCTCAGTCCAGGCTACGCTCAAGCCAGGCTACGCTCAGGCCAGGCTACGCTCAAGCCAGGCTACGCTCAAGCCAGGCTACGCAAGACATACGCTTCCAAAAGGCAGCGTATGTACTCCATACGACTCCTCTTCAAGGCAGCGTATAAGGTCCATACGACTCCTTGCCAAGGCAGCGTATGAGGTCCATACAACTCCTCGCCAAGGCAGCGTATGCAAGACATACGCCTCCAAAAGACAGCGTATGAGTTAGACTGCGCTGTGCTAAAGAGCGCACGCGGCTCAGTGGCACAAGCTAAAAAGCTTGCGCACTGATTACTGTCTTCTCCAAATCAGCAGGAACTCCATGGTTGAACCCAAAGCTTTAAAAGTCCATAACTTGGTCAAAACAAGTCCAAATCCAACTTTTCAAAGGTCAAAATTGGGTAGAATAAAATTATCTACAACATGGAACCATCAAAACTTGAAAACAAAGAAGTTTGATAGATCAAAACCACCAAAATCCGAAAATAACTAATTTTTAGATCTACAAAAATTAAAGTCTCAAAATAGAAAATGACAAGTTCTAATGTGTCTTAGAAACATGAGGAAAAGCTAATGGAACAATAAAAATGGGCTCTCTTGTGGAAGCAAGTTGCACTTGCCTAGACCTCTCTCTTGTCTCTCTAGTAGGTGAAGGGAGTAAATGGAAGAAGAAGAAGAGATTAATGAAGAGAGAGAAAAAGAATAGGTAATAAATATGAGTGGTGGTGGTAGGTAGGGGGTTCACCCCTTGGTTCATGATGAACCAAGAGCAATCCCAAACCGAACCAAGCCAACCCAAACCAAGAATAAACCAAGCCCAGGGAGGAAATTAAGCAAGGAAATCATACAATACAAGAATAATTATGTACACGTATTCCAGAAATACGTAATATGAACCACAGGTATTACAAATTCCCCAAAAATTAAATGACAGGAAAATAAGTAGCATATAAGTATTCTCAGCTAGGTGACAGTCCCATGTTCTCAGGATTCAGATCAAAACAGTTCGAATATACATTCAATTAGATATAGGAAATATAAACCATAAACTCGGTCGAGAAAACTGGAAATTCGAACACAACTCCATCAAAACACCACAAAATAAATCCCAGATTTTCCTAACATAATTCTCATATGTAACAGCAACTAAAACATATCTAATTACATGATACCAACATCAATTTATAAATCAAAAAAATGGAAAACAGTGTGATAACTTCTTTGATACCCGACAGTATCAGGGAAATGGGAATTTCCCATTTCAAAGTTGAAATAACAATTAATAAGTTAGGTTAATGGTTGGTAGTTAATGTCAAACATATGCACGTGTTATACATGCAGTATCGTGTCCAAAAATAGGACACGAACGTGTCCAAGAACTCACAAACACAGAACACTAGTCTGGACACGAACAGTGTGACCCGTGCACAAGTCCTAGCTCACTCGACACGAATCTATTGGACACGAGGCTTTGGGAGTGTTGTGTTAGACACTGCCCCTACCTCCGTGTCCAACCACACATGTCTACATGCCCTACATAATGCACACGAGTATACGAATAGCAGGGCACTGCTGACCGCATGCGCGTGGCTCTGTCCACGACTCAAAAATGACACAAATAGGACTCGAATCCAGCTCAGTCACAAGGAAAGTGTTAAGCCACACAAAAATGAAATTTCTTATTCAAAAACAATTCAAAAATAGTGACAAAAAGCCCACTATGGCATTACGTCAAATACAACAGCACGTAGGGTGATACGTGTCTGATACAGATACGTAACGGACACGACTCCACACAAAATCTATACCTACAGCTAGAGGACACCTAGGGCTATGCAAATATGCAAGGAAATCAGGAAACTAATGGTTTAAAGGAATGTTACCTATAGCTTGTTCCTTTTCAAGAAAAACCCAAAGATGAAGATCCTTCCTAGCTAGCTCAAAGCTCCAATAGAGACCAAAACTGAGATTCACCTCCACCAACAGTAGGAGAACAATAATTAGGTCATAATGCAAAATATTTGAATGAAAATGGATGAGGAATGATCAAAATAGGAAGGGTTGAGGGAAGAAACAAACCTTTGCTCTTGAAAATGAAAGAATATGCAAAAGAGGCAAAAAATTTTGAGAAGCATTAAATAGGGGGGTGGGGATCCCTAGCTGTCCGGCCCAATATTCTAGGGTTAGGGTTTTGGGGGATCAATCAATGGCTCTCCTATCATCTAGTCAAATCAAGGGTCCATAATTTCTAGGTTACATACTAGTTTAAGTCATGCATCTTAGTTAGCTCTAACTAACCATGACTAACTAATACTAACCATGACTAACAAAGACTAATCATGACTAACCAAGACTAATCTAGGCTAGGTCCAATCTAGGTTAGGGCTAATCACAACACATGGCAACTAATTAAATAATTATTAAACCACACCATTCCAATAAATATATTAATTTCAAAAAAATTTAAAATGGAAAAACTACCCTCAAACTAGAAATATGGTAGTGACAAATCTACCCTTCTTAAAAGAATTTTGTCCTAGAAATTGAAAGGCGAAACTAAACTGATGACAAGGATAGATAATCATACCTCAAGGTCCAAAAAGATAAGGGTATCGCTCGCACATCTCATCCTCCCGCTCCTAGGTAGACTCTCATAGAGAATGATGCCTCTATGCGACGCGAACGAAGGGTATCATCTGGTTTTTCAGTATATTATCTCGGCGATCCAGAATCTCCACTGGCTGTTCTGGATAACTAAGAGTAGGTCCCCCTTCAATCTCCGAGTAATCAAGTACATGGCTAGGGTCAGCCACGTACCGTCTCAACTGTGATACGTGGAATACGTTGTGGACACCCATTAGTGTAGGTCGCAAGTCTAGCCTGTACGCCACATCACCGACTCTCCTACTATTCACGAAAGGTCCGAGGAAGCGCGGGCTAAGCTTCCCACCTCCACCAAAACGTATGGTACCACGAGTCGGAGATATCCACAGAAAAACCATGTCTCCGACCTAAACACAAACAAGGTCTCATGTTACTAAATAATCAAACATGATCAAACAACAAAACAATCAACCCACTTCTAATCCTGTCTCCACTCAACTAAGTCAAACATAGTCAATGGTCAACTACCGGTAAACGGCTAGTCAATTTGGACTATTGGATCAATGGCTAATCTAGGGTTTAGATAAAAATAGTCTAAAGTATTAAAAAAAATATCAAGAACAACTAAATCCTAAGTTCAACACATACACATGTATACCCTACATTAAACTAGACTCATAACTTCTAACCCTTAACCATAACACATACTCTAAAATACCTCACATAACCCCATATATCTTACCATCTAGTAACCATATATCTCTAATGTAACCCATAGAACCCATACTATTCTAAGTGTATCATCAATACATATAGACTAACCATCTCATATTCCTAATCTATATAATATATACAGAACACCCTTAACCCATATTACTTATCATATATATCCCTATAATATATACATAATGCATAGCATTAGCCTAACGTGGAGGTTTACTAATGGCTAAGTAGTTAACCCTAGAAGCAGAACAATGCCTAAGTGGCTAAACTGGAACTAATACTCAACTAATGTCCTGTTATGAGACAAATCAGAGTGAATGTAGTGATGCAATAAATAAAGCTTGACAGTACAGTATGATGATGAATACAAATCACTGCATGCAGTGGAGAATCCAAGACATCCAATACAGGTATGAAAGGTGGTGAAGGTCTAAACTTATAATGAAATGAAGTCTGACACTACATATAGGTTGGGGGGAAAATTTGAACCTAAGAAACTATGGTGGGTTGCTCTATAGGGACATGACCCTACATTGGCTGAGCAAATCATGAAAGGGGTTGAAATATGAAGGATGATGGGATGTGGTCAGGACATAAGTGCAGTGCTAATTTATGTGGACACTTCAGGTATACAGGATACTAAGGTAGTGTAGTAGTTCATCTATATGCAGGACATGATCATATTTATAGGTCATATACCTAAGTAGCTAGGGAATGAAGTGTCAATTGCAAGAGAGTGAAGTGTGAATTGTGTAACTGAGTCTAACGTATCAAGAAAGTCGTATGATAATGATGAAGCACAAGATGGCGTGTCAGAGTAGGACACAAAGGTCATGGGTGCCTTACTGGAAAGGGTAAGAAAAAATAATAATAAATCATCAAGGCTATAAGATATACTAACATTCTATAGGAAAATTGGTTGGTCAGAGGAATCATCTACAATGGGTTATTATTCTAATACCAATACTAACTACCTTCTCTAGGGTACAGACACCCTACAAGTCGTCATATCATTACATTATGAAGAACTACATATGAATAAGTTCTACAAAACTAAAATATCCCTACTCCTAAGTTATTTGATGATGGAATATAATTTTATAACAACAGAAGTGTATGATAAAGATGATATGTAAAAAAATTCTCAAGATATAATTGATAATCATATGCGTCTTTCCAAAATCATCTTATCCAGAGTCTTCGTCATGCTAGTGAGCAAGGCTACGATAATCACAGAGTCCATGACTAAGATACATACCTCTAGAATCATGGTATTTAAAATTTTTGCATTGCCGTATGCTTGACAACGAAAACCTTAAATTCCTACACCCGAGAAATACGTCCAAAATCTGACTATATGTCCTCACTATGCCAGCTAACATGACTATCGAAGATTCTAGATCCCATAACTGAGGTGACCTAGCCCATATGATTTATCTTGGCAGAAAAATTAAATCGACAATGAATACCAAGAATCAGATTTACCTACGAACAAGAACGATAAGCAAGATCTGTTGGAACTGAATTTCGAGATGGTTAAATATGGCAAGAAACGGAATTGAGATGAACAGAACCTGCGATAAGCACTCTTACTGCCTGTGCACCCTTAGTTGCCATAACAGAAGCTCGCCCCTGCTGGCCTCCTCCAACCTGATGCTGCACAAATCTCTGCTGTTGAGTTTGTAAGGGTAGTCCCTCCTGCTGGCTCACCAGAGCCCTCGCTCCTACTCCATGAGATGTCCGTCCAGGAAACTTGGGACACTCTCTTAACTGGTGATATGATGCCCCGTAAAGTAGGCACTTGCCTAACCTCATTCGGTATTTACTCCAATCGTGCCCTGGTTTCCTATAGGAAGGGCAACTGGTAATATGATGCTGTCTAGGGGTCTGCTACGTCTGTAACGGTGGTCCCCTCGGCTGCTGTATCGGAGCCCTAGCTCTTGCTGCTACCTAAGTTATTGCTGTCTGGCTCTCGGGACACTCTCTACACCGATGTTCTGCTGACCCACAAAGTAAACACCTGCCAAGCCTCATCCTGTAGTCATTCCACCCATGGCCTACCTTCTTGCAGAATTTGCACCTAGCGTCCAGGTTCTGTCTGGGTGCCTGGTAGAAATATGCACGTCCCTAACCCTGAAGATGCTGCTGAACAGGCCCCTGCTGATGCTGATATTGAATCTATACATGAGGCCTCTTAGCCTGACCTCCACTGCTGCTAACTCCATAAATGTTATGTCCCCTCTTGAACAACTATTGCCACTGAGTTTCTACTATCTGCTGGAAGAAGGAGAACAACCGCGCCACGTCCTCTGATCCTGATGGCGACTGCCGCTGAAGAATATTCGAGATGACTGAAGAAAGTCTCGGAGTAGGAAGAGGTGCACTCCTATAAGCTATAGATATCCCAGCCTGAGCTGGCATAACAGGAGTTGCAGTCTCGGGGCCCTACAGATCAGGACGAGGAGTGGCAGATCCCTCAGTGGTGTCTTTCCGATCGAGACGATGAGATCGCGTCTCCATAACCATCCTGACGACTGATCAAACGAGGCGACAATCACCGAGAATGAAGCGATAACATCAAGGAAGAACGGTTTATTTTTAAGGAAAGATAATAATGCAGTAATTTTAGGTAACAGGAATCTGATTAAGAGTTTTTTCTAATGTGATTGAGTACCTTCAAAATATATCCTAATCCTACTACAGGCTGTAGTGATACTCTAGTTCGAATACCACTACATAAACTCGACCTTCATGGGCCACCACTAAAAACGTGTCACGACCCGCACCCAGTGTAAGGGCACGAGAAGTGGTTACGTCCAGCCTACGCCACAATGTCTGCGGTAGAACGGTATCCTAGGTTACATACATCTAACAGTTATAAGATACCTGTACAGTTTATACACTCCGAATGGAGGTAACATAAATAAGTACGACTCAATCACAACTAAGGAGAAAAGTATGATAAGATAGAATAGATGAAACTCAGAATCCACAGATGATAAATACAAGATAGAAAGATAGCTGAAAATCTAAGATAAACATCTCCACAATCCAAAATACAATCTCCAAATAAATACAAGTATATCTGACAAGATATGAAGATAAAGGAAACTAGTCTAGCTAACTAGCCTAGTCTACTGGGATAGTATCATCAGCAAGTGCTGGGTCCTCCTGAGAGTCCAGCTCACATATATCGTCTAAGCCTGCTCCATAATAAGTGGGACACAGTTCCTCAAAATAATCTGTAATATTTTAACAGGTCCAGTCAGGACTGGAGCGAGCACAGTACATCTCACGCAGTTCATATCATGACAGGAATATAATATATGCAATAGAGTAAGATACATGAAACGCTAAAGAATATACATGAAGTAAAAGAGAAGACTGTAATGAAATATCTACTATAAGTAAAGAGCAACAGTGAACTAGTGATTTAGAGTACAAGCTAGACATGTGAATGGCTTGATAATAAACATGAGAGTTTGCACATGACTACACTACTTTGAAAATTGTCCACATAAATATTTATACTCTCCCGTACCCCAATAAATACACAAGGATCCGTTCAAGTTATGTTATTGCACATGAAATTCATATGGGGGCCCATAAATGGGTGTACATGAATATAAACATGGGGGCTCCATGAACATGAGAGTACATGAATCACGAGAGTGCACACGATTGGTGAAAGCATAAGAATACATGATGAAAGTGAAACGCACATGGCATGATGTATCTGATGCTCCCGAGGGGGATAACATCGTATGAAATGATCCATATAGTACTAATCCGTGTTTCCATCGTGTGAGCATCAAGTAAAATAATCTACAGCAAAAAAATACTCCTAGCAAGTATGAAACGGTCAGAGAATGTACTCGCCTGATATCCTGAATGTCGGGAAGAAAATACTGCCTGAGGAGTGGTGTCTGACTCCTAATCAGAATAGTACAAGTCACAACATGACCAGAATAGTAAAATAAGCTACTATGATGCATTCTACATGATGTTGGGTCAAATCTAGACTAAAGTCAACTCTTGTCAACTTTAGTCAACTAACTAGTCAATACTAGGTCAACTAGGTCAACCTAGACCCAATCAAGTCTCACTAGGCCTAATCTTGTCTACCCTAAGTCTATATGACTCTACACATGTGTATATTCCATATACCATTGGCTATACAAGTATACCGTAGACTATGTTACCTAGATTATATGCCATAGGCTATACACATACAAATTCCATACATTTATACACACACACTATTCATATAGGTAATCCTATATTGTATTACAATTATCACATTAAGTTATATTATATATATATATATACACACACACACACACACATAGAGAGTTAGAGAGGAAAGAGTTTGCATATAGAGAGTTAGAGAGGAAAGAGCTTGCATCTGTGAGTGTGTGTCCTGATGTGTACATATGTGGGATAAACTTGTGTGTTCATAAATATCATGTGAACATAGATAGAGATATACAGAGGGCATGTATGTGGGTGTACATGTAAATGTGAGTGTGAATGAGTGAATATCGGCAGTGGGTGTGTGCATAGGCTAACAAATCAACAATTAGCTAAGGGTTGTTAGTTAGCTCCTATGTTCTCAGGATTTTTAGATTGGGTGTAACATACAATGTGCATTTGTGTGTAGACATGTGTGTGTAGGCCAATAGAGTATAGGCCTGTGGGTATTCCTATCCCAGATTAGGCTTCAGGTTTCAGTCCTACCTGTGAGTGTCAATAGGGTGTCTCAGCCCCAGGTTTCAGTATAGGTATGTATGTTCATGTGTAATCTCAGGTTTAGTTTTCAGGTTAGTGTGATAGGGATATATGGGAACAATCAGTGTGTAGTTGCAAGGACATTTCAGATTAGCAAAACAGGTATTAGTGTATCACAGTTGCATTAGTGTAGATGTGTGAACCAATGTTAGGAAAACAGTATGGCTAAACTGTGTATTAGTGTACCCATGTGAGATTAAGGTGTGAGTGTTCTGTTCCCAGGTTTTGTAGTGTGTGCATACATTAATCTCAGTCCAAGAGTATGACAGTAGCAATTTAATCCAAAGCCTAAACCAAATTGAAATGACAGGAATAGATTGATACACCAATCCCCATTAAAATCAACCCTAACATGATATCTAATTCCCCAGAAATTAAATAACAGGAAAATAAGTAGCATATAAGTATTCTCAGCTAGGTGGCAGTCCCATGTTCTCAGGATTCAGATCAAAACAGTTTGAATATACATCCAGTTAGATATAGGAAATGTAAACCATAAACTCGGTCGGGAAAACTGGAAATTCGAACACAACTCCATCAAAACACCACAAAATGAATCCCAAATTTTCCTAACATGATTCCCATATGTAACAGCAACTAAAACATATCTAATGACATGATACCAACATCAATTTATAAATCAAAAAAATGGAAAATAGTGCGCTAACTTCTCTGATACCCGACAGTATCAAGGAAATAGGGATTTTCTATTTCGAAATTGAAATAATAATTAATAAGTTAGGTTAATGGTCGGTAGTTAATGTCAAACATATGCACATGTTATACATGCAGTATCATGTCCAAAAATAGGACACGAACGTGTCCAAGAACTCACGAATACAGAACACTAGTCTAGACACGAACAGTTTGACCCGTGCACGAGTCCTAGCTCACTCGACACAAATCTATTGGACATGAGGCTTTGGAAGTGTCGTGTCAGACACTGCCCCTACCTCTATGTCCAACCACACATGTCCACATGCCCTACATAATGCACACGAGCACACGAACAGTAGGGCACTACTGACCGCACACGCGTGGCTGTGTCCACGACTCAAAAACGACACAAATAGGACTCGAATCCAGTCACAAAAAAAGTGTTAAGCCACACAAAAACAAAATTTCCTATTAAAAAATAATTCGAAAATAGTGACGAAAAGCCCACTGTGGCATTACGTCGAACACAACAACACGTAGGCTGATACGTGTCCGATACGGACACGTAAGGGACACAACTCCACACGAAATCTATACCTACAGCTAGAGCACACCTAGGGCTATGCAAATATGCAAGGAAATTAGGAAACTAATGGTTTAAAGGAATGTTACCTATAGCCTGTTCCTTCTCAAGAAAAACCCAAAGATAAAGATCCTTTCTAGCTAGCTCAAAGCTCCAATAGAGACCAAAATTGAGATTCACCTCCACCAATAGTAGGAGAACAATAATTAGGTCACAATGCAAAAGATTGAATGAAAATAGATGAGGAATGATCAAAATAGGAAGGGTTGAGGGAAGAAACAAACCTTTGCCCTTGAAAATGGAAGAATGTGCAAAAGCGGCAAGAAATTTTGAGAGACATTAAATAGGGGGGTGTGGATCCCTAGGTGGCCGGCCCAATATTCTAGGGTTAGGGTTTTGGGGGATCAATCAATGGCTCTCATATCATCTAGTCAAATCAAGGGTCCATAATTTCTAGGTTACACACTAGTCTAAGTCAAGCAACCTAGTTAGCTCTAACAAACCATGACTAACTAATACTAACCATGACTAACTAAGACTAATCATGACTAATGAAGACTAATCTAGGCTATGTCTAATCTAGGTTAGGGCTAATCACAACACATGGCAACTAATTAAATAATTATTAAACCACACCATTCTAATAAATATATTAATTTCAAAAAAATTCAAAATGGCAAAAATACCCTCAAACTAGAAATATGGTAGTGATAATGGGAAACAGAGGCATACACGTATGATGCTTCAAAAAAAAAATAGAATTTTCAGATGCGGACAGCACTAATGTGGACAATCAACGACTTTTCGGCTTATAGAATGTTATCTGGATGGGGCACTCATGGTCGGCTTTCATGTTCGTATTGCATGGACCATACTAAGGCTTTTCGTTTGAGACACGGAGGAAAGCAATGCTTCTTTGATTGTCACCGGCAGTTCTTGTCGAAAGACCATCCGTACCGTAGGAACAGAACAGTATTCCGTGCCGGAGCTATGGAGAAGGGCGATCCACTACCAATGTGGTCCGGAGAGTACACATGGGAGCAAGTAAAAGAAATCCTAAGTGCTATTGAAGATCCTATAACGAGCAGCCGTTGCGAAAGATTTGGCGAAGATCAAAACTGGACCAAAAGGAGTATATTCTGGGATTTGCCATATTGGAGTACAAATCTGATTAGGCATAACCTTAACGTCATACATATCGAGAAGAACGTGTTTGATAACATAATTAAACTGTAATGGACGTCAAGGGAAAAACAAAAGACAATCAGAAGGCTAGATTGGACTTAGCTAAAATATGCAGACGCCCTACATTGCACATGATAGACAACGAGAAGGGAAAGCTTTTGCGGCCTAAGGCAATCTACTCGCTGGACAAGGAGGACAAAGTGAGACTTTATAGATGGATCCAGGACTTGAAATTTTTGGATGGATACGTCTCCAATCTAAGAAGATGTGTCAACATAAAGTAGTATAAACTGACCGGAATGAAGAGCCACGATTGCCACGTATTCATGGAGAGGTTCATTCATGTTGCATTTTGGAAATTATTACCACCGGTAGTCTGGGATCCATTAACAGAGCTTAGCATATTCTTCAGAGATCTTTGTTCTTACAAGTTGCTCGTCGATCGTTTAGAGAAGCAAGAGAAGGACATTGTGGTAACACTTTACAAACTTGAGAGAGTTTTTCTCCTGCATTCTTTGACTCAATGGAGCATTTGCTGATTCATCTTATCCATGAGGCTCTTATTGCTGGACCTGTCGGTTATCGTTGGATGTACCCGTTCGAGCGATAGTTGAACCACCTCAAGAGGAAGGTAAAAAATAAGGCACGGATGGAGGGTTCTATTTGTGAAGCATATGTCCTTGAGGAGATTTCAAACTTCTGTTCCATGTATTTTCAGCCTCATATTGCTACAAACAGAACAAGGGCTCCTAGAAATGACGACGGCTATGAAGTTGGTATTGAGGCAAAGCTGAAAGTATTTACTGCCTATGGAAAACCATCTGGTAAAATGAAAAAAAGATATCTTAATGACGACGAGGTTAGCGCTGCAATGTTATATGTATTGCTTAATTACGACGAGAAAGAAGTGGACAAGCTAGAGGGGTAAGTAAAATTATTTTGCGTGCTTCGTTGCTTCTGAATATAACTAATATACCTATGCTTCGTTGCTTTTCAGCATGTTTAAGGATGAGGTAACGTCCAACAATCCGTACGCAACCGAAGAGGAAGTAGAACATCAAATGAGACTTCATTTTTCTTTTTGGTTGAGTGCATATGTACGGATATCTTCATAATTTACTTTTTATGTATATTTATACTTGCACATAATAATTAAGTTAGCATCGTTTATATGGTATTTAGGTTGATCGTCCGGAGTCAATCCTTGAGAATGAGTATATTAAAACTCTAGCCAAGGGGCCAATTTATCAAGTGAAGACCTGTCCAAGTTACTGCGTAAATGGTTTCAGGTTCAAGTCAACAAATGCTCGAATAAGAGACGACTTCTTGGATTTGGATTCTACGAAGAATAGCTGTTTATGCATAAAATCTTCAAACTACAAAGACGTCGACCCAGACAATGACTTCTTTGGCGTCTTACAGGAGATTGTAGAATTGACATACAATTATGCTATAGAACCTTGTAAGATTGTCTTGTTCAGATGTGACTGGTTCGATCCGATCCAAGGTCGAGGTTAAAGAGTTGACAAACATGGTCTTATTGACATAAATTATCACCGTCGATATCAAGCTTATGAGCCGTTCGTTCTAGCAAGCCAGGTTCGGCTAGTTTACTTTACCAGCTATCCAAAACGAGGAGCCGAGAGATCAGATTGGTAGGCAGTCTGTAAGACTAAAGCTCGGAATACCTTCGATGTCGACGAGATAGCTTATCAGAAAGACGAACTACATCTTATTACAAATATTGTCGATGTGGACTCAACGGAAGTTCCTCATGACATGTTTCATCAATTGGAAGAGGTAGAAGTATCAGAAGAGGAAGAGAAAGTTGATAGAAGTGAAGAAGAAGAAGAGAAAGAGAAAGAGGAATCGGAACAAGATGAATTTTTAGAAGAGGATTGAATATGTTTAATTTTTAGATGTAGTATGGTTTACTTTTATTTTTTTCAGATGTAGTATGATTTACTTTTGTTTTAGCGACGTTAATAAGCGATATTTTTAGATTTAGTATGGTTTACTTTTGTTTTTTCAGATGTAGTATGGTTTACTTAGCGACGTTTTTAGATGTAGTATGGTATACATTTATTTTTTTCAGATGTAGTATAGTATACTTCTGTATTTTTTCAGATATGGCTCGACGTGGATCCTTTGGTTCTGATGCTGGTGGGAGTCGACGAGCCCGACAGTCTCCATCTACTACTCCTCCTACGGACTCCTCATCCCCTACACTCCAGTATACACTAGCGGTCCAGTCGCCGGCAGTGTCTCCATACCCGGCTCTAGCAGTTCAAGGCTAGGGCCTTCTTCTTCTATGCAGCCAGTACCGTCAAGTATTCCAGAGGTCGACCCCACTACTGAGGAGCGGGCCGAGGCCGAGGCCCACGTCGAGGTCGAGGGCGATGGCGTGGCCCACACCGAGGTCGAGGGCGATGGCGTGGCCCACACAGGGGCATGGTGCAGCTCCCATTTGAGGCAGATCCTCCGTGTCGCCGGAGGAGGATTTGAGGTTGGAGATTTGGGCCTGTACTCGGACCAGGCGGTAAGAAAATTATTACATTTAATTTGTTTAAATTTATTATAAACTTGTTTAATAAATTTTAATTTCTATTTTACAGGTATCATCCCTCCTCCGTACACCGGTCGCTGGGTACATTCATGCGACAGAACTACAAGGGGCCCTGGATCAACTGGAGGGATGTCCCGGCCGACAAAAAGGCCTTCTGGTTTGAGCACTTTTCGGTACATAAAAGTTTATTTCCTTTTAATATTTAGTATGTTATGTTATAACTTACGTACTTCTATGATTTTTTTAGCAGACTTACTTCTTCCCTCCCCACTGTGTCGTTGCTGTGGAGGCTATTTTTTCCAGCGTCGCCAGCAAGCTCATTAGGGACGCGATCCTCGAAGAGCCTATTCAGGGTTGGATCTCTGCCGCCGATTGGACGGCAATGAAGAGGAGATTCGAGAAGGAAGCCTACAAGAAGAAGTCCGTAAAGTCTAAAAAAGCACGACAGGCGGGGTCGCAGTAGTGTGGTGGATCACGGTCCATCATGGATTTCTTCACCCATATGGTACATATCTCGCCGTATACCCATAATAATTTTGTAACAGGTTGAATCGTGAGAAGACCCGAATATGGTGACCTTATTCCTCGCCATGCACACGAAGGGGGAGCGGTTTGTAGACGACAATGCCCGAGACACCTACGTAAGTTTTACTTAATGCTAGTTCATTAATATTAATTTTTAGTTACGTAGAAAATTCATATAGATGTTATTTCTAGGCCGAATTTTAGAAGTTTTACTTAATGCTAGTTCATTAATATTAATTTTTAGTGACCACGTGAGAATTCATATAGATGTTATTTCTAGGCCGAGTTTTTAAGGCTTAGGGAGGTCGGGCCGACACGGTCAGAGGGAGCTGGTGCTAGCACTTTCCAGCAGCCCCCGGCCGCCGCAGCTCAGTTAGATGACGAGCTGTGGATGAGGGACGTTGGTGGCATGCATAGGGGTACGTACTATGGTACGGGCTCCTATGGTGCCTTCATTGCATCACAGGCCTCTACGACCGCCACTAGTGTGCTCGACCCCGCACAGATTGAGGAGTCGCTCTGCCACCAGCAGAGTGTTGATACGCAGATCGCAGCTCTACGTGACGAGATTCTGCAGATGATGGGTGGCCGCATACAGATGATTCTGCGCTCATGTCACACTTCGAGAGGCTTGAGGAGACTACTGAGGTACTGCGACAGATGACCCATGCTACGCAGCATTTAGTTGAGCAGATGTAGCAGTTCCAGGAGATGGCTATGGAGCGACCGTCTGCTGGTATGCCCGGAGCATTGTCTACATCTGGCGATGCACGGGAGGACATGCTCATCCACCTATTGTCGCCGGAGGAGTATCAGACGATCCTGTCGTTGCGACGACAGTCATCTGGTGGCGCTCCTCCTCCAGCTCAGGCTCCAGCACCTGGTCCAGCTCCAGCATCGGGTCTAGCTCCAAGCGATCAGTAGTTTCTTTTTTGTATTTTCGGACTGTACTATATTTTTACTTTATATGTATTTGGATATATTTACTTTGTTCATTGAGGATATTGACTTTGTACGTATTTGTGGATATTGACTTTGTTCGTGGAGGATATTATATATTGACATTGATCGTTGCGAATAGTATTTTTTTCTTTATATTTTTTGTATATTCTGGAATGTATTGTGCGTGCCGGTGTTGAGTGTTCCACCGAGGGGGTCCGCGAACCTAGGTATTGGATTCTGTATTTGTATTTTGTATTCTATATTTTGGCTCAGGCTCCAGCTCCATTTGCATTCTGGAACCTGTTTTTTATATTTTTTAACTTAGCGACGTTTTTAGCGACGTTACTCTTCGTCGCTAAATATTAGCGACGTTAATAAATGTCGCTAAAAGTGTCGCTAAAATGCCGACGTGGCAACACGTGGCACCAAATCTGATGTCAGCACGTCGTCGCCAAAATGTCGCAAAAGTGTCGCTAAACGGCGACCACACGATAACGTCGCTATTTGCGTCGCTAATTAGCGTCAACGTTAAAACGTCGCAAATTTTGACATTAATAACGTCGCCATAGAGATGTTTTGTGAAATTTTCTCGTTTAGCGACACGTTTTTCTCCGTTGTTTCTAAAACGTCACCCAAAACGTTGCTAATTTCACTTAGCGACATTTTCATCGTGTTTAGCGACGTTTTGGAACGTCGCTAATCTAAAATTTTTTTGTAGTGGCACCTCGTGCGCACATTTTGTTCCGTGCACCTTAGACCTCGTGCACCTCGTGCGCACCTCGTGCGTACCTCACGCATATTTTTGTCCGCGCACCTCGTGCGTACCTTTGGTCTGCGGATCTCGCACCTCGTACACTTTTTGGTCCGCGCACCTCGGATACCTCGCGCACCTCATGCACCTCACACATCTCCCACACCTCGCGTACCTTGCACCTCCTGCACACCTTGTACCAAGCGCGCCTTACACCTTGCGCCATACGCCTTTGACCAATGTGCCGTTTGTGCCACTTCACGACTTGTGTGCACTTCTGTAAGCCCCTAAATATTTTAATTATTTTAAATAAGGATTTTTAGTCACAAATGGCATTTTTGTCCTTAAAATAAATTATTATAATTATTAGGAATTTTCTAGGATTTTTAAATAATTTTTAAATGGTTTTTAAAGCTTAAATTATTATTTGATAATTTATTAAATTATTTTAATAGCCTTTTGCAATTATTTCAAATGTTTTAAAACAGTTTGCAATCATTCAAATTATTTTATATTCAGTTTGCAAATTTAGATTTGCAAATAGTAGGGTGGAGGTTTTATGTAATTTATGAAATATGGGGGGGTTTTCTGTAAAACCCTATTAACTACCGTCGGGGTGCTTGTCATCTTCCCCGACCGCCTCACCGTAACCATAACCCAAATTCCTAAAATCTAGGCCTAAACCCTAATCGAAACCCTAATCAAACCAAGCCCAGCCCTATAAATAGGGCCCCCGACCAAAACCCTAATCCCATTCACCACCCCGACCGCCTTAGCCACCGCCCTAGCCCTATTCTTCTTCGACGAGCTCGTCGGAGTTAGAGCTTTGTTGTCGCCGCCGTTCTAGCCATCGCCGTCGCAATCGACCACCACCATCTCGTTCGCCGCAACGAGACGAACCCAACTCCATCCTTCGTCGCCGACCACGACGCCTCCTCCGCCGTGCAGCAGCCTCGACAGCCCGCTTGACCGGACACGTAGGAGTCACTTCGTTCCTCGTGTCGCTCTGTGTCTCGAAATTGTAACCCTAGACTCGCCTAAACACGAGGAGTTCGTGAGTGTGTTCGGATACTGCAAATTCGTGTCGTGTGTGTCGTGCTAGCCACGGACACAGGACTCGGTGTCAGATTCAAATACTCGTGTCCCTAACTCTCCGGACACAAGTTAATAATAAATAGGTTAACGGGTTTGGGTTGAACAGTAACGGGTTTAAACTCGCACAGTAACGGGTTTTTATTAATTGGGTTTACTGTTTAAAACGGGTTTGGGTCAGGCCGAATAGGTTTTGGGCTGAGTTTATATATATATATATATATATATATATATATATATATATATATATATATATATATATATATATATATGTGTATATATATATATATATATATATATATATATATATATATATATATATATATATATATGTATATATGTTTTATATATGTTTTATATATATATTTATATGTATATATATATATATATATATATATATATATATATATATATATATATATTTAATATATATATATATATATATGTATATAGTTTTATATATGTTTTATATATATATATATATATATATATATATATATATATATATATATATATATATATATATATATATATATATATATATATATATATATATAATATATGTTTTATATATATATATATATGTTTTATATATATATATGTTATATATATATATATATATAATATATATATATATATATATATATATATATATATATATATATATATATATATATATATATATATATATGTATATATGTGTATATATATATTATGTATTATACTATTAAGTATATTTTATATATACTATTTAAATATATATATACTGTATATATATATATATTTATATATATATTTTCGTATATATATATGTGTATATATGTATATATTTATATTTGTTATTAGTATGTATATATATATATATGCATTTTTATATACTAAATTATATGTTTATACTTCTATGTATGTAGATATAATTTTGTGCTATATGTTATTATGTATAAATTTACAAGTTATTTTATTATTAATTTTATGACTTGTATATTTTACTACATTAACATATATATTATTAAAATACTTTAATATTCATTTGTATATATATTTTAATATAAGTATTTTTGTATTTTGATTGATTACGGCCATTTGAGTCCAGACCTAGCATGGGTTCTGTGGACTTAAATGAGCCTAAATATATTTAAGGCCTGTACGAGTCATATCGGACTTGATTCATGGATTTGGTTTCCGTATCTGGACTCCGGTTCAATTTCGTATACGTGGATAAAATATTAAATAATTAATTATTTATTTTCTAGAAATTATAACTTGCTGTATTTAGATTTTTATATATAATATAATTGCTGTAAAAATTTGGGAAATTTTTTATTTAAATACTATGTTAATTTAGCTAATTTAATATCATTTTTTTAGGATTTAAATAGTGACTTTGTCATTTTATAAAAATAGGAAAACAGAACTCATTTTCAGGGTACTTATGCTTACTGATTTTTAATAAATAACTATGTAGGATTTTAAATTCCAGAAAAATTAGTATAAATTTTTATAATTAACAAGGATCATCTTGGTACTTTATTTTATGTATATTTGAGCTTTTTGCCTATCTTAATAATTGTTGGAACAAAGTGTACAGTCTGATTTATTTATTGAATAATTACGACTTACGATGTATTGTGTGATTTTGGGATATTTTAGTATTGGACCTTACCCTGTCATCGTATAAAGGCCCTAGAAAGTTGGTTTAGGTATTGTCTCACCCCACATTGGTCTCCTATGCTAAAGTCTTCATTTGGCTAGGTGTCTAGTCAGAAAGTCGCGTCACACCACTAGTGTCCTAGTTTTTCGCTTAGTATAAAAACTAAGTTTATGTATCATTTTTAAAGTGATGAGACACCAGGATATCTATAGCTTCATAAACATACCTTTGCTTTACTCGAGGCAAGTATCTCTACAAACTTTATTTACTGCATATAATGAATTGTGTATAAACCATGTTGAATACCTATACCTAAACTGCAAGTCATATCTCTACATGTTTCACATGCTTTATACTACTCTGAGTATCCATCATATTTTATACTGTTCTCGTATCTCTCACATGTTAGAATCTGGGTTATGGGAAAACTGATAGTTGAGTACGTGATCATGCCCCCTCTACCGTACTCGAGCAAAGTTTTATTTTATATGTTAACGTGCCGTAGGCCTTTTCTCAAAGCTGTATTTGTACGTATGTACATCTATCGCCTTATCACTTGTACGGAAGTACATTTCATTTACATGTGCCTCCTGTATATTGTATACCTATTGACGATCACGTACCTGCTCCAGATTTAAATACTACATATACATATGTCGCTATGACATATGTATCCTTGCCATGATATATTGTGATATGCCATGATTCCTGTTTATTACACTTCAGTTTATTTCAGGCTTCGTATAATTAGTTTGTTAGAATCAGTACTTACTCCCGTCCTGACAGGATAACATTGTAGGTATACTTACCGAAGAGGAGTTGCTATGTGATTCCTATTATGGGGTTGCCATCGAAGATCAGACTTTACCTTACAAGGATGTACCTGTGGGAAAACTCGTCTAATTTGTTTAGTTGCTTTGGACTTTTGAGAGCACTCATGTTTTAGACTATGTATTTTGATACTGGAGATGTATCCAGTTTTACGTCTTGGCTATGTATTTGGAACATATTTATATACGAGATGATTTTGTGTTTGAGATATATTCTGACTCAATATGACATATAGAACTGTTAGCACACTTTGATCATATATTGTTTGTCTTTAGAACAGCTTACCACGCTTTATCTCAAGCGTAGGCTGGACATGACTCGACCCGGCCCAACAATTTGGGTCGTGGATCATGACATGTTTTTAGTGGTGGCCCATGCAGGTCCAGACTAAAGTTGTTTGGTTACGTTATTGTACCAAGCATGCCTGCTATTAGGAACTTAAGATAACTAGATAATACTAGGAATAACATTTAGAACACCTAGAGGATTACTGGGATTACAACATAGGAAATCTTATTGCAGCATATGCTCGTTATTACAAACTAGACTTTCTTGTTGTTTATGATTGTATACTTAAAGGAGTTTTTACAAGTTATTTTATTTATTAGATGGTGCTCACACGCTCGTCCCAGCATATCACACCTTAAAATGGCATACTTCATATCCAGCCGGTTGACCAGTTGACCGATCCACCTCCACCTCCACCTCCACCTACCATACTCCACCACTCCATAAATCCACCAACCCAGATGCCTCCACCACCTCCCACATCACAGTCCCAGCAGGACCCGATACTCCCACCACCACCTATTAGTATACCTGCCCAGGCTTCCGTCACTCTCGATGGGAACCAACTGCTCACTCTGAACCAGGGGTTCCTAACGACCCATCAGGAGCAGACCACCTTACTCCGCCAGCGCATGAAGCATTCTGAGGAGCGTACCATGGTCCCACCACCAGTAGAGCCACGACCTAGAGCGAGGAATATTAAGGACTTCATGGGCTTGAACCCCAGGGAGTTCATGGGGACTGAAGGCATCATAGTAGCAGATGACTGGCTAAACTCGGTAGAGAGAAAGCTCCTCGGAGCTAGGTTGCCGGGTGACCTTCAGATCGAGGCAGCAGGATTTCTGCCGACAGACTTGGCAGGAGTTTGGTTCAGGAATGAGCTACTATTCACAAGAGGGAGGGCCACATGGGATCAGTTTAAGATCCAGTTCAAGAAGAAATTTTTCTCGACCACCGCTAGAGTAGCCATGGGGCAACAATTCCAGAACATCCAGCAGAGGAGCCGTTCTGTTGACGAGAACGCAGCGAAGTTTAGTCGTTTGAGTCGTTTCGCTCCTAGTCTGGTTGCAGACCCAGAGGATATGATGCGTAGGTTTTGCCATGGTCTAGTCCCAGACATTGGCATTCTTCTAGTGGCGAACGGGACGACCGACTACTACCAGAGCCTAGAGTTGGCCCGGAGCATAAAGGAGCGTCTTCTGTCTTGCAAGAGGCCGGCTTCCGTACACCACGAGGGACCTTCCAAGCGCCAGGCTTTCCAGTCGAGACCACCAGTGCCGCACCAGCAGAAATATCGTCCTCCCATACCACATCACCCAACCCCACCAGTTAAAGCCCCGGGACCACAGCCGCAGAAGGGACCTGTGTGTGCATTCTGTAGGTGGCCAGGGCATGATTACTCTATCTGCAGGAAGAGGTTGAGGCAGTGCTTAGCATGTGGGTCTACCACCTACCAGCTTTGGGACTGTCCAGTAGCGAGGGTACCAGGTGCTAGACCACCATCTAGAGGACCGCTGCTCCTGACCTAGCAGCAGAGGTTCAGGCAACATCTGCAGCAGCAGAAGGGACCCCAGGGGAAGGCTTATAGTCTAGCTCTTGAGGCAGAGCCGGAGCAGGTCTTGGAGCCAGATTAATTGACCGACGTCATCATAGGTTATGTTTATTTACATACTTTTCTAGCTCTATGCTTGTTTGATTCTGGTGCATCGCATAGCTTCCTGTCATTAGAGTTTTTGTATAAACACCACTTAGTAGCTACACCCACCGAGGAGATGAGTAGGGTAATGATGGTAGGCCGACCAGTACCCATTAGGGCTATCTATAGATGCTCTATTACTATAGCTGGGAGAGATTTTGAGGGATGATTCTTTGTGATACCACTTCCCGGGTATGATATCATATTGGGAATGGATTGGCTTAGCTATGCTCACGCAGCTATAGACTGTCATGAGGGTACTATTCTGTTCAGTCCCCCAGGTATGACACCATTCAGTGTCAGAAGGACAGGGCCGGAGATCAGCCTAGAGCTGAACTGTTGTGCGACAGTTGGAGAGTTAACACCGCCACATCCTATCATTAGAGAGTTTATGGATGTATTCCCAGAGGATATTCCAGGACTTTTGCCTGACAGAGATGTGGAGTTCACTATAGATTTAGTACCAGGTTCATCACCAGTATCCCGGGCTTGCTATAGAGTGAACCCCAAGGAGGCCATAGAGATGAAGGAGCAGATCGATGACCTATTGAAAAAGGGTTTCAATCGATCTAGTACTTCTCCATGGGGAGCACCAGTACTCTTTGTGCAGAAGAAGGATGGTACAGTTCGGTTGTGCATTGACTACCAGCATTAAATACCATCACTATTAAGAACAAATATCCTCTGCCTCGAATAGATGATTTGTTCGATCAATTGAGTGGGGCGAAGGTATTTCCAGGATAGATTTGAGATCCGGTTACCACCAGGTGAAAGTCAGGGCTGAAGACATCCAGAAGACTGCATTCAACACGAAGTATGGGCAGTACGAGTTTTTGGTGATGCCATTTGGTCTCACAAATATGTCAGCTGCCTTTATAAACTTGATGAACAAGAAATTTCACCAGTATCTGGATAAGTTCGTCATGGTGTTTATCGATGACATCCTGATATACTCGAAGATGCCGGAAGAGCACGTAGAACACTTGCTGACAGTTTTAGGGATTCTGAGGAAGGAGAGGTTGTATGCCAAATTATCGAAGTACGAGTTCTTTTTAGACCGAGTGGTGTTTCTCGGTCATGTGGTCACTGGAGAGGGAATCTCAATAGATTCCAGGAAGATTGCTGCCGTCGAGACATGGAAGGCTCCGACATCGATTTCAGAGATCATGAGCTTCTTGAGATTAGCAGGCTATTATAAGAAATTCGTCCAAGACATTGCTAGAATAGCTGAACCCATGACGAAGCTGACGCGGAAGGATGAAGAGTACATTTAGTCAGAGGACTGCCAGACAGCATTTGAGAAGCTGAAGATGAGGCTGACAATCGCTCCAGTTCTGACATTACTTTCAGAATCTGGAGGTTTCACCATATACATCGATACTTCAGGAAAGGGGCTAGGATGTGTCCTACAGCAGTATGGGAAAGTGATTGCTTATGCATCTAGGCAATTACGGACTCATGAACGGAACTATCCTACCCACGACCTAGAGTTAGCTGCGGTGATATTTGCACTCAAGTTGTGGAAACACTACTTATACCGAGAGCGAGTGGAAGGCCTGAAGAGCTTGAAGTATGTGTTCACACAGAAGGAGCTGAACATAAGGCAAAGAAGATGGTTGGAGTTGATGAAGGACTTCGACATCGATTTACAGTATCACCCCGGAAAGGCAAATATGGTGGCAGATGCGCTGAGCAGGCATCCGATGGCATGGTATCTGATGATAGATCGACATTTACAGGAAGATCTAGAGAAGCTCGGTATCAAAATAGTTTGGCCAGGATCAGTGATTCAGATGATGGCGCTAGACATTCATTCAGGTTTGATGGAGCAGATCAAGGAGACTCAGTCTACAGATGAGAGCCTTTGCAGACTCAGAGTCCAGGCCATAGCTGGACTGCTTGATGACTTCACCATAGCAGAGGATGGATCCTTGAGGCATGATAGCCGGTTATGCGTGCCGAAGGGAGAGCTGATAGAGGCAGTCTTGTAGGAGGCTCACCGATCGCGATATTCTATTCACCCCGGTGCCAACAAGATATACCGTGACTTGCGGAAACATCTTTGGTGGCACGGGATGAAGAGAGATGTATTACGCTTTATTTCGAGATGCCTAGTTTGCCAGTAGGTCAAGGCGGAGCATTAGAGGCCAGCTGGTCTATTGCAGCCGTTACCTATTCCCGAGTGGAAGTGGAAACATATTACGATGGACTTCGTCTCAGGGCTTCCTTGTTCCCAAGGAGGGAAGGGTGCCATATGGGTCATCGTTGACCGGCTGACGAAGTGTGCTCACTTCATACCCTTTAAGGTGGGGCTCTCCACCGAGAAGTTGGCAGAGCTATACATGTAGCAGATAGTTCGCTTGCACAGAGTACCGGTAAGCATCGTGTCGGACCGGGACTGCATATTCACGTCCCATTACTGGAGAAGCTTGCAGGAGGAGTTGGGCAGTCGGCTCAAGTTCAGTACAGCGTACCATCCACAGACCGATGGACAGTCCGAGAGGACGATTCAGACGCTCGAGGACATGTTGAGGACTTGTGTGCTGGACTTTGGCGGATCATTGGAGAGCCATCTTCAGTTGGTAGAGTTTTCATACAACAACAGCTACCAAGACAGCATCGGTATGTCTCCATTCGAGGCACTTTATGGACGACGATGCCGTACACCGCTCTTTTGGGATGATGTTGGGGATAGAGTTATGCTTGGGCAAGAGATGATCACTGAGGCAGCAGAGAAGGTCAGGATGATCAGAGACAGACTCAGAGTTACTCAGGACAGGCAAAAACACTGGGCCGATGCTAGTCGCAGACCGATGTAGTTCACTGACGGAGATATGGTGGACGATCCGATTCGGACGAGGTGGCAAGTTGAGCCCTAGATACATTGGACCGTTCGAGATACTCGATAGGATCGGAGAGGTAGCTTACAGGGTTGCACTTCCACCCAACCTAGCAGAAGTTCACGATGTCTTTCATGTGTCTCAGCTGAAGAGATACGTTCCAGACCCCAGCCATGTGCTAGATCATTCAGAGTTGGAGATCGGACCGAGTCTTGCAATTACTGAGCAGCCAGTGGAGATATTGGACCGGAGGGAGAAGAGGCTGAGGAACAAAATCATACCCTTGGTCCGAGTAGCTTGGAGCCGTCACTCTCCGGGGGAATCTACTTGGAAGAGGGAGTCGGACATGAGGGAGAGATATCCTTACTTGTTCGACCCACCAGCCGCGAGGGAACCATCCGTTCCCGCTTGATACCTTAGAGGTTAGTCATAATAAATAGCCTTCGTCATTGTTTTAATTACTTGTTATGTTAGAATGTTTGTAGAGTCTTCTATCCTTGTGAATTTCGAAGAAAAAAATTTCAAAGAGGGAAAATTTATAAGCCCCTAAATATTTTAATTATTTTAAATAAGGGTTTTTAGTCACAAATGGCATTTTTGTCCTTAAAATAAATTATTATAATTATTATAAATTTTTTAGGATTTTTAAATAATTTTTAAATGGTTTTTAAAGCTTAAATTATCATTTTGCAATTTATTAAATTATTTTAATAGCCTTTTGCAATTATTTCAAATGTTTTAAAATAGTTTACAATTATTCAAATTGTTTTATATTTAGTTTACAAATTTAGATTTGCAAATAGTAGGGCGGTGGAGGTTTTATGCAATTCATGAAATATGGGGAGGGTTTTCTGCAAAACCCTACTGACCACCGTCGGGGGGCTTGTCGTCTTCCCCGACCGCCTCACCGTAACCCTAACCCTAATTCGTAAAATCTAGGCCTAAACCCTAATCGAAACCCTAATCAAACTAAGCCCAGCCCTATAAATAGGGCCCCGACCAAAACCTTAACCCTAATTACCACCCCGACCGCCTTGGCCACCGTCCTAGCCCTATTCTTCTCCGACAAGCTCGTCGAGGTTAGAGCTTTGCTGTCGCCGCCGTTCCAGCCATCGCCGTCGCAATCGACCACCACCATCTCGTTCGCCGCAACGAGACGAACCTAGCGCCACCCTTCGTCGCCGACCACGACGCCTCTTCCGCCGTGCAGCATCCTCGACAACCTACTCCACCGGACACGTAGGTGTCACTTCGTTCCTCGTGTCGCTCTGTGTCTCGAAATTGTAACCCTAGACTCGCCTAAACCCTCGACCACGGACACAGGACTCGGTGTCAGATTCAAATACTAGTGTCCCTAACTGTCCGAACACGAGTTAATAATAAATGGATAAACGGGTTTGGGTTGAACAGTAATGGGTTTAAACCCGCACAGTAACGGGTTTTTATTAATTGGGTTTACTGTTTAAAACGGGTTTGGGTCGGGCCCAGTGGGTTTTGGGCTGAGTTTATTTATGTATATATATATATATATATATATATATATATGAAAAAATGGCTTGCTTTCCCCGCTGCAGCTCCTCCTCGAGGAGGCCCTAGGGTCTTCTTCGTCCTCATTTTCTCTCCTCCCGGCCCGACATCCGATGGTTCCTCCCTGGCCGGCCAATTTGCTGGCATTGGTCGGCCAACCCCCTCCCTCCTCCTCCCCCTCCTTCCCGGCCCCGCCTCCTTCTTCATCTTCCTTCCATTTTTCCCTCATACTACCCTTCCCTAGTAGCTCCGCCCCCCCCCCCCCCCGTCTAGCCTGCCCGGGAGCTCCGGCTTCCCTCTCCCGTCAAGCAGGTGGGACCCCTTGCTCCACCCCCAGATTGTCGTCCCCAATAGGCTCCTGCTCCCTCCCTCCAGGGCCGGGAGCTCTCCGGAGCTCAGTGTCCGGCCACCGCACCTCCCAAAATTTTCAATTTTCTGACAGGACATCTGTCCCATCAGGGTGGGAGCTCCCCTGTGGTGCAAGTTTGGGGTCTCCCTTCCACAGGCCCCTCGGGTTTGCTGCCTACGGCTCACACCTCGAGGCGGACCCATCTCATTTCCTTCAAGCCGCGTAGTACGCAACACTCTTCTCAGCGCCCCTTGGTGGGTCCCACCCCTCTTCTGCCGACACCGTGCACTACGCAGCACTTCCTTACGCTCCCTATGGGCCCCACCGGTTTTCCTCTGATGCCTGCTCTGGTGCAGCCCCCTCAGGCCTTTACGCATGCTAGGTGCACCCCCCTCGCGTATTATTCCTCCTTCCTTTCCGCGTGCTCTGGTGGGTTAATCCTCCACCCACAGATTTACGCACCCCTTTGCAACCCATCCATTCTCTCCTTAGCCCCCCATCCTCTGTCCTCCCTCCTTCCCGGCCCCCGCCCTCCCCTCTAGTCCTGTCGCTTCCCTAGCCGGCGCCCTCGCCTCCATTCCCCCTCCGGCTCTCGCGTCATCTGCTCTGCAGCACACCGCTCCTTTGCCTCCGTCGCCCTTCTCCCCGGGACCCCGGCAGTCCTCCTCTCTTCGAGCGCAGCCAGACTCGGGGCACCTCCTACGGCGGTCCGAGACGCCTCTCCCCCCCATTCCGGCCGAGGCTGTCCTCGTCCCCCTCCCTCCTCTTCCGGCCGCGGTTGTCCCGCAGGAGGCGTCTCCCCCTGCTCGTGGTGCAGCCGCCGTCTTGCCCCTCGCCGCTCCCTCGGCCGCCTCCCCCTCCCCTGGCAGCCTCCATTTGGCAGTCTCCGCTGTCCCCCTTCCCCGCCTCGAGCCGGGTCCCTCACTGGTGCTGTCCCAGCCCGTCGGAGGAGGGACCAAGGATCCCTTCCCGTCTGGAGCAGCTCAGCGGTCCTTCACCGACACTCTCCGCCCGGGCATAGCTTCTTTGAAGGGTCTCATTCTCCTTGACGTCAACCTCCCGGACATTGTGTTCCCTTAGGATTCCTCTGTACCTTGGTCCTTTTTTCCGACTTGGAATTGACTTCTCAGTCATCCTCCTTCCCCCATACTTTTTTTCTTAAATTTTCTACTGGCTGCCCCAAACTCTCCAGGGTGCAGGAGGCGATAGCTAGCTGGAGCCTCACGGCAAAATATTGAGTGGCCCCCCTCGACCCTAGACATATTCTCCTCCATCTCTCCTCCGATAGTGATCACATGTCTGTGCGGTCCAAAGGCACTTACAGGATCGACTCCCACCAGATGAAGATCATTAAGTGGTCACAAGGGTTTACCACCAAAGAAGACTTAGCGAGGGTCGCTGCCTGGGTGACTCTACCTAATCTACCCCTCATTTGCTTTGTCCCAGCGGCACTTAGGCGTATCACCAACTCCTTCGGAACGTATGTGGCCACGGCCCCTGAGACCAGCAACCTAACCAAGGCTCACTATGCTAAAATCTGCGTGGAACTCGACCTTACTACCGAACCACCCAATTTTATTACTATAGAACTGGGCAACCAGACCCACACCCAACAAGTCCTCTACACAACCACATTATATTCTGTAATCATTGCCATTTAAGAGGCCACCTTTCGAAGTACTGCCACCGTCTTCACCCAGAACTTAAGAAGAAAGCAACTCGGATAGACAAGGAGTTAGCTGAGGGAATGACACCCAAGCCACTCCTTCTGTCGTGCCCGAACTCGTACACTCGATTCGGATCCAGTGACGGCAAGACAGACCGAAGCGAGACTCCTAGCAAAGCTCTGATTAAAGCAATAACCCCTGCAACACCCAAGATCTCACTCTCTCCAACCAATTCGATGTTCTAGATTCGGGAGAAGTGGAACCACGAACGGAGTCTGGCTAACCCCTTGCTGATCTAGAACTCACCGAGACAGTGCCCAGTCCCCCTAATACGGAGATTGTTGAGGAGATCACTGACACCACCAATGCGGATCAACAACGCCCTATCGAAGACCCTGTTGAAGAAGCTCTTACTATCCTCGGGCCAGACCAAGTACGGAGAGGACAACAGGTCCAAGCCGCAGGTTACCCTCTCCAGCAAACTATTCCTCTGAACGGAAGCGCCAGTGACTCCCTGGTCCTTCCCTCTAAGGATCCCATCCTGGACTCCGCTGGAGAATTGGTTAGCATCCCCACGGACCCACACGAGCAACCCTCGAGTGATTCTCCAACTACGACAAAGGCAGAAGCGTCACTCTCGCGCGGGGACAATGACACCACATCACAGGCAGAAGCGTCAACCTCACGCAGGGACAAGGTCAAGAAAGCAACTGACGAAAACACAACCATTCAAACCAAATCCGCCACCAAGCGGAACAAAACCCCCCCTGAACATCATTAATGCTTAACATCCTATCGTAGAATGCCCGTGGCCTGGCGAACAAACCTACATTAAGAAGAATTTTCGGCCTTTAGAAAATCCACAAGATTGACATCCTCATTATTCTTGAACCCAAAATCCCTCCCAAAAAATTAAAATCTATCCAGTTGCAGCTAGGCCTCCCCACGGCCATAATAGGCAGAAACGATATTTGGATCCTCTACACGAAGGATGTCAAAATCGGGGTCATCCAGGACTCCTGGCAGGCCCTCTCATGCTGGTAGGAACATCCCATGCTCCCTCAACGCACCATCCTATCAGCGGTCCACGGCAGCTGTGATATTGCCGAACGGAAACATCTCTGGAATGACCTCATTGACATCCATCTCCACCACATAAACTCTCTTTGGCTGTACATCGGGGGCTTTAACGCGATCACCTGCAGAGAAGAGAAAATCGGAGGACGGCCTCCCCCCATATCGGCCATGCAAGACTTCAACAATTTTATCTTCAACGCTCATCTCACCACCTTACAGTTCACCGGCAACGCTTTCACCTGGTGCAACATGTAGGAAGGCGACCGTCGTCAATACTCCCGCTTGGACAGGGCCCTCACGAACGAT
Organism: Iris pallida; assembly: GCA_029216955.1. Taxonomy (NCBI): domain Eukaryota; kingdom Viridiplantae; phylum Streptophyta; class Magnoliopsida; order Asparagales; family Iridaceae; genus Iris; species Iris pallida. The sequence goes on from JANAVB010036019.1 coordinate 20,705,001, forward strand.
CGTTGGCACGGAATGGGGATCACTACCAACCTGTCCCATCTCAACTCCTCTGAATCAGACCACATCCCTCTGCTGGTTGAAATTAAAAAAATATTAATCCATTCAAAAAGAACTTCCAATTCCTCGACTTCTGGACTGATCATCCCCAATTTCTTGGCATTGTCGCAGAAGCGTGGAATCAGGAAGATTCCCCCAATCCCCTATCGCGGGTGAGCAACAAGCTCCGAGCAATGAGGAAAGCTCTATCCAATTGGAGCAAACTTGCCTACGGGGACATTTTCCAAGCCGTGCAGGTAGCGGAGGACGATGTCACCCGTGCCGAAGCCAATTTTCCGTCGAAACGATCTGCGGCGGCCAGGACAGCCCTGAACCTCACCAAGGCTATGCTCAAATTCAGACTAAAAGTGGAAATCGATTTCTGGAAGCAGAAAGCGAGATTGAAATAGGACAACGAGGGGGATAAAAACTCAAAATTCTTCCAAGCCTGCGTCAATGGCCGCAGACAGAAGCTATCGATCTACCGTATGGCAGACGACAACGGGAACATCATTACTGACCATGATAGCATCTAAGCAGCTGCTGCGGATTTCTACTCCAAATTATTCACCAAAGAGACGGTTCACAATGATAGACCCTTCTTTGAACCAAATCCCCCGACTCATAAATGACACCGACAACACCCAGCTGGAACGTCCCCCGACTGTCCAGGAAGTGAAAGACGCGGTGTGGGCTCTGAACGAGCACAGTGCCCCCGGCCTGGACGACTTCAATGGAGTCTTCTTTCGCACCTGCTGGAATATTATCAAGCGGGACATCACCGATGCGGCTATCGCATTCTTCGAAGGTGCTACATACCCCAAAGCCATTTCCAGCACAAACCTCATCCTTATCCCGAAAAAAGATAACCCAGAGTCCTTTCGGGATTATCGACCCATTAGTCTTTGCATTTTCACCAACAAGATCATCTCCAAAATCATCGCTTCCCGAATGGCGGGGATTCTACCCAAGATTATTTCAGAGGAGCAAAGCGGCTTTGTGCGCGGGAGAAACATCCAGGACAATATTATGCTGGCCCAAGAGTTAATCACCTGCATGAAGTTTCCAGCAAGAGGGGGCAACATCGTCGTTAAGATTGTAACGCCACAGTCCCAAAATACGTAGGACTAGGAACATAGACATGCCAGCTGTATACATACAAAGTACAGGGCCTTGTATGTATACATAAGCTGTAAAATATAGTAATCCAAGACAAAATAAATCTCATCCACAATGAAAAGAATAATAATATAAAAATTGACTTGAATATTTATGATACAATCGTTGGACAGAGACAAAGTCCACTACCAACTATCTCAATGAAAGAAATGTACAAGAATCGATCAATAAAATGGTAAGACGAACCAAGCGCAATTATCTTCGAAGGAATGGAGAGAATCACGGCCTTGGCTAGAATACCTGCAGAAGACATGATCACACACCTGGAGAAAAACCAGGTCCTCAGACGGATGTAGCAAGATACAGGAAGAACAAGTTAATATGAACTGTCAGAATAAAATAATATATAAATGACTATCATAGACACAAATATGCAAAGGAGATTCTAACCTCCTAATGTGCAATTTAGAGGACAACTTTCATGCGCATGGGTGGGATTTTAGGCTATGTGTACGTAACTGGCATCCAGTCATCTGTATCCGTCCATAACGTCTAAAACGTCAGAGGGCATCTGCAAATAAATCGCCACAGTTCCATCCGGAGACTGTGGGTTACCTGTTTGGATTTTCATACGCACTAGCGACTGTCCTCTCCCAATATATCCCAAACTGTTCAAGTCATATCCATGGCTCGTCCAGTTTTGTAACTGCTTGAGTCTCTAAAACCCAAGTCATAGCAGTTACGAATATCTACCATCACACGAAAATAAAGATAGCTAGTCAATAAGTTGTGCCCCTAATAAAATGCCTCAAACCGTGTAGTGTAAGTGTCTGTAGAAGCATGGAAAATATCAGAATAATGGTCCATGCGGCTCCGGATACGAAGCCCATGCGGCTCATATGGGAGCTGTCTTATACAGTTCAAAGGAAGACTCTCCGTCTCATGCGGCTCGAGAGTGTATGCGGTTCAGCAGGAATATGCGGCTCGATCGATGCCACGTGTCCCCCTGTGATCCTTCCCTACAGCTGGCCCTTTGAATAGTAGCCTCATTTAATGCTCCGACACGATTTGACGACTGTGGCGGCTCCGGCATAAAGTGTCATAATGGCTCTGCCATAATGATAGACTCTTTGGGAAAAGAAGAAGATCTCTGACCCGATCCGTCAGAAATCCTAGGTTGCCACGTGGCAAATCTCATGCGGCTTAAATAGAGAACAGCTTCATGCGGCTCACTGAGAAGTCACCCTATATGACTAGCAGAAATCGACTTCATGCGGCTCACTGAGAAGTCACCCTATATGGCTAGCAGAAATCAGCCATATGCGGCCCACTGAGAGCTCAGCCCCTGCGGCTCAATACAACGCTAGCTCATGCGGCTCGCAAAGACTATGCATATGCGGCTCATTGAGAGTTCGTTCCCTGCGGTTCGATGAAGCATTATCATATGCGGCTCACGAAGAGTATCTCCCTGCGGTTCAAGTGTTGCCCATCCTATGCGGCTCTGGCAGGACCCACAATCAAAACACGTGGCATCGAATTAATCAACGATTTAACCGAATCTCAACAAATATATTTGACATCATCGTCATAATTACTGAGATCAGGGCATATCATTTATCATCAAGCCAATGGGACACGTGGCGAGCAATCAGACATTGGCATAATCAATCACGAAGATTTAAAGCAGTTAACATTAACTGCTCATAAGATTCAGTGCTATCCGCATTAATGGCCGAGATTCATTATAATCAGGATCAAGGGTTCAGATAGATTGAAGGAGCGCCGATATTCCAAACAAATGATCATTAGCAAACCCTAATGATCATACCCCACTCTTATAAATAGCCAGCATCATTTCTTTGCACAAGGGACCGGCAACAAAAGAATAAAAATATACAGAGTCAGAGAGAGAATACACAGAGAGAGAGAGAGAAGCCAGGAGAGCAACAGAGGAACAAAAAGAGCCTTTCTTCGTCAACGCCAACCATCTTCCCACCAGGAGCCAAGGCTGCATACCGATCGTCCAAGGAGTAAGGTAGGGCTGCCGTCGCCTTCCCGAGCCTCTATCGTCACCCCCCAGAATCTAAAATAAACAATTGTACTTAGATTGCTGTACCTAGGTTTTCATCCCTAGGCTTTCTTTGTACAAGCGAGTTTGTATTGTGAGTCTAAGTTCAGTCCTCCGATAATTGTTCTGTACTTTTACAATCAATGGCAAACACGATGGCGACTCTGCTTGGGTCTAACTTCTCCACGGCTGAGGAGTTGGTGACGCAATCGGATGCAGCCAAGCTTGGCTCCACGCAACAAAAGATGGTCGTCCGCTTCGACCAACAAGGGTTTGAAGAGATGCTCTCCGAAGGAAGCGCTGGCCCGGTCCAGAAGCGCACCCGCACGACAAAGGCTCGCAGAGAGTAGAGGCCAAAATCATTTGCTCCTCCCCAAGCCCCTGACGGTGTACCCTCTGTTGCTCAAGACGGTGAGAAGGACTCTTCTGCGGCCCCACTTCAGACCGTAGACAACTCTGCTGTCCCCAAGTCCGACAGAAGAAAATACTATGATGTTGGACTTGCAGAGACAAAGAGGAACTCTATGCGAACTGAGCCGCATAGGGGTGCTAGCCGAGTGAAAAAGGCTCAAGCGACCACATCCGCTAGCCGCATGGACAAAGCCCATGCGGCCACAGTCGCTGGCCGGATGAAGAAGAATCACGCGGTCACATCTGGCAGCCGCATAGTTTATGCAGCTACAGTCGCCAATCACATGGATGAAACACATGAGGCTACAGGAGGCAGCCGCTTACAGAAAACCCATGCGGCCACTATTGCCAACTGCATGCGGCCAGCCTGCACGGTCGTGACTCCTAGCCGCCAAAAGACAACTCATCCGACAGTAGAAGATGACCGCATGCAGACAGCCTGCACGGTACCCAACTCTAGCAGCATAGCGTCCGTTCCACGCTTCTCTCGATCGGTCTTCGACCGTCTCTCATACGGTCCCGACCCTGATGATTCTCTGTATGATAAGCCAGACTCTGTGGCATTCAACTTGGACTCCTCCTATTACGCACCCACAAGTGCTAAAAGAAGAAAGTCTTGGGCAGCGCGGGCTCATCGAGCCCAGTCAGCTGTTCCAACCTCTGACTATCGGAGCGTCCCGTTGACTATCACACGGGCTTCGGATGGAAAGTTGCATACAACTGTTCAAGTCCAGCCCCCGCGGCGAACAGACAGAGTGGTTCCTCTGACCTGCGGGAGACGATCCTCCACAAACGCAAGGAAAGAGAAGGAGTGTCGGTGTGCAAAGAGTCCTTGCTTGGATATCGCTGCACCCAAATCATCGTCAATTGCTGCTGCAATAACACGGCAATGACAGAAGTGCGGCCATCCGTCTTCCAAAGGCTACAGCACCCAAACTCAGAAGATGAGGCACCTCCTGTGGTCTCCTGCAATTCTGCTCAAAAAGTCCCCGTCGAAGAGAGAAGGAAGAAAACGAGCATCTCCAGTCCGAAGATATCAACCACTACAACTAAGAAACTGTCGTCTAAACGGTTGTCCTCCACTGGTGTATTCCAACACACCCGTTCAAAGACTAACTTTACCGCGATAGGAAATTCATCATCCACATCGTGGGGGTGGAAGGAGCTGGGGGTAGCACTCCTCCGAACATCCGCAACAATCCGATGTTCCAAGGAACCGAGTCCGCACAAATAACTCTTCCATCAGGAGCAACGAACGGTGATGCCCCCGAGGACATCCGTAACTCTCAAGACAAGGCAAGCTCTGAAGCTGGGGATACCATTCCCTCCAAGTCTGAGCCCGAAGAGAACATTCCCACCTATCCCGATGACTTCTCGATACATAGATACGACTCAGAGGGCACATCCTCCACCGTTCCTTCCGTCACTCCTCACGTAAGAACGGTGTTCATGGCGGACAGCGATCAAGGTGGTTCCAGCGATCTCCAGCGCATCGACAGTCTCGAAGCCATATTACTTGCTTTGGTCAAGTTTGTAGACGAGATTAAAGCGGTCCTGCCCACTCTACAAGGAGGAGCGCCTGGTCAAACAAACACGGGCCCCGCGGTCAATATAGATTCGAACTCAGCGGCACCAAACCCGGGCAATAATCCTCCCAAAATAACAGCCCCCGCCGCGACAGATGAGACCCGAGAAGTAAGAAGAGAGGTCCAGGAGCTCCGTGCTATGTTTTATGCCCGAGAAAACGCTCAAGATCTCAGAATGCGGCAACCATACCCTGCTGAGTGGAGGGATGTTCCATTCCCACCAAGATATAAGCCGTTCAACATCAATCCATATGATGGCAAAACCACAGCAAGTCGGTACATCACTTACTTTGAGGTCACCACCGACCATCTGCCCCATGAAGATGCGATCCTCACACGGTTATTCATTGGAGCATTGGAAGGAGTCGCCTTCGATTGGTACCGCAATCTACCGGACAACTGCATCCATTCCTTCGCCGGCTTCAAGCGCATGTTCTTGGAACGGTTCTATGAAGTAGGACAAGACGTCACGATGTCCACTCTCATGGACGTCGTCCAAGGGGAGAAGGTGCTAATGAGGAACTATATTGAGCGATTCCGCCAGACCGCCATGAAGCTGCCTTCCGAAAATCCGGATTCTTCTTTGATTAAAATCTGCCAAAAGAGACTGCTTCCAACGATCAGTCTCTGGATGGGCGAGAGTCAATTCAAAGATTGGAAGGCGTTCATCATCAGCGCCACAAGCGCTGAAGAACGACTGAAGAAGGCCCGCCAACTGGGGTTGCACATCTCAGAAGGGAAAAACAAGGGCAAGCGTCTCAACAACGATAATGGGGGTAACCCCTCCAACAATCGGGACAGCAAGGGAAAATAGGCTATGGTGGCCGACACGGCCCAGAAGCCCGAGCCACAGCCAGCAGACAAGCAATGGCCTCAAATCACTTACTCTTTCGAAGATGGCCACGTCAAGCCTATCTTAGACATGCTCATACAAGGAGGTAGAATTCAGCTTCCTCCACCAAGGCGGAAGCCTCGGCCGGCTGATCTGGAGAACCCGAAGTTCTGCCACTACTACCGTTATATACACCACGCTACTCATGACTGCTACTAATTAAAACGGTACATCCAAAGCCTCATCGATTCAAACGCTCTGGCCATCGACTTCGAAGAGGTAACCGTAGCAGCTAATATGGTGTCCGTACAGTTCGGCAACTTCCCTCTGACGGAGACTCAAGACGGGGTAATCCCCGTCCCTCTCGCGACAATGGAGATCACCAATCTTCCTCCGCCCCGAGAACAAGCTGCTGGTCTAGTACCTCTCACCACCTCACAAGGAGAGGTCATGTGGGTCCATCTAGACTTGGTGTCAGAAGTGACTCGGCCCACACCATCTTCCACCAACAAAAAGAATGGAAAAATCAAGACCTGCCGCACAGTTTCAGCAGACAACGAGGAAGCTACAGCTATCGTCACACGGTCCGGAGCGCAATCCCAACCTGTAGTTGATAGTCCAGCTGAAAATCATCAACCCACTGCAACTGATGCTCTGGGACCGGTTCAGCCTTCGACGACCGACAAGCCTAGGCCGAAGGAGACTCGCTTCGACAAATCTCTCCTAAAGGACGCAGCCCAAGGGCTAGAGAGGCCCTACAACTTTGACATCTTAGCACAATTGGCTAACACTCCGGCCAAATTGTCATTATATGAACTCCTGAGGCTCTCCAAAGACGTTCGTATTGCATTGAGCGAAGCACTCCAAAATACCGATGCCTATCTCGCTCAATCTAACCTCACTGGGGAGGACTCACCCATGGATCTCCAAGATAGTGCCTGCACGAGAGCAATGCCCAACATCGTCTTCACTCCGCAGGACATGCTCATCAAAACCAACCTACATAATCGCCCGCTATACTACACGGGATACATCGGCGACGTGAAGGTGGATCGGATGCACATTGATCCTGGCTCTTCCATAAGCATCATTCCGAAAGGTCTGCTACATCATCTCCGCATCCCAATGCATCGCCTAACACCTACAAGCACCGCCATCAGCGGTTTCAATTCGGACAGGAGCTACCCTATCGGGAAGATTCGTCTGAAGTGTCAGATTGGCGATCTCCAATCGGAGGTCACCTGCTACGTCATAGATGCAGACACTTCTTACAACATCCTCTTGGGGTGCCCATGGATACACGATTATATGATCGTGCCTTCCATGCTACACCAGTGCTTCAAATATGTCGACAAATACGGCTTCGTGAAGACAGAGTTTGCTGACATCGATCCCTTCAAAGGGGTCGAATCTTACTACTCGGACTCCTGTTTATACGAAAAGTCGAAGAGGCACCTGGATGAAGGAGACGCACAAGCTCATACTGAGACAGCCACGGGATCAGAAGGACCCCTGACGATCCACCTCCAAGCTCGCAAAATGGGCAAGTCTGCACCCCTCACCGTCACTCTGCGGAAGGACGCGATCAGCCTCTCGGCGCAAAAGGAGCAGATGATAATCCGGCTGCCTAGATCCAGCCAAGTGCCGAGACCCACAACGGAGCCACTAACCATCAGGTTACCAAGAGTCAGTCAACCACAAACAGAGAAGATCAACCCCTCGGACAGGCCATTGACAATACGCCTTCCCAAGAAAGGTTGTCACTTCGATGCAAGGTCTGACACTTCCAGCGAACCAGCCACTCCTCGTTCCACATCGAATGCCAAACTGGGGTCGCCAGTCTGCCAACGACTCTACGCTCTGCTCCATCAACTGGACCACTGACAATCAAGCTTCCTAGGTCGTCCTCTCTGTCTTCGTTCACACAGGGGTAGCCGAAGAGGAACCGGAGCTAGCCAAGTATGTGGCCGCCCACACTAATGTCCCCTCCGCCGATGACGTAATCCTCCTAGAAAAGATACCTTACTTCATCAATAAAGGGTTATCTTTGAACTACACCGAGCTCAATAAGCTATGTACAATGTATGCTATGGAACACGGTATAGGCGCTCACCTACACACACAGGTGACAAATGTGTACACCGCAATCCAGCTTACTCCAGTAGAAGACGCTTACCGAATACACAAGGGAGGAGATCATCCAATCATCTTCGGCCGGACGAACAACCCTCATCCTCGCACCATAGAAGAAGTCGACCTCGGGTCAGATGCCGGGAGACTGCCTTTGTATCTCTATAGCCCTCAATCCAAATATCTCATGCAGAAACAGGGGTATGATCTAGAGACTACGCCAGGATTGAACTATGGCACTGGGCGACGATTACCTTTGAACTCGCCAGTCCCGACGGGCAAACCACGGAACTACTATAACAAAACTCGATGCAGGTTGGGGTATGTAACGCCTACTACGACCCCGAAAAGTTCAGATGAAGAATACGACTGGCAGTCACATTCAACCGGATTACCAACTTCCGACTCAGATACCAGTATCAGAGATGTGTTCAGACAAGTCATGTCAGTCAACATGACGTTCGTCGACGCTTACGAGGAAGACGAAGACATCCCCGAAATCCTCGAGCTAGAGCCATGGGCCCAGCAATTAGACGTGCAATAGGAAAAGCGATTCGAAATTAGAGAACCTCCTACTGAAGATAAGGTCATACAAGTGAATCTCGGCAGCGAATCTTCTCCAAAACCGATCTTCATCAGTGAAAGCCTAACCAACAAAAAACGAGAGTCGCTGTTAGAACTTGTCAGAGAGTACATTGATGTGTTCGCCTGGAGCTATGAAGACATGCCAGGGTTAAATCCTGACATCGCTCTTCATAAACTCAATATTCGGCCAGATGCGAAGCCAGTCAAACAACAACAGCGATGCTTCCGCCCAGGCATCATAGACGCGATCAAAGCTGAAGTCAACAAACTAATAGCCAGCGGCTTCATTCGTGAGAAGCAACATCCCGATTGGGTCGCCAATATAGTACCTGCCCTCAAGAAGAATGGGAAAATTCGAATCTGCGTCGACTTCCGTAACCTGAACGAGGTATGTCCCAAAGATGAATTCCCCCTTCCTATCACAGACATCATGATCGACAATACCTGCGGCTTTGAGCGCATGTCATTCATGGATGGCTTCTCGGGATACAACCAAATCAAGATGTCTCCCGACGACGAAAAGCATACATCATTCTGAACACCGATTGGCACGTACTGCTACACAGTCATGCCTTTCGGTTTAAAGAATGCTGGCACCACATATCAAAGAGCTATGAGCATCATCTTCAGAGACCACTTACGTAAGATGGTAGAGTGCTATGTTGATGATATAGCCGTCAAGAGCCGTAGCAAAGGAGACCATCTGTAGGATCTAAGGACGGTATTCGACCTAATGCGGACACATAATTTGAAGATGAACCCTACGAAGTCCTTCCTGGGCGTATCCAGCAGGAAGTTCTTAGGCTTCATCATCACTGCAAAGGGTATCCATGTAGACCCCGAGAAGACAAAAGCAATCATGGAGATGGGTCCCCCGAGAAATCTCCGCAAACTCAGAGGCCTTCAGGGAAGGTTAGCTTACATCAGAAGGTTCATTTCCAACCTCTCCGGGCGATGCCGACCATTTACGCACCTCATAAAGAAATGAGTCTCATTCGTATGGGACGAAGAATGCCAGCGTGCTTTCGATAGCATCAAAGAATATCTGTCAAATCCTCCGGTCTTGGTAGCCCCAGTCCCTGGAAAACCATTTCTGCTCTATGTACGAGCAATGGAACACTCCCTCGGTGCTCTGCTGGCACAGAATAACGATGTAGGCCATGAACATGCCATATATTACCTCAGCCGAATGATGATTGGACCAGAGCACCGATATACCGCTGTGGAGAAGGAATACCTCGCTCTGGTGTTCGCCATTCAGAAAACGCGACACTATGTCATCGGACAAACAATACATGTGATCTCACGAGTTAACCCTCTCAGGGTCCTCATGACTAAACCAGAGGCACTCAGCTCTCGCCTCGCTACATGGGCAATACTGCTGTCCCCTTATCATATGATCTTCGTCCCCCAAAAGGCAGTCAAAGGTCAAGCCCTGGCAGATTTCTTGGCAGCCCACCCGGGCTCGGAGTCCTCCAGGATATACAAAAAGATCCCAGATGAGGTCGCCGGCTCGCATACAACCTCCCACGAAAATATATGGCGAATGTTCTTCGACGGCGCTTCGAGGATCGGACCTAAAGGCAATATAGTTGTCGGAGTCGGAGTAGTACTAATCTCTCCTTCCGGATTGGTGATTAACCGCGCTTATTCCCTCACAGAACCCTGTTCTAACAATGTGGCCGAGTACAACGCTCTGGTCATTGGCCTCCAACTTGCAAGAGAGCTGGGGGTAGAATACCTTGAAGTGTACGGCAATTCCCAACTAATCGTCAATCAGATCCGGGGTTCGTACGAGGTACGCCATGAAGACATGATCCCTTATCATCAAATAGCGATCAATATCATCTCGGCATTTAAGGGGTTCTTCATCGAACACGTCCCCAGACTCCGAAATATTGAAGCCGATGCCCTAGCTGGTCTCGCCGCTTCCCTAGCAGTTCCAAATTATGATCGACAATCAGTGGAAGTGATAGGCCATGAACTGGTCTGCCCCAAAAACAATGTGCAATTCGTCATAAGTTATTCTGCACAGACGATCGATGACGCCCCAGATTGGAGACAACCATTCATCGACTTTGTCGTCTACGACATCCTGCCTGAGAACCCAAAGGAAGCTACTTCCATCAGAAGGCGTTCCCTCATATTCTTCTACGATACAGAGACGAAAATACTGTATCGCCGCTCCTACGACGGATTACTGCTTCGGTGTCTGTCAAACGCAGAAGCCAAAGAAGCCGTACGAGAAGCCCATGACGGTGTTTGCGGGGCCCACCAGCCCGGCACAAAACTGCAAGACCGCCTTCGCCGAATGGGCTACTATTGGCCCACAACGGTGGCAGACGCGATAGATTATGCTAGAAAGTGCAAAGCTTGCCAAGTCCACGCGGACTTCATCCACCAACCCTCCAAATTTTTACATCCGACAGTAGCGTCCTGGCCATTCGAAGCATGGGGAATGGATATCATTGGTCCAGTCACCCCACCTTCCTCCCGAGGACATCGCTTCATACTTGCGATCACTGATTACTTCTCTAAATGGGTGGAAGCTGTCCCACTCGCAGAAGTCAAGACTTCAAACATGATCAGCTTCCTTAAACACCACGTCATCTACCGCTTTGGACTTCCCCGAAGGATCATCCATGATAATGGTCCGCAGTTTACAAGCCACGCATTCTATCGGTTTTGCGATAAGCACCGTATTCAGAATATCGCCTCGACGCCGTACAACCCGACAGCAAATGGGTTAGCAGAGGCGTTCAACAAAACAATCATCAAACTGGTCAAGAAGTTCGTCTCCTCCAACAAGCGTGACTGGAACGAGAAGCTCGGCGAGTGCTTATGGGCTTATCGCACCACGGTCCGAGCAGCCACCGAAAATATACCATTCTTCCTGGTATACGGGAGTGAGGCAGTCCTCCCCTTGGAGGCACAGATCCCCTCACTACGTGTCGCCCTCACCCATCAATTGACAACCGATGATAACTGCCGACGTCGACTGCAAGAATTAGAGGCTTTAGATGAAAAGCGCCTCCTAGCTCAGCAAAGGATCGAGCTATACCAAGCACGCATCTCAGGAGCCTTCAACAAGAAGGTCAAAATCAGAACATTCCAGGTAGGCGATCTCGTCTTGGCAGTCCGGAGGCCAATGGTCATGACTCACAAGACCGCCGACAAATTCCAGCCAAAGTGGGAGGGTCCATTTATCATTGAGACGGTATTCTCCAACGGTGCTTACCGCCTTGCAAAGCAAAACGGAGACTTGCTTATGCTGCCCGTCAACGGCAAGTTCCTGAAGAAATATTATGTCTAAATGACATTCGCTACAAAGTCTTTGAGTCATGTACCCGCTGGTACCACTGAACTTACACCCTCAGCATTTCAGATTATCGAGTCATGTACCGGCTGGTGCCACTGAACTCACACCCTCAGCATTTCAGATTATCGAGTCATGTACCGGCTGGTGCCACTGAACTCACACCCTCAGCATTTTAGATTATCGAGTCATGTACCGGCTGGTACCACTGAACTCACACCCACAACATTTCAAGATCATCGAGTCATGTACCTGCTGGTGCCCCTGAACTCACCCCTGCATCCCCTTTAGATTATTGAGTCATGTACCCGCTGGTGCCACTGGACTCCCACTTTCTCAATATGTTAATTTACCGAGTTATGTACCCGCTGGTCCCTCTGAACTCACATTTCGGTCACTCTTTCAGATTGTAAGTCACGTATGATTATACCTCTGAACTTTCTTCCTGGAAGAGATCCTCCCTCATGATCCAATACCCATACTTCCAGTGCACAAAAAGGGTAATCGATCCACAAATTTCCGAAAACGGACATGTCCTCATTACCTCTGAATCGTTTTCATTTCCACCAAAAACAAACCGCCCCTCACATAGAACCTCCACGTTCTCCTACCTCTGAGTCGTTCTATGTACTCCCTCTTCATTGAGCCCACTCCTGCCATGTCATCATTACCTCTGAGTGGGAAGGCTCCGTCGAAGAACCCTTCATGCTTGCCATGTCCACATTACCTCTGAGCAAGTATGTCGGTCTCCTTTCGACCTATTATCTGTACCCACAACCGGAGTACGACAAGGATAATAGGTCCACAAATGTCTGCTGTTGACCACGAACATCTTCCGTGAAACCTTCCCTGCCATGTCCTCACTACCTCTGAGCAGGAAGGTTCCACGGTAAAACCCTCATGCTTGCCATGTCCTCATGACCTCTGAGCAAATATATTGGTTTTCCTTTCACCCTATTATCTGTATCCCAAACCAGGGTACGCCAAGGATAATAGGTCCACAAATATTCCTTTGTTAAGCTTCTTAGCATAAATCCACTACCCCACCATGCCCCGGGAGCCCAACTGCTCTACGGCATTCCTTTTTTAAGCACCAAGAACATCCATGACCACTTTGCCACGGCTGTTCCGGACATCATGTCCAAACTTGTTATCCGTACTTAAAACCAAGGTATGCCTAGGATAACAGGTCCACAAATAATCCCCCAGCAAGTCCAGTTCCGCAAACACCCAAGTACAAAGAAAGAAAAGATAAGACGAAACATATCCATTTTTCAAAGTTCCACATCCTCCGGGATTATATCGCTGCTACAAGATAGAAATAAAGAGAAAACAAGCAAGACAAGACAGAGGAACAACTATGGTTCAGAGGCACAAAACGTCAAGAAATAGTCCGTCAGCGAGGCAGTCGACAGCTCAAACCACTGACTAGTTCGACACATTGACTCTGAAGTCAACTACGTCGCCCAGATGAGCAAAGATTCTACTGGGGGAATAAAGTCCCCAGATTTGATATAACCCCACTCTTTCAGAATAAGTACCCAGTCATAATCTACACTAGGGATACAAAGTTCACACAGAACCAAAGGTAACCATTACAAGAAAAGAGGGAAGCAAGTATATTCCATTCATTGGAATGTCCAGCTACATTCACACAATTAACAAACAAAAACCAAAAGAAATTCTTCATTACTTCTTCAGACGAAAAGGGGAAACACAAACCACAGCTAAACAGACAGAAACATACAAGGAATCCCTAAAACCTAGTTACAAAAATGCATATACCACTCCCTCAACCACTTCACATACGAGGGATGCAGTTGAAGGAGATCCTCGCCCAGAATAGGAGCATCAGAATTCCCAGAGCTACCACCCCCAACAGCCTCGACATTTGGAGAGAGACCATCCTACGCAGACGACGGTTCCTCCTTCTTCGTCTCTGTCACAAAGGGAGACCCCTGGTCGATGGCAGGAGGCGACGGCTCTTCTGTCACTGCAACCTCAGCGTCCAGCGGAGATACTGCAAGAACAAAACAACAAAATGAAGTAAAAGATATTCTAAAGAGTCATGCGGCTCGTTGAAGGCAACTCGCATACGGGTCGAACATGGGGAAAACCTCATGCGGATTCAAGTCATAGGACGTATATGCGGACCACGTAAGTTGAACTCACATGCGGCTCCTACATAAAGCATACCCCATGCGACGTGATCATGAGATGTGTAGGCGGACCCCGTAACTCGCATGCGGCTACAGTATGGAACATACTCCATGCGGCTCGGTCACAGGATATATATGCAGACTACGTAAGTTGAACTTGTATGCGGCTCAGACATGGGGTACATCCTATGCGGCACGTATGCGAACCACGTGGTTTTGTACACAAAGTAGGCAGTAGAGCAGACCCTACCTTCTACACAGTTGTTACCTTCGATGGCGACGTGAACGTCAAGGCGGACAGGGGAAACGACAGTCGAAGATGAAGCTGATTTCTTTTTCTTCACCGCGGCCTTCTTCACAACTTTGGAAATCCTAGGCGCCATTTTGGTTGGTCAGATGGAGGAAGGAGACAAAGACAGAAGCTTTCGGTCAAGAAAAAGTCTAAAAAAATCCAACCGAACATACGCCTATTTATAGACAGAAGGACTATGAACCGACGCCTCGTACGACGTGATCGATCCTTCGGCTGTCGAGGCAAACTGGACAATCAAAAGAATAAGAACTTTGGGATCCTCCCCCAAAAGACGGCGTTAAATCGAAAACGAATCAAGAGCATTTAATGAAGATTTGCACACGTAGTCAGGACACGTGGCAAAGAGCCTATGCGGACAGATGAATCTATGCGGTTGGGACAATTATGCGGCATGAACGGGACCATGCTTCTTACTCAAAGTGTTTCAATTTTGCAAAATTGAAAACTTTGAAGGGGGTCCTGTAGAAGCATGGAAAATATCAGAATAATGGTCCATGCGGCTCCGGATACGAAGCCCATGCGGCTCATATGGGAGCTGTCTTATACAGTTCAAAGGAAGACTCTCCGTCTCATGCGGCTCGAGAGTGTATGCGGTTCAGCAGGAATATGCGGCTCGATCGATGCCACGTGTCCCTCTGTGATCCTTTCCTACAGCTGGCCCTTTGAATAGTAGCCTCATTTAATGCTCCGACACGATTTGACGACTGTGGCGGCTCTGGCATAAAGTGTTATAATGGCTCTGCCATAATGACATACTCTTTAGGAAAAAAAGAAGATCTCTGACCCGATCCATCAGAAATCCTAGGTTGCCACGTGGCAAATCTTATGCGGCTTAAATAGAGAACAGCTTCATGCGGCTCACTGAGAAGTCACCCTATATGACTAGCAGAAATCAGCTTCATGCGGCTCACTGAGAAGTCACCCTATATGACTAGCAGAAATCAGCCATATGCGGCCCACTGAGAGCTCAGCCCCTGCGGCTCAATACAACGCTAGCTCATGCGGCTCGCAAAGACTATGCATATGCGGCTCATTGAGAGTTCGTTCCCTGCGGTTCGATGAAGCATTATCCTATGCGGCTCACGAAGAGTATCTCCCTGCGGTTCAAGTGTTGCCCATCCTATGCGGCTCTGGCAGGACCCACAATCAAAACACGTGGCATCGAATTAATCAACGATTTAACCGAATCTCAACAAATATATTTGACATCATCGTCATAATTACTGAGATCAGGGCATATCATTTATCATCAAGCCAATGGGACACGTGGCGAGCAATCAGACATTGGCATAATCAATCACGAAGATTTAAAGCAGTTAACATTAACTGCTCATAAGATTCGGTGCTATCCGCATTAATGGCCGAGATTTATTATAATCAGGATCAAGGGTTCAGATAGATTGAAGGAGCGCCGATATTCCAAACAAATGATCATTAGCAAACCCTAATGATCATACCCCACTCTTATAAATAGCCAGCATCATTTCTTTGCACAAGGGACCGGCAACAAAAGAATAAAAATATACAGAGTCAGAGAGAGAATACACAGAGAGAGAGAGAGAAGCCAGGAGAGCAACAGAGGAACAAAAAGAGCCTTTCTTCGTCAACGCCAACCATCTTTCCACCAGGAGCCAAGGCTGTATACCAATCGTCCAAGGAGTAAGGCAGGGCTGCCGTCGCCTTCCCGAGCCTCTATCGCCACCCCCCAGAATCTAAAATAAACAATTGTACTTAGATTGCTGTACCTAGGTTTTCGTCCCTAGGCTTTCTTTGTACAAGCGAGTTTGTATTGTGAGTCTAAGTTCAGTCCTCCGATAATTGTTTTGTACTTTTACAATCAATGGCAAATAGTGTCATGGCCAGCAGAGATATAAAATTATCCCGTAATAGGAGGGTAGTCCGCTAATACTAAGTTAACATGCATATAGTAAAGTAAAACGACTAAGGAAACTAACAATATGAAACAAAATAAATAATGCAGAAAATAAATAATTGACAGTTAATTAGCAAGGTATACTTGCCTGTTGTGACGCCTGGTGAGCTGCCTGGTGTGGTACAATAAAGGTGGCATAAGATCGACTTTCGGTGTTACAACTACGCAAGGGAGCATCTGTTGACGACACAAAGTATTCCACCGGATCCAGAATGGTCAACTTAGTTAGGTTTGACATAATGAAGTGCAGAATAGGAGAGGGACTAGGAATAATGAGCTTGGTCACGGATAAAAGGATAATCAAGAGAGATGAAATAAATAATATTTATGATTTTGAGAAAACTAATTATAATCATTGAAAACTATATTTTATTAGTGAAAAATATACTTGAAAATAGTTTATAATAGTTTTGAACCTCACCAAAATATATGTACAAAAATACGGAGAAATCGTTTTTATGGCTACAATCATAACTCACTTATATATTTATTTATTTAATAATTTGGTAAAAATTAACTGAAAATCCAACTAAAATTTAGGTCAAAAGTTTATATAAAGGAATACCATAATATATTTATGGCCTTCTTAGTCTAGTTCTTTTTGTTTAGAAATAGTTTTGAAAAATTACATAATATATTAAAAGTAATAGTACTTTAGCCTCCAAGGCAAGTATTTTATTTTGAGAATAGTTACAAAATACAATAATAATGTTTCTACCCTACTTTGTCAAAGTAGGATTTTTTTAGGAAAAAATGTTATTATTTTTGGAAAATACTTAATAATAACATATATGGAATATGAGTACTACTAATATTAACTTGTAATAATATACACTGTAAAGATAATAAATGGTAATAATAATAATAATAATAATAATATATTTAAAAACTAACATTTAGCATCATTGCAACAAAAAGTAAAAAAAAAGAAAAAAAAATAATAATATTAGCAAAAATTTAATATGATAAAATATTACCTCTGTGGTTTCCTTTTTCCCGAGAAGGACAACAGAAACAATCAACAATGATAATATGTAATAACAACAAAAAAAACACAAAAGTCCTCATGACTCCTCTCACAGTTCCATTAGAAGTAAAGAAAGGAGGAGAATTAGAGAGAGAGTGAGAAGGAAGAGTTGTAGAGAGGGGGTGAGCGGAGGGAGCACGGAAAGGAAGAGGGAGAGCGTGAGTTCCAAGGGGAGAGGAAGGAGTCGGAGGGAAGTGAGGGGCTGCGATGGCGGCGTGGAGTCACCGGCGACGGTTGCTCCGGCGGAGGAAGGGGAAATCGAGGGGAGGCGGCTGGGCGGACGCGGGCTAGGCAAGGAGGAGGCATCGGCGGCAAGGGTGAGCCGGAGGCGGCGTGCACCAGGCTCGGCGAAGCCGGACGCGGCGGATGCGGACGGAGAGAAAGGGAGCTGGGCGAAGGAGAGTGGAGGGGATAGGCGGCAGAGACGTACCGACAGCGGAAGAACAGTACGAGGGAAACACCCCGGGTTAGCGATCGTCGCCGGTGTCGAGTCGGCCGACGGGGGTTTCCGTCACGGCGGAGGGCAATGGCGCTCCAGATCTGGGTTTCGACCCAGATCCCATCGGTGGTGGCGAGCACGACAGAGGGCGAGGCGCAGAGGTCGAGGTCGGCGCTCGCGGATCCGGCAGGCGGAGGTAAGTATGGCTGCGGTGGTTTTTGTTTGATTTTGGGGGTTTGGGTGGTGGTGCGACGGGTGGTGACGGTGGGGATGGGAGATGGGTTTGTCTTGCTGTGGTTGTTCGGGTTCGCCTGGACGGCGTGGGTGTCTAGCGGTGGTCAGGGGATGAGAACTAGAGGAGAGGGTGGTGGTGGTTGGTCCGATGATTGGCGAGGGTGGTGGTCGGTTGCCGTAGGATCGGGTCTGGATCGGACGAGGTGGACGGGACACTGCGGCAATGGCGGTGCGGTGGCTGACAAAGCAGGATTAGAGTTAGGATTAGAAAATTTGTTTATGTCGGGATGTGTCCTGAGAGACACTGGTTGGGTTTGCGTTCGGGGTTGTCGAACACGGAAAGAAGGTCGATGTATTTGGAATAAATAGGAAAATAATGAATAGCAAGAGGACAGACACTGACACGATACATGCACTGATGTGGGGAAATAATTTTGGAGGAGTTTATGAATGGTAGAAATATGGACGAGTACCTCTCCTTATATAGGAGGTAGGAATTCCCAGTTGGACAAGGATTTCGATTTAATTAAATCATTAATAGAAAATTTGCTACAAATAAATTTAAAACAAATCAAATTCCAATCCAAATCCCAATCCAATTTAAATCAAATTTTAGTTTAAAATCAAATAGAATAAATCAAATTTCAAATATTTAACTATTTACATAATTTCATAAATTCAAATCAAAATTTAAATCGCCACAAAAATTTCGAAATACATTTTCCATAAATACTAATAATAATAATTTTGAAAATAATAAATATTTAAATATATTTTTGAATAATAAAATATTAATATTAATAAATTTCAAAAATTAATTTAAATATTAATAGGAACTACTTCAAAATACCTTTGAAATAATTTAAGATAATTAATAAATAATTTTGAGAATTAATTTATACATAAATTATATCTTTCGCCCTTTTTTTATAATGATAAAAATAAAGTAATTATTATATATTATTTTGAAACTATAAAAATGGGAAAAATAATTTTCTAAAAATATGTACGCTCGCACATATTCGCACTCGTCGAGCAATTACGAAAAATAAAATTTAGCGCGCGACGTACAATGCAACTACGCGACGTAAAATACAAAAATTTAAAACAGTACCAAATTAAACAAAAAAATAGTAAAATTTTAGGGGTTTTACATCCTACCCAACTTACAAGAATTTCGTCCTCAAAATTAAAAATAAGTAGGGGGTGAGAAGATACAAGGATACGATCAAATCGTTGGACGAGGCAAGGAAACAATATTTAACACTAACATGCATTAGGGAATCATGATTTAGATAAAATACGAAAATAATGCACGGATATGGTAATGGATGAGGGTCGCTAGCTAATGCAAGATAGAGAAGGATTTAAGGGTTAGGTAATGAAGGTAAAGTAATTAGAGAGCAAGGGTACATGGTTCCTTAGAGTGAAGTTACGCGTCTAGGTTTAGGGGTGGTTAAGGAAATAATTCTAGTCATTTCTATATTTCAAATGATTAGAGATCACGATCAAGGGTCGAAGGATAGGGCGAATAACTCGAGACGAAGTTGTAAATACGTGGCTTGGTTGATGGCCACTATAGGGGAATACTTGGTGTCTATCTATCAAGTTCGAGTGTTCTGTCTTTCCAATTTAAGTGAAAGACAAAACGAATAAGAGTTCGAGGGAGATGTTTATTGAATACGAACACATGGTTCAAAGACGACTGAATAATTCCAAAAGAGTTGCCAAGGCTGTCACGGATGGGACTCTAGGGGGCAAGTTTAGCTATGTCCCCATCCACGTATAACAATAAATAAAAACGAACCAAAGTACACTCGGTTGATCAGACCATCATGCACCGGTTCTGACTAGACAATATGTTAGTGAGTGCGCGCTCAATATCATGTATCTCGAACAAGTTTGATAACGGTTAAACTTGCAAAACTAGGCTATAGTAGCAACATTTAATTAAGATGGTAAAAAAATATAAGCACGAGAGATTAAGATTGAAATAGAGTAGAATTAGTTCAAACTCCTTAAGACTCTAAGTTATATCCTATGTTGGTCTCTATACAGTCGTCCTATAGTCTCTTTTGTCCAAGTCTTTGGTTGACTAGATGGTTTAGGGTCCTCTAAATTCTAGAACCTAAGTGAACATGCTAATATAGGTCACAAGGACAAAGGGATTGCTAGGTCATAAGGCATTCTACCCAACTTACAAGAATTAAACTAGTAGGGTGATGGGACAATGGGACAAGTCTACCTAGTATGGATTATCTTTCTAACCAAGGTCAAGCACGAAAGAAGGATAAGAATTAACGGTAGAGGGAATCAAGCAAGATGTAAATCGAGGAGTCAAGCGAGAAGGCAGTCGAGTGTGTGGATGAGATCCTAGACTGTAATCCTATACGCAGGCTTGCTTGGTACGGTAAAGTAACCAAACAATTTATCTTGACCTGCATGGGCCACCACAAAAACCTGTGACGCCCCAGTCCCAAAATACGTAGGACTATGAACGTAGACATGCCAGCTGTATACATACGAAGTACAGGGCCTTGTATATATACATAAGCTGTAAAATATAGTAATCCAAGACAAACTAAATCTCATCCAAAATGAAAAGAATAATAATATAAAAATTGACTTGAATATTTATGATACAATCGTTGGGCGGAGACAAAGTCCACTACCAACTATCTCAATGAAAGAAATATACAAGAATCGATCAATAAAATGGCAAGACGAACCAAGCGCAATTGTCTTCGAAGGAATGGAGAGAATCACGGCCTTGGCTAGAATACCTGCAGAAGACATGAACACACACCTGGGGAAAACCAGGTCCTCAGACGGAAGCAGCAAGATACAGGAAGAACAAGCTAATATGAACTGTCAGAATAAAATAATATATAAATGACTATCCTAGACACAAATATGCAAAGGAGATTCTAACCGCCTAATGTACAATTTAGAGGACAACTTTCATGCGCATGGGTAGGATTTTAGGCTATGTGTACGTAACTGGCATCCAGTCATCTGTATCCGTCCGTAACGTCTAAAACGTCAGAGGGCATCTACAAATAAATTGCCACAGTTCCATCCGGAGACTGTGGGTTACTTGTTTGGATTCCTATACGCACTGGCGACTGTCCTCCCCTAATATATCCTACATTGTTCAAGTCATGTCCATGGCTCGTCCAGTTTTGTAACTACTTGAGTCTCTAAAACCCTAGTCATAGCAGTTACGAATATCTACCGTCACACGAAAATAAAGATAGCTAGTCAATAAGTCGTGCCCCTAATAAAATGCCTCAAACCGTGTAGTGTAAGTGTCATGGCCAGCGGAGATATAAAAATATCCCGCAATAGGAGGTTAGTCCGCTAACACTAAGTTAACATGCATATAGTAAAGTAAAACGACTAAGGAAACTAACAATATGAAACAAAATAAATAATGCAGAAAATAAATAATTGACAGTTAATTAGCAAGGTATACTTTCCTGTTGTGGCGCCTGGTGAGCTGCCTGGTGTGTTACAATAAAGGTGGCACAAGATCGACTTTCGGTGTTACAACTACGCAAGGGAGCCTCTGTTGACGACACAGAGTATTCCATCGGGTCCAGAACGGTCAACTTAGTTAGGTTTGTCATAATGAAGTGCAGAATATGAGAGGGACTAGGAATAATGAGCTTGGTCACGGATAGAAGGATAATCAAGAGAGATGAAATAAATAATATTTACAATTTTGAGAAAACTAATTATAATCATTGAAAACTATATTTTATTAGTGAAAAATATACTTGAAAATAGTTTATAATAGTTTTGAACCTCACCAAAATATATGTACGAAAATACGGAGAAATCATTTTTATGGCTACAATCATAACTTACTTATATATTTATTTATTTAATAACTTGGTAAAAGTTAACTAAAAATCCAACTAAAATTTAGGTCAAAAGTTTGCATAAAGGAATACCATAATATATTTATGGCCTTCTTAGTCTAGTTCTTTTTGTTTAGAAATAGTTTTGAAAAATTACATAATATATTAAAAGTAATAGTACTTTAGCCTCCAAGGCAAGTATTTTATTTTGAGAATAGTTACAAAATACAATAATAATGTTTCTACCCTACTTTGTCAAAGTAGGATTTTTTTTACGCAAAAATGTCATTATTTTTGGAAAATACTTAATAATATCATATATGGAATATGAGTACTACTAATATTAACTTGTAATAATATACACTGTAAAGATTATAAATGGTAATAATAATAATAATATATTTAAAAACTAACATTTAGCATCATTGCAACAAAAGTAAAAAAAAGAAAAAAAAATAAAAAAAGAAAATAATAATAATAATAATAATAATAGCAAAAATTTAATATGATAAAATATTACCTCTATGGTTTCCTTTTTCCCGAGAAGGACAACAGAAATAATCAACAATGATAATATGTAATAACAACAAAAAAAACCCAAAAGTCCTCATGACTCCTCTCACAGTTCCATTAGAAGTAAAGAAAGGAGGAGAATTAGAGAGAGAGAGGAAGAAGGAAGAGATGTAGAGAGGGGGTGAGCGGAGGGAGCACGAAAAGGAAGAGGGAGAGCGCGAGTTCTAGGGGGAGAGAAAGGAGTCGGAGGGAAGTGAGGGGCTGCGATGGCGGCGTAGAGTCACCGGCGGCGGTGCTCCGGCGGAGGAAGGAGAAATCGAGGGGAGGCGGCTGGGCGAACGCGAGCTAGGCGAGGAGGAGGCATCGGCGGCAAGGGTGAGCCGGAGGCGGCGCGCACCAGGCTCGGCGAAGCCGGATGCGGTGGATGCGGCCGGAGAGAAAGGGAGCTGGAAGAAGGAGAGCGGAGGGGATAGGCGGCGGAGATGTCCCGGCCGCGGAAGAACGACGCGCGAGGGAAATGCCCCGGGTCAGCGATCGTCGCCGGTGTCGGGTCGGCCGACGGGGGTTTCGGTCACGGCGGAGGGCAATGGCGCTCCAGATCTGGGTTTCGACCCAGATCCCGTCGGTAGTGGCGAGCACGACAGAGGGCGAGGCGCAGAGGTCGGGGTCGGCGCTCGCGAATCCGACCGGGGGAGGTAAGTATGGCTGCGGTGGTTTTGGTTTAATTTTGGGGGTTTGGGTGGTGGTGCGACGGGTGGTGACGGTGGGGATAGGAGATGGGTTTGTGTTGCTGGTGGTGTTTCGGGTTTGCCTGGACGGCATGGGCGTCTAGCTGTGGTCAGGGGATGAGAACTAGAGGAGAGGGTGGTGGTGGTTGGTCTGATGATTGGCGAAGGTGGATCGGACGAGGTGGATGGGACACTGCGGCAATGGCGGTGCGGTGGCTGACAAAACAGGATTAGAGTTAGGATTAGAAAATTTGTTTGTGTCGAAATGTGTCCTGCGAGACACGGGTTGGGTTTGCGTTCGGGGTTGTCGAACGCGGAAAGAAGGTCGATGTATTTGTAATAAATAGAAATATAATGAATGGCAAGAGGACAGACACTGACACGATACACGCACTGATGTGGGGAAATAATTTTGGAGGAGTTTATGAATGGTAGAAATATGGACGAGTACCTCTCCTTATATAGGAGGTAGGAATTCCCAGTTGGATAAGGATTTGGATTTAATTAAATTATTAATAGATAATTTGCTACAAATAAATTTAAAACCAATCAAATTCCAATCCAAATCCCAATCCAATTTAAATCAAATTTTAGTTTAAAATCAAATGGAATAAATCAAATTTCAAATATTTAACTATTTAAATAATTTCATAAATTCAAATCAAAATTTAAATCGTCACAAAAATTTTGAAATACATTTTCCAAAAATACTAATAATAATAATTTCAAAAATAATAAATATTTAAATATCTTTTTGAATAATAAAATATTAATGTTAATAAATTTCAAAAATTAATTTAAATATTAATAGGAACTACTTCAAAATACCTTTGAAATAATTTAAGATAATTAATAAATAATTTCGAGAATTAATTTATACATAAATTATATCTTACGCCCTTTTTTATAATGATAAAAATAAAGTAATTATTATATATTATTTTGAAACTATAAAAATAGGAAAAATGTTTTTCTAAAAATATGTACGCTTGCACATATTCGCACTCGTCGAGCAATTACGAAAAATAAAATTTAGCCCGCGACGTACAATGCAACTACGCGACGTAAAATATAAAAATTTAAATCAGTACCAAATTAAACAAAAAAATAGTAAAATTTTAGGGGTTTTACAAAGATAGACATAGAAAAAGCTTATGACTGACTGTATTGGAAATTTATGATCTGGGTCTTCAAGGCTTTCGGATTCTCGAAAACTTGGACCAACACTGTGTGGAGATCCATTAGCAACTCGTGGTTCTCCACGATTTTTAGGCCAGGCCGACGGATTTTTCAAATCCAGTCGTGGCGTTAGACAGGACGACCCCCTTTCTTCCACCGTCTTCATCATAGCTGTAGATGTCCTGAGTAGAAACCTTAACAACATGGTCAGTACTCCGAACTTCTAACACTATTACACTTCCAGTGGATGTCCTACCATTACCCACCTGGCCTTCGCTGACGATTTACTCATCTTCTCCTTTGGGGACGTTGGAGCGGTAGAAGTGGTCCACAACACACTGCAGAGGTACTCCAGATGTTCGGGCCAGAAGATCAATCCTTCCAAGGGCGTTATCTATGCCCACCATAACATCAAGAGAGAGCACGCTATCAATCTCTCCTACTTAACATCATTCTCTGTTGCTCACCCCCCGTTCAACTACCTCGGTTGTCCCCTGGTGTACGGGAAATCCAACGCTCGCATCTTTGAGAACTTGATTGCTAGAATCAGAAATAAACTTGAAGGGTGGCATAATGCCACATTATCCTCGGGCGGCAAGATGATCCTCATCAAACATGTGCTCACCTCCATCCCCATCCACACTCTGGCTACGTGCTCCCCGCCAAAGAAGATTCTTGAATCGATCGAATAGATCTTTTGTAACTTATTTTGGGGGCATTACAACGGTCAAGACTAGCATCACTGGGCTAGCTGGGAATCCATGGCTCGTCCTACCGAGGATGGGGGCCTGGGTTTTACCAAACTAACCCACATCGTCAAATCTTTTTCATTGAAATTATGGTGGAAACTCTGTACGAGCAAGAACTTATGGACCGAATTTATGAAGGCTAGGTGCTTCAAACACATCCATCCATCAGTAGCAATATCCAACAGCAGATGCTCGGCGGCTTGGCGTCGTATCCTTATCGACCGCGATCTCGCCGAGCCTGCGATGAGACTCCAATTGGGAGCCGACGAGTCGAACCCATTCCTGGAGCGATGGACCGGGGACAGCTTAATCCCTAGTCTCACGGAGACCCCGAGAGATAGCAAAATCAGAGACTTGTAGAAGTACTCTACTAACGACTGGAAATGGGACAAAATTTATGAATGGGCAGGTTATTAAGCAGTAGACAGCATCCGCCAGAACAAAATTACTCTAGGTCGCGACGTCGATGCGCTTAGGTGGACGCTCGAAGCATTTGGGGTGTTTTCGGTGAGGTCGACGAGGACCACTGTCCAAGGGATCAGACAGCCACATCGTCCCATCGTGCACTATTGGCAGACCTGCATCCCCAGGAAGTGGTCCATCCTCATGTGGAGAGTCATTAGCAAGAAACTGCCTACTGACGAGATCCTCAATGCTACGGGGATTAGCTTAGCGTCAGCCTGCAATTGTTGTCCTGATCGTCAGATGGAGACCATTGACCACATCTTTTGTCAAGGTTCCCTGCCAGGCAATACTTGGAGGACCCTCAATCGGCTCTGCAACATTGAGCCAGGTGGTGGACGCTTCCACGATCTGGCGGCCGCTTGGGGTTCTGCCTCCCATGGCTACCAGATCGTCGCAGCGGCCGCCACGTGGGTGATCTTGAAAAATCGTAACAAGGCGAGATACGAAGGTCACCAATACTCAGCTGATCAGCTCACTCGGGAAGTCTTCCGCCAATGCTATAAACGGAGCACCCAATGCTTCCACAGTCCGAGAGCATTCTGGTCCTCGACCCACCCCTAGCTCTTGTTGGTTGAGCTCTTTCTATCCCCCTTCAATCCCTTTGGTGGTATACTTGTACAGGCTTTGTCTTTTTGTGCCTTGTATACGTGGTCAGGCTTCGGCATTTTGAGCCTTGTTTAATAAAAGAAGGGGGGTTTTCAAAAATAAAATAAAAATAATATATATATATATATAAAGATAAAATATATATATATAGAAAAAGGATATATATACATATATGGTAAAAATATTTGGATGTAAATCTAGAGACTACTACCCACAAGTCCAAAATCTAATTATCATGATATAAACTCAGAAATTATAACTAAAATATCAGGAAATCAAAATATGACAAATCAACTCAATAATATATATATATATATATATATATATATATATATATATATATATATATATATCAAAATTACCCGAAACGCAACTTGAGACCCAAATCGTAATATACACAACTAGAACCCGCGAAACTTGGCAAACACGAAGGTATCTATGTGTGTGACGTGCTTGGGTAATCACGGGGTCGAACCCGTGTTCGTATCGTGGCCACGGAGTGCGTATCAGAAAACCAAAATACGCGTGTCGGAACGTGTACGTGCACGTGCGTTTCGCCCGATTGGACGTCGCACGCAACGCAAGAAGCCTTGTGCTCGTGCACATAGCTAGGTAGGGTCCCGGGCTAGGTCTAGGATACACTGACATGACACCACGTCGTGTCTACGCGACACAGGACACGCGGATCCTGTGCGGCCTTTGCGCGCGCGCGTGCGTGCCCGTGGGCCCGTGTCGAGCCACGTAGCTCACGACACAAGCCACGGTACGACTTGGGATCGAGTCCCTGGGTAGGCTAGGTATAGGGCTTTGTGCTCGTGCTCCTGGAATGGGTCTTCGATGCGTCGTGTACGCCTACGAAGGCCGTGTCAACGGCAATTTTCAGTCGCGTGCATAGTACGGGCTGAACCGTGTATGTCAGATTTCTCCGTGCACGCTTCACGAAATGTCGTGAAATTATAGGAGAACGTGGGCAGAGGTTTCCCCCACGCGTCCATAAAATTTCACAGGAAATAGAGCCCTGCGCGTCGAGTTATGACACACAGACAGCAGGGCATGTACGGGCCATGCACGGCTCCTCGTGCAGCGTGTTCGTGTCCGTTTTGGACACGGACACGAGCCCAAAACATGTTGAAAACTAGGGTTTCAAGGTCCTTATGTCTAAGTCTATCAAAACATATAAATAGTTTGAAAATTAACTGTTTTAATTCATTGGGTAATTATGTCGAACACCTGTTGAAACTTTCCGATACGTGTCCGATACGCATATCGAACGGACACGAAACCAAACGAAACTAAACCTACAGGTCAAGGGTACCTAGATGTATGCTAATATGAAGAAATTTTAGAAGAAATAATAGAAGAACGAGGTTTACCTATTGACAGTTGGAATCTCAATGAAAGTGAATCCTCGAGCGCTTTGACGACCAGTTTCTCCCGAACAACATCTCCAAATCCTTGCTAGCAATGCTCTAGCAAGTTCCTCTCCTCCCAATTGTCGCAACGTAATTCGTTTGACATGAATCGGATGCCGGATGAGAAAATAGCATTTTTGGAGAAATTGAGAAACTAGGGTTTGTAAAGCGGTGTCAAAGCCATGCATATGCTTTATGTAGGGATGGAGGCTGCTGCTATGGCCGGCCAAGGGGAGTTAGATTAGGGTTAAGGTTTTCTTATGGGCCAAATGCACTTCCAAGTTAAGTTAAAAAGTCCATTAGTCAAAAGGCAAAAAGGCCAATTGACTTAAGCCCTTAAATTAACCCCAAAAGTTTCCCAATTCGGCCGAAAGCCCAAATTAAGTTTCTAGTTATCATATTAAGTCTCATGAGTCATGTAGGGCCTCTAACTAAGGTTAAACAATTTGTTAGTCTAATACCAATTAATACTACTTATTAAATTCAGGAAATCACACAATTATTTAAATGACTAAAATACCCTTATATGAAAAAGTGAGTGTGACAAATCTACCCTCCTTAAAATAATTTCATACTCAAAATTAAAGACAAAACTTAACAGATAAGAAGGTTAGAAAATTATACCTCATGACTGAAAAAGATAAGGGTATTGCTCGTACATCTCATCCTCCCTCTCCCAGGTAGACTCACTTGGAGAGTGATGCCTCCACGCTACGCGAACCAAGGGTATCGTCTGGTTCCTCAGCACCTTCTCTCATCGATCCAAAATCTCTACAGGTTGCTCTGGATAACTAAGAGTATGGCCCACAGCGATCTCAGACTAATCCAGTACATGGCTGAAATCTGCCATATACCGTCTCAACTACGACACGTGATATACGTTGTGGACTGTAACACCCACTTTTCCAAAATAAGGGTAAAATTGAAATTTTGCATTTTAAATCATTAAAATATTGATTTTTAGTCATGATATGATTTTTGGTGATTTTTAGTTAATTTAAAACTATTTAATTGAGTGAAATGTGAATTTGTGTTTTGCTAGTGTAACATTAGTCATACATGACCTAGAAGACTAATCATGACCAATGAGACCTAATCATGTGTTTAGGATTTCATTTTTCTACTTTTAAGCCTAGGGGTATTTTAGTCATTTTGACACTTTTGTGATTTTGTGAATTATATTAATTAAATATGTGTTAGTTAAATTGTTGAGTCATGACCTAGATGTTAGCCTAATCTAGATTGTTAATCATGATCCTAGAGACTAAGTTAGAGGGTTTCATTAAAGTAATTACATTAGTGAAATATCTAGATATTTTGTAGAAAGATATTTTGGACTAAAGGTTAAAGGGGCTACTTTGAATGTGAGCCCTTAGATTAGCTAGAAATTGTTGGAGTAACCTTAGCCCCTCATCCTAAACCCTAACCCTAACTTATTGGCAGCCAACACTCATCCCCACCCCCTATTTATATCCTCCCAAATTTTTAGGGATAGCCTCTTTCATTAGGGTTCATCAAGTTTAGAAAAGAGGTAATGTTCCAACTTCACAAATTCATAGAAAATCCAAATTAGCTCCTTTTTCCCTCTAGTAAATTCCTATAGGTTCTAAATAGTGATTTCTTGCTGTTGGGATTGAGATTTGACAGGGGGCACACAATTTGAGGAGTTTTGGAGCTTGAAAGGATCTCTTCTTTGGTGTGTTTTTGGAGCTTGGTGCACCACTAGGTATAACCTTCTCTAACCCATTAAAAATTCTGTAAAAATCATTTTTAGGTTGCCCAAACCCTAGCCAAACTGTAGGACTAGGGTTTCCTAAAATTTCGTGTCATTTCGTGTCCATTCTGGACACGTATCAGTGTTCACTGATAAGTGTTCGATGAAATGCCCCAATGGGCATTTCGTGTGTAATTTTGGAATGTGTTTGAATAGGATATTAGATTTTTGCCTCGCTTACACGATTCTGTGGTTGGTGTCGAGTTTTTGTGCTGTGTCGAGTCGTGTCGGGCACGTGTACACGCTGTCGTGCACACGCGCGCGCGGGCACTGTGCATGCCCTGCTCATCGAGGGACACAGCGCCCAGGACACGACTCCCCGACACGTGAGACTTGACACACGTCATGGGGCAACTTCTGTCACCCCGTGTGTCAAGTGGCACGAGCCCACGTAGTGTGTCGGACACGCACGAGCTCGTGCATGGGGCTTTGCCTGTGCAGTTCTTCACTGTTTTTGAGCACTGACACGCACGTTTTGTGTCGAGTACACGTGACTTGGACACAGGACAGGGTGTCCATTGGATAGCCCTAGTCTAGGTCAACCTTGGGACACAACCACGAGGGTTGTGTCGTATCGTGTCGTGCACAGTAGTGATGTGAACACGTGCACGAGGGGACAGTTTTCTGTGCACTGTTGTGTGGTTTTTTTGACTGGACACGTTTGTGTCCACTTTTGTGGACACAAACAAGTTTCATAGCAGGTATAAAATATGTTTGCTAGTTACCAACCATTAATTGTTAATATTAACATGTTTTCATATTCGAATCCCTATTTTTCCCCATTATTCTGATACGTTTTTAAGTATCAGTGTCTTCTTCAATTTCAGATAATTAAATTCCTGTTTAAATATTAATTTCACATGTTTAACATGATAATTAGTTGCTACTTTTATATGTTATATACTAGGGTTTTGTTCCATGAGTTTTGTTGTGGGTTGATCGAGTTTGGTAGGAGTTTCAGTACATATCCTGAGAATTTCCCCATGTTCAAAAGAAACCTGAACTCTTCATTCCTTTTTATCTGAAATTGATGTTTAATCTACATGTTTAATTTCAGGGCATGTGTAATAGCTAATGATCGTTTGGTTTTTCATGATAGATTAGGACATGTTGTTATGGGATGGACTTTCATATGTGACTGAGATGTTCTCTGATTTTCAAATGATAACTGAGTTTAATGTTAGGATAGTTTTAGAGATTAGGTTGTGTAAACATATAGTTGGTTGTTGATATTTCCTTTTGAAGGAATGTCCTAAAACTGAGTTTTGGTTCTCAGTAACCTGAAAACTGAAACTGAGATTTCAGTTATTTATAAAAACTGAGATTTTCCCTATTGCTATAACTGAGAAATCAAGTTAGGTTGGTTCCAGTTTTCAAATGAAAACTGAGAACTTAGATGTTAGCAATACTTGAGTTTCCCTTGGGTCAGAAACCTGAGACTATTAGTTAAAGATTTGAACTCCTTTCCTATTGTAACCTCACACATTTGCATCTTCTGTTTTTCCCTCACTCACTCATGCATATACACCTGTAATTGTTTTCCTCTCTTGTGTGTTCTTTCACTGCTTTGGGATTCCTGCACATGGGTAGGTATTCCTGTGTACACACTCTTGATTTCTTCACACACTCCCCTCACTGTTTAGCACACACATACACTTTGCTTTGCCTCACCACACAGCTACATTCTTATACACACAATTTTCAGGCTGCACACACACATTCTCCTTTTCACTGTCACTTTTTCCTGCATATTTCCATGTGACACTGTTCACTGTCACATTTGTTAATTCCTGCACTTTGCCATGTACACACACTAGTTTACATGTTTCTCCCAAGTAATTCCTGAACACAGCCACCTCTTCACTATTTTCCTGCATATTTCCATGTGACACTTACACCTACACACCCTCATGTCTTACACACACAATTTATGTTTTACACACACATTGACACACCATGCCACTGTCTTGCACTAGTTAACTCTTCACATTGTTCTTCCTTATTTTGTTAACATTTCAAATTCAAGTTCTATGTTAAAAACTGAGATTAGGAAAGGCAATGAATTGAGTTCCTTCTTCTTTTTATATATATGTGTGAGAGTATATCTATGTGGAATGCAATAGATAGGATATTTGCCTATTTACACCTCTCTCTAACCCCCTATGAGTATAGGTATATAGATGTAACTTGTGGCCATACATGCTAAGTATAAATACTTGTGTAATGTAGATGGTTAGTTTTGTGCCATGTGTAGTGTAAACTCATAGCTAGTGTTGATTTCTCTTTTCATGTACACCTCCATGTTCACACACACACATAGCTCTACATGTTAGCTTCCTTTCTCTTATGAATAATGTTGAATGTGATGGCTTGTGTTTGGCTTGTATAGCCTTGTGATTGGTGTGTGATTGCTAGATTAGGCTTGGTTAGGCCTAGTGAGACTTGTTAGACTTGTTTGGGCTAGGACTTGACCTAGGTTGACTAGTGTGGTTGACTAGAGTTGACCAAGTGTCGACTTTAGCCTAGTTTGACCTAGACAGCATGCAGATGCATTGTACATTTCATATATCATCCTCTGTATACATCTTGACTTGTGTTGCTCTAACTAGGAGTCAGGTATCTCATCTCGGACAGTACATTTACTTCAGACATTCAGATACGAGGCGAGTACATTCTCTGATCTTTTCATACTTGTCTGGATTTACATTCTTGCTCTAGATTACTGTACTTGATGCTGACACGATTGTTATCACGGATTAGTACTATACGGATCTCCTTTTGGGATGTTATCCCCTTGTATTCACTAGATACATATTGTGATGTGCGTTTCACTTCCATATTGTATTTATTGAATACCTATATCCTTGTATACTCCTTGTGCATATTGTACTCTCAGTATCACATGAGTTCCAGGGATAGACATTGTACACTATTGTATAACATTGTACAACCATTGTATAACATTGTACATCTATTGTATATTATTGTACATCTATTGTATAACATTGTACACTATTGTGCAAGATAACGTAACGGGAGTGGATCCTTGTGTATTGATTGGGGAGGGGGAGTAGAATTGGTTATGTACTCAAATCCTATTGTACAACATTGTATAACTATTGTATATGTCTATTGTACACCCACGTACAATGGAGTTACCATTGCATTTTCCTAGCCCGTTTACATAACCAGATTGTACTCTAAAATCACATGTTTCTTACAGTTCTTACTTATCATATTTAGATATTTCCTGTTATAAAATCTCTACTACATTTCATATATCTTCTTCTTCAGCGTTTCATGTACTTTACTCTATTGCATGCTTTATATTTCCTAACTCGATATGAACTGCGTGAGATGTTTTGTACTCGCTCCCGTCCTGACTGGACCTGTTGAAAATTTTACAGAGGATGATGAGGAACCCTGCACCCCCTTACTTGGAGCTTGCCTAGATGACACTCGCGACCTGGACCCCTGGCGAGGTTCAGGCAGCTGCTCAGGATGATACCTTGTATAGAGTAGATAGCTTAGACTATTTTCCTTTCATGTTTAGCTTATGTCTTTGTTTCAGAGTTGTATGTTGTAGAGATGTTGAGACTTGTTTTTAGTTTCTGTTGTACCTCAGTTGAGGATTTCCTTATCTATTTTATCGTACCATTTCTATCTATAGATTGTGATTGAGTTATACCTCTGTGTTGGCCTCCTTATGGAGAGTATTCATATTATGTTAGTTATAGTCCATGACCTAGAACAGCGTTCTACCGCCGACACTGCGGCGTAGGCTGGACGTACCCACTTCTCGTACCCTTACTCTAGGGTGCGGGTCGTGACACGTTTTTAGTGGTGGCCCATGCAGGTCGAGTTTATGTAGTGGTATTCGAACTAGAGTATCACTACAGCCTGCAGTAGGAGTAGAATATTTTGGGGTACTCAATCACAGTTAGAATTCCTTGAGAGATTCCTGGGATGCCCTTGAGAATCTCATTCTGAACTTCAAATTTGAAATTCTTTTCTCTTGTTTGATTTACCCTTACTCCTTGATATTTGAATTTGATTTTGATAAATCGTTGTTGATTTGATTTTCTTATCGAGATGAATTTTATGACCCGAGTTACGGTATCTTCTGATAACATATGTTGACGGAAATAACAGGGATGGTAAAACGTCTACTTTATTATGGAACCTAGAATTTACCGCAGCTATATTAGCCGGCGTGGCAAGAACATAGGGACCTGACTTCGGATGTACATATCTTGATCATGAGATTGGAATTTCTCGCAGCTATACTAGTCGGCATAGCGAGGATTCCAGACGACTTGATCATAGAGATGCATACCCTAGTTATGAACCCTACCGTTCATTGCAGCCTTGCTTACTAGCGTGGCGAGGATTCTGAGTATCATAATTCTGGACAGACGCATGTGATTATCAGATTATATCTTGAAGGTTTTTAAAGTATCACCTCTTTCATTTCCTTTCTGTAAAAAAAATTGTTTCCATCATCAAATAACTTAGGAGTAGGGATAACTTTAGTTGACTAGTCTAATTCCTTGTAGATTTTATTAGTTATTACTCTTTCTTAGTATGATGATTTGATGAGTTGTGATTAGGCCTTTATCTTAGGAATGATAGTATAGCCCTGGCTTTAGAATAGGGACCCTTGTAGCTGGTTCTCTGTTGTTTATATTTACCAGTTTTATATAGGATGGTAGACCGCCTTACAGCCTTGGTGATTGTTGTTTCTGTAACTATTCCAGTTTAGCACCCAGCTTGCTTGTATGTTTTGATATCCTATGACCGTTTTGGTTTAGCTTGACTAGTATACCTAGATGGGATCTTCAACTGCCACCGTATGCCATGACCCTGTATGCCGTTCTTTAAATTGTATGATTTAGGTAAGTTCTGAGACTATGATTGTTGGGGACGAGACTCTAGAAAAAGTACGACCATCTTAATTTCGAGGACGAAATTCTTTTAAGGGGGGTAGACTTGTAACACCCACTTTTCCAAAATAAAGGTAAAATTGAAATTTTGCATTTTAAATCATTAAAATATTGATTTTTAGTCATGATATGATTTTTGGTGATTTTTAGTTAATTTAAAACTATTTAATTGAGTGAAATGTGAATTTGTGTTTTGCTAGTGTAACATTAGTCATACATGACCTAGAAGACTAATCATGACCAATGAGACCTAATCATGTGTTTAGGATTTCATTTTTCTACTTTTAAGCCTAGGGGTATTTTAGTCATTTTGACACTTTTGTGATTTTGTGAATTATATTAATTAAATATGTGTTAGTTAAATTGTTGAGTCATGACCTAGATGTTAGCCTAATCTAGATTGTTAATCATGATCCTAGAGACTAAGTTAGAGGGTTTCATTAAAGTAATTACATTAGTGAAATATCTAGATATTTTGTAGAAAGATATTTTGGACTAAAGGTTAAAGGGGCTACTTTGAATGTGAGCCCTTAGATTAGCTAGAAATTGTTGGAGTAACCTTAGCCCCTCATCCTAAACCCTAACCCTAACTTATTGGCAGCCAACACTCATCCCCACCCCCTATTTATATCCTCCCAAATTTTTAGGGATAGCCTCTTTCATTAGGGTTCATCAAGTTTAGAAAAGAGGTAATGTTCCAACTTCACAAATTCATAGAAAATCCAAATTAGCTCCTTTTTCCCTCTAGTAAATTCCTATAGGTTCTAAATAGTGATTTCTTGCTGTTGGGATTGAGATTTGACAGGGGCACACAATTTGAGGAGTTTTAGAGCTTGAAAGGATCTCTTCTTTGGTGTGTTTTTGGAGCTTGGTGCACCACTAGGTATAACCTTCTCTAACCCATTAAAAATTCTGTAAAAATCATTTTTAGGTTGCCCAAACCCTAGCCAAACTGTAGGACTAGGGTTTCCTAAAATTTCGTGTCATTTCGTGTCCATTCTGGACACGTATCAGTGTTCACTGATAAGTGTTCGATGAAATGCCCCAATGGGCATTTCGTGTGTAATTTTGGAATGTGTTTGAATAGGATATTAGATTTTTGCCTCGCTTACACGATTCTGTGGTTGGTGTCGAGTTTTTGTGCTGTGTCGAGTCGTGTCGGGCACGTATACACGCTGTCGTGCATACGCGCGCACGGGCACTGTGCATGCCCTGCTCATCGAGGGACACAGCGCCCAGGACACGACTCCCCGACACGTGAGACTTGACACACGTCATGGGGCAACTTCTGTCACCCCGTGTGTCAAGTGGCACGAGCCCACGTAGTGTGTCGGACACGCACGAGCTCGTGCATGGGGCTTTGCCTGTGCAGTTCTTCACTGTTTTTGAGCACTGACACGCACGTTTTGTGTCGAGTACACGTGACTTGGACACAGGACAGGGTGTCCATTGGATAGCCCTAGTCTAGGTCAACCTTGGGACACAACCACGAGGGTTGTGTCGTGTCGTGTCGTGCACAGTAGTGATGTGAACACGTGCACGAGGGGACAGTTTTCTGTGCACTGTTGTGTGGTTTTTTTGACTGGACACGTTTGTGTCCACTTTTGTGGACACAAACAAGTTTCATAGCAGGTATAAAATATGTTTGCTAGTTACCAACCATTAATTGTTAATATTAACATGTTTTCATATTCGAATCCCTATTTTTCCCCATTATTCTGATACATTTTTAAGTATCAGTGTCTTCTTCAATTTCAGATAATTAAATTCCTGTTTAAATATTAATTTCACATGTTTAACATGATAATTAGTTGCTACTTTTATATGTTATATACTAGGGTTTTGTTCCATGAGTTTTGTTGTGGGTTGATCGAGTTTGGTAGGAGTTTCAGTACATATCCTGAGAATTTCCCCATGTTCAAAAGAAACCTGAACTCTTCATTCCTTTTTATCTGAAATTGATGTTTAATCTACATGTTTAATTTCAGGGCATGTGTAATAGCTAATGATCGTTTGGTTTTTCATGATAGATTAGGATATGTTGTTATGGGATGGACTTTCATATGTGACTGAGATGTTCTCTGATTTTCAAATGATAACTGAGTTTAATGTTAGGATAGTTTTAGAGATTAGGTTGTGTAAACATATAGTTGGTTGTTGATATTTCCTTTTGAAGGAATGTCCTAAAACTGAGTTTTGGTTCTCAGTAACCTGAAAACTGAAACTGAGATTTCAGTTATTTATAAAAACTGAGATTTTCCCTATTGCTATAACTGAGAAATCAAGTTAGGTTGGTTCCAGTTTTCAAATAAAAACTGAGAACTTAGATGTTAGCAATACTTGAGTTTCCCTTGGGTCAGAAACCTGAGACTATTAGTTAAAGATTTGAACTCCTTTCCTATTGTAACCTCACACATTTGCATCTTCTGTTTTTCCCTCACTCACTCATGCATATACACCTGTAATTGTTTTCCTCTCTTGTGTGTTCTTTCACTGCTTTGGGATTCCTGCACATGGGTACGTATTCCTGTGTACACACTCTTGATTTCTTCACACACTCCCCTCACTGTTTAGCACACACATACACTTTGCTTTGCCTCACCACACAGCTACATTCTTATACACACAATTTTCAGGCTGCACACACACATTCTCCTTTTCACTGTCACTTTTTCCTGCATATTTCCATGTGACACTGTTCACTGTCACATTTGTTAATTCCTGCACTTTGCCATGTACACACACTAGTTTACATGTTTCTCCCAAGTAATTCCTGAACACAGCCACCTCTTCACTATTTTCCTGCATATTTCCATGTGACACTTACACCTACACACCCTCATGTCTTACACACACAATTTATGTTTTACACACACATTGACAGACCATGCCACTGTCTTGCACTAGTTAACTCTTCACATTGTTCTTCCTTATTTTGTTAACATTTCAAATTCAAGTTCTATGTTAAAAACTGAGATTAGGAAAGGCAATGAATTGAGTTCCTTCTTCTTTTTATATATATGTGTGAGAGTATATCTATGTGGAATGCAATAGATAGGATATTTGCCTATTTACACCTCTCTCTAACCCCCTATGAGTATAGGTATATAGATGTAACTTGTGGCCATACATGCTAAGTATAAATACTTGTGTAATGTAGATGGTTAGTTTTGTGCCATGTGTAGTGTAAACTCATAGCTAGTGTTGATTTCTCTTTTCATGTACACCTCCATGTTCACACACACACATAGCTCTACATGTTAGCTTCCTTTCTCTTATGAATAATGTTGAATGTGATGGCTTGTGTTTGGCTTGTATAGCCTTGTGATTGGTGTGTGATTGCTAGATTAGGCTTGGTTAGGCCTAGTGAGACTTGTTAGACTTGTTTGGGCTAGGACTTGACCTAGGTTGACTAGTGTGGTTGACTAGAGTTGACCAAGTGTCGACTTTAGCCTAGTTTGACCTAGACAGCATGCAGATGCATTGTACATTTCATATATCACCCTCTGTATACATCTTGACTTGTGTTGCTCTAACTAGGAGTCAGGTATCTCATCTCGGACAGTACATTTACTTCAGACATTCAGATACGAGGCGAGTACATTCTCTGATCTTTTCATACTTGTCTGGATTTACATTCTTGCTCTAGATTACTGTACTTGATGTTGACACGATTGTTATCACGGATTAGTACTATACGGATCTCCTTTTGGGATGTTATCCCCTTGTATTCACTAGATACATATTGTGATGTGCGTTTCACTTCCATATTGTATTTATTGAATACCTATATCCTTGTATACTCCTTGTGCATATTGTACTCTCAGTATCACATGAGTTCCAGGGATAAACATTGTACACTATTGTATAACATTGTACAACCATTGTATAACATTGTACATCTATTGTATATTATTGTACATCTATTGTATAACATTGTACACTATTGTGCAAGATAACGTAACGGGAGTGGATCCTTGTGTATTGATTGGGGAGGGGGAGTAGAATTGGTTATGTACTCAAATCCTATTGTACAACATTGTATAACTATTGTATATGTCTATTGTACACCCACGTACAATGGAGTTACCATTGTATTTTCCTAGCCCGTTTACATAACCAGATTGTACTCTAAAATCACATGTTCCTTACAG
Organism: Iris pallida; assembly: GCA_029216955.1. Lineage (NCBI taxonomy): Eukaryota > Viridiplantae > Streptophyta > Magnoliopsida > Asparagales > Iridaceae > Iris > Iris pallida. The sequence goes on from JANAVB010036019.1 coordinate 20,743,575, forward strand.
TTCTTACTTATCATATTTAGATATTTCCTGTTATAAAATCTCTACTACATTTCATATATCTTCTTCTTCAGCGTTTCATGTACTTTACTCTATTGCATGCTTTATATTTCCTAACTCGATATGAACTGCGTGAGATGTTTTGTGCTCGCTCCCGTCCTGACTGGACCTGTTGAAAATTTTACAGAGGATGATGAGGAACCCTGCACCCCCTTACTTGGAGCTTGCCTAGATGACACTCGCGACCTGGACCCCTGGCGAGGTTCAGGCAGCTGCTCAGGATGATACCTTGTATAGAGTAGATAGCTTAGACTATTTTCCTTTCATGTTTAGCTTATGTCTTTGTTTCAGAGTTGTATGTTGTAGAGATGTTGAGACTTGTTTTTAGTTTCTGTTGTACCTCAGTTGAGGATTTCCTTATCTATTTTATCGTACCATTTCTATCTATAGATTGTGATTGAGTTATACCTCTGTGTTGGCCTCCTTATGGAGAGTATTCATATTATGTTAGTTATAGTCCATGACCTAGAACAGCGTTCTACCGCCGACACTGCGGCGTAGGCTGGACGTACCCACTTCTCGTACCCTTACTCTAGGGTGCGGGTCGTGACACGTGTGATATACGTTGTGGACTCCCTCTAATACAGGGGGAAAGTCCAGTCTGTATGACACGTCATCGACTCCTTCGCTGATAACGAAAGGTCTGCTGAAACACAGACTAAGCATTCCACCTCCACCAAAGCGAATAGTACCACGCGTCGGAGATATCCTCAGGAACACCAGATCTCCAACATAGCAGAAACATGGTCTCAAACTTAACTAAAACAATCACATGATCAACAAAATCATAAAACAAAAAAATCCTAATCCTAAGTCGAAGCTGTACCTCAAACTGCAAAGGTCTTCGGTGGCTATCGGCCCAATGCTATTGTCTGTCCTACACCACGCAAAGTCGATCTCTGATGAGCTTCACCTTTTCGGCTGCGTCAACAACCATCTTAGGTCCTAATAAAGCTCGCTCTCTAATGTCATCCCAAGATAAGGGTGTACGACATCTACGCATGTACAATGCCTCGAAAGGTGACATCCCAATGCTGGCCTAAAAACTGTTGTTGTATGCAAACTCCACCAAATACAAATAATTCTCCCAGGAACCTCTAAGATCCAGAACACAAGTTCGTAGCTTGTCCTCGAGTGTCTGAATGGTCCTCTCTGACTGTTCGTCCGTCTGAGGGTGGTATGCAGTACTGAACTTGAGTTGAGTGCCCAAACTAGTCTACAGACTCCGCCAGAAATAGGAAGTAAAGCGATTATCTCGATCTGAGATAATGCTCACCGAAACTCCGTGTATCCTAACAATCTGCCGTATATACATCTCTGCTAGACTCTCAGTAGGCGTACCCACTTTAAATGTCAAAAAGTGGGCTGATTTGATCAACCTGTCTACGATGACCCAAATCGCATCTTTTCCTCCTTGTGTACACGGCAATCCAGAAACAAAGTCCATCGTGATGTGCTCTCACTTCTACTCCGGAATGAGCAATGGCTGTAACAGTCCTTCTGGTCTCTGTCTCTCTGCCTTAACCTACTGACAGACTAAACATCTGGCTATGAAGTGTGCTACCTTCCGATTCATCCTATACCACCATATATGCTCCTTCAGATCCATATACATCTTGTTCGCACCTGGATGTATAGAGTACTGAGAACGATGGGCCTCCTGCATAACCTGCTCCCGAAGGTCTCCACCAGGAACACACAGTCTGGAACCGTGCCTTAATGTGCCATCCTCTGCAATGACAAACTCATCCAGAAGTCCTGCTTGAGCCTGCTCTCGAATACACCGCAGAGTAACATCGTCGAACTGAGCCGACTTGATCCTCTCCATCAAGTTCGACTGGATCTGCAGTCCCCATATCTGCATCTCAACTCCTGGCATTATTACCTCGATTCCTAGGCTCTCCAAATCTGGTAATAAGTGACGATCCATCGTCAAATATATGGCCACTGGATACTTACTCAAGGCATCGGCAACCACGTTGGCCTTCCCCGGATGATACTGCAATGAAATGTCGAAGTGCTTCATCAACTCCAACCATCTACGCTGCCTTATGTTGAGCTCCTTTGTGTAAACACATACTTCAAGCTTTTATGATCTGTAAAGATCTCTACACGCTCTCCGTATAAATAGTACTTCCACAACTTGAGAGAAAAGATAACTGCCGCCAACTCTAAATCATGGGTAGGGTAGTTTTTCTCATACAGACGTAATTGCCTGGATGCATAGGCAATCACCTTCCCATTATGCTGTAAGACACAACCCAGACCCTTCCCTAAGGCATTACTATAGATAGTGAACCCGTCTGATCCTGATGGCAATGTCAGAATCGGGGTTGTCGTCAGTCGCTTCTTCAACTCATCAAAAGAAACCTGATATTCCTTTGACCAGATAAACTTTGCGTCCTTCCGGGTCACCCTAGTCAATGGCTATGCAACCCGGGAGTAATCCTGAATGAACCTTTTGTAGTAGCCTGCTAATCCCAGAAAGCTCCTAATCTCCGCAACTGAACTCGGTGCTGTCCACGCCTCAACTGCTCTAATCTTCTTTGGGTCTACTGAGACCCCATCTCCAGTCACAACATGACCTAGGAAATCAACTCGATCCAGGAAGAACTCAAACTTCGAGAGCTTGCCATAAAGCTGCTCCTTCCTGAGAGTCTCCAGAACTACTCTTAAGTGCTCCTCGTTCTCTTCTGGGGAATCCGAATACACCAAGATATCGTCGATGAACAGCACCACGAACTTATCTAAGTACTAGTGGAACACATTGTTTATCAGGTTCATGAACACCACCGGGGTGTTAGTTAACCCAAATGGCATCACCATGAACTCAAACTGGCCATACCGTGTCCTGATTGCTGCCTTTGGAATGTCCTCCTTTTTTACCTTCACTTGATGGTAACATGACCTCAGATCAATTTCGAAGAATACCTTCGCTCCGCTCAACAGATCGAACATATCATCGATCCTTGGCAGCTGATACTTGTTCTTAATCGTGAGGTTGTTGAGTGCCCTGTAGTCGACATACATCCATACTGACCCATCCTTCTTCGACACAAAGAGTACTGGTACACCCTATGGTAAAGAACTCGATCAGATGAAGCCTTTGTCCTACAACTCATCCACCTTCTTTTTCAATTATATTAGCTTGTTATTGTTCACTCTATAGACGTGCTGAGATATTGGCTCTACGTCGGGCACCAAATCAATAGAGAACTCTATATCTCTATCCGGAGGTAACCCTGGCAACTCCTCCGAGAATACATCCATGAACTCAGCTATTAATAGATGTGGCACGCTCTAGTCCTCTACTGAAACTCTGCAGAAGACTCCGTTGCTCTGCTCTGCCTCCCGTCTGGTGAATTCGAACTCTGGCTCTCCTGGTACTCTGAAAAGAACTCTACCATCGCGACAATATATACTGGCATGGTGCCTGCTAAACCAATCCATACCGAGTACAATATCGTAGTTCGGTAATGGCATTACGAGCAGACTCAAATACAGTTCTCGGCCTCCCAAAACTACTCTCCGATCCTTGCAAACAACACGGACGAGGATGATACCACCCCCAGTCATGATCTTGCAAGTCCTAGGCAATGATTCAGAAGAAAGCTGGTGTCTAACAGAAAATGATACAGACATAAAACTATGGGAAGTCCCCGAATCAAACAAAGTAAATGCAGGAAAGGAGTCGAGAAGAACATAACCTGCTATCAGATCTCCGACTGCCTTTGCATCCTCGGTTGACATGGCGAAGGCTTGCCCCTGCTGACCTCATTTGGTCTGCTGCTGGTACTAGATAAACTTCTGCTGCAGGGTCTACAATGGTCTCTTCTGTTGTCCTGCAGGAGCCTTGGCTCCTGTTCCCTGAGCTATATGTCCTGAAGACATGGGACAGTCCCTCAGCTGGTGCTCCGTTGAACCACAAAGTAGGCACTTGCCTAGCCACTTCCTATACTCGTTCCACACATGTCCTAGCTTCATGTAGAAAGTGCAACTGATGACTTGTTGCTATCTATGCGCCTGCTGTATCTGCTTCTGGTGAAAAGGCGTATGACCCTGACTCTGTAACTGCTGCTGCTGGAACGACATCTGCTGATGCTGTTGCTGATAATAGGGCCTCTTGGCCGGGCCCCCATTACCGTCGGCTCCATGTGAATCATGACCTCTCTTCAGCTTCAGTTCAAGGTCATCCTCAGCTACCACAGCT
>JANAVB010036019.1:20752841-21210341 GCA_029216955.1 Iris pallida
AGTTGTGACATTGCTGAACGCAGACTCCTTTGGCACGATCTCCTGGATACCTATCACCAAAACCACAACCTTCCTTGGCTGTGCATCGGAGATTTCAACTCCATCACCTACAGAGAAGAGAAGATTGGTGGCCGTCCTCCCCCTCTCCCTGCCATACAAGACTTCAACAACTTTATATTCAACTCCCACCTTACCTCCCTTCCGTTCACCGGCAACGCTTTCACCTGGTACAATATGCAGGAAGGCGACCATCGGCAATTCTTCCGACTTGATAGGGCATTAATGAACGCCCATTGGCTTGATATGGGGACTGACTCTGTCACGACCCGTACCCTAGAGTAAGGGCATGAGAAGTGGGTACGTCCAGCCTACGCCGCAGTGTCGGCAGTAGAACGCTGTCCTAGGTTACTATCTAATCAACAACTCACGCAATTATATATAATGTACTTGTCAATATCTCAACTCCGAACGGAGGACAAGTATAGATATAATAAAATCTCAATCACAGTCTAAGCACGATAAGATAACACAGAAGTTTATAACTAAAAACTAAATAACAACATTTATAAACTACTAAATAATAATATCTAAAACAAGCTTCAAATACAAACTCGAATCTCAAGTTATTACAATTCAAGTTCTAAAACATAAAAACTAAACCAAGTCTACTAGCTAGTCTCCCGATCACTCCTGAGTGTTCGGGCCATAGGTAGCTAAGCCATCTCCTGCTCCAAGGCAAGTAGGGCAAATATTCTCAGGGCAATCATCTGTAATATTTTCAACAGGTCCAGTCAGGACAGGAACGAGTACATTTCAACAAGAAATTCCAAGTAAATGATAGAGAACTATAAAGCAGTTATAGACAGTTGTATTGATGAATATGGCAGTTTAATTTTCAGGTGATGGTATAGAGAGACAGATAAAGTACAAAGAAAGTAAGTAACTAAACAAGAAGAGAAACATAGCAATGAAGACTGTAAAATAAGATCTAGCTGAACTAGAGTAACATAATGAGTTCAGATGGTACAATATAAGTCGAGTGTAATCCCAAAGTGAGTCTAATATAAGATGAGTCAAATGTAATTCTAATCATTATTCTAATAAGATGAATCGAATAAGGTGATACGAATAGTGATTCACATGATGTTCTAATAATGATTCGAATAAATTCTCCAAGTGTATTTTAAAATACCGAGATCGACATGTAAACGGCTGTAGGTAATACGGCACACCACTCACTGATCAGATGAGGGATGGCTATCGTTCGAATATAATTCACAGAGGGGTTATTCGAATAGGGGGATATGTCTACATGTCTAATCAGTATTTCCCCGCCCAGTCTAATACAAGATGAATCCGTAATCCAACACATAAGACGAATACAAGTCCAACCAATATATGAAGATACGAATAGGGTGATTCGAATAGTGATTCGTATGGTGATTCGAATAATAGAGGTAAGACGAGTAAGTATGTGTGTCGTATACATGGATTCAGAAATAAAAATACGTGTTTGTAACAGAGAATCATATACAGCTAACTAGAACTGAAGTACAGTAATTGACAAGTAAATGAAAGAACTATCAGAGAATGTACTCGTCTGCTACTCTGAAAAGAGTAGTGAAATATCAGATGTCCGCACCCGAGTCACAGTGTCCTAAATAGAGCAGTACAGGTTATAATGTGTTTAAAATAAGACAATTGATGTTTATGATGCAATCTACATGATTTCTAGGTCAATTTAGGTCAAAGTCAACTCTAAGTCAAACCTGGTCAACTGTCTATGTCAAACTAGGTCAATAACAAGGCTATCTTGGTCAACTGGTCAAACTTAAGCTAGCAAGGGTCAATTGATCACATTTAGGCCTTAATGTTGACTTTGGTTAACAGTACAATATTGGTCAACTCTAAAGTAAGCTAATCTCCTATAATAACCGTTATCTACTCTATAGCCTATTCCTTACCCAATACTATCTAACCTTCCCTACCTATCCACACATGTGCATATTGCCAAAACCTATAATCCAAGACAATAAATCATGCATACATATAACACCCTATATAGGCAATACATATTCACATATATATAGTGAATTACACTATCTAATTTCCTATAATCCATATCCCCAACTGTCAACTAACCTGTCAAGCCCACATCTCCAATGGCAACATTAAAACATGCTTCAAATACATTATATTACATACACCTATACATATAGAGGAGGGGAAAGGGTTGTGTTTGTGTGTATATGTGAGGGTGAGTGTGTAGAGTGTGTGACAAGAGTGTATGTGGCAGGAAGGGTAATAGGTTAGGATGAAATATCAGGTTTTGTGTTGTGTACATAGGTTCACATGTGAGAGGATATCCTGGAAATCAGTTAACAGTTCAATAATCAGATTCACATGATGGAATCTCAGGTTTTCAGTTTCAATCTCAGAATTTTCAATAGTTCAAAAGTGCTTCACAACTCAGTACACAAGACAGTTAAGCAATAATTTGACAGGACATAAATAGGTATTGGGATTAAGTATGGAGGGGGTCTGAAACTCTATTGTCCTGTTGGAAACTGAACACAAAGCTCACCCTCATCAAGGATTAACCCAAGTATATAGTGGGGCTGTTAGCATTAACATAAGTGTGATATTAAATAAAAGGGAAAGAACGTGAGGATCCTAAGGTTGATGCTCAAGCAAATGTGAATGTATCTCGGGAAAACAGAGAAACCAACTCATCCTCAATCTCAGGTTCCAATCCCCTTCATTAAAATGGACCCAAATCGAAGTCCCTATCTACTTAATCATTAAGCTAACATTCAAGCCTAACATCAACTCGGTTTTAACAGGAATTAATGGAATTCAGTTCACATATTCAGTGTACAGTTAAGAATTATAGGAAAGAAATCCTCAGGTCATTAACTAACAGTTCATGTCTAACAACCTACTAAAATTTGAAAACCAAAAACTGGAAACCCAAGTACACATCCAGATAAACATCTAGTTAACAAATACAGTTGAAATTATCATTAAAATCACCTAATACATATGTATAAACTTTCTTTACATTGAATCCTAGAAATCAGTAAACATATGACACACACATGACACTTGCCATTCCCAGGTTTCACTGTCAATATGAATCTCAGGACACATGCACTCTCAGGTTTCAGTTATACACAAATTCATGTTGCAATGGTTAAATGCAGTGAAGCATGCACAGTTGACTCCTTGCCATGATGGTTAGGTGCCTATATGCAGGTATGCAAATACAGATGATGTGGTTAAGGGGTAAAGAATGTTTGTAGGCTTAACATACATATCCTGATACTAAAGGTAGTGGTGTATTGGGAATGTATGCTAATTATGCAGTAAAGTGAAAGTGCCATATGTTGAGTGCAATAGTGTCAAGTTTGAATATGTGCAAGTGTCCATGTGTCCAGAGAGGTGTGTGTCACAGCATATATAAAATGAACTAAACATGATTGTTCAAATAGGACTGATTCTCAAAACAGATTCCCAATTACCTGTCAGTTCAAATCGAACCCAACTCACATGAACACCCAATTTAATGTGTGCAGTTGTGTTTCAGGTGTGTGGGCATGATTGTGTACATGTGAGAGATGTCCTCGTGTCCAACAAATAGACACAAGTGTCCAAACAGACCAAAGAATTAAGTATCAGTAAAAACAGTGAAACAGTAACCTCGTGCGGCCATGTCGAGGTGGATAGAACTCGACGCATGGCGCGAGGAGTCTCGTGCTCATGCACGTGGCTAGGGTAGGTCTAGGGCTAGGTCTTAGGGTGCCTGAATCGAGTCGGGGTCGTGTCGTGTCCGAGTTTGAGTCGTGTATCAGAGAGGGATTTACAGTGTGTACAGTGTAGTGAAGAACCCGTGCAGCGATGATTACTCCGTGCACACTGAACAAGGACCCATGAGATTTCGTAGGAGTCCTGTCAGTCAATAGGGCTACGTACACACCAAGTTTGGTGTCACGACGTGTCGTATCCTAAGAGATATCGGACACGGGCAGCAGGGCACCCGACCGAGCCCCCGTGCTGCGTGTCCAGCACAAATTACGACACGAAATTGACACCAATCACGATTCAGTCTTCACAAAAGTTCATAAACACCTTTAGATCTACCAATACATATAATTAGTTTAGCAAAATATGAAAATTATTCCTATGTGGCATTTAATCGAACACGTATTTAAATAAACCGATACGTGTCCGATACGAACACGAAATGGATACGAACTCCTACCAAACTTGGGCTACACCTAGGGGGACCCTAAATGAATGCATCTATGGGAAGAAATCATAAATTCACTAGGGTTTGTAGGGTTTTACCTATTGAGTGCTCAAACTCAATGTAAAGAGCCTCGATTCGACGTCTTCCTCAGTTTTCTCCGGTTCAACCGTCCTCGATCCTTGCTAGCAAGCACCCACAAGTATCCTCTACTGTTAGGGATGATGATGCAATTGATTTGACTCAATTTGGGCTCAATTTGGATTAATTGGGAGGAATTTAGGGAAGAACAAAGTAGGGCTTTTTCTAGGGTTTGTAAAAGAGGCTAAGGCTTTGTTAATGTGACTTTATAGGAGGGGGGGTCTTGTGTGGCTGTTGAAATGAGTAGGATTAGGGTTTTAGATGAGTGGTTGAGGTTTCTCCAACAATTTCCAAGGCTTCCTATTGATTAAGGCTTGTTTTCACAAATATCGCAAAAATAAAATATCTTTCCTAATAATATCTAGATATTACACTAATGTGATTACTTAATTGAAATCCTCTAACTTAGCTTCTAGGGTCATGGTTAACATCTAGATTAGGCTAAATTCTAGGTCAAGTCTCAACAATTTAACTAACACATATTTAATTAATATAATTCACAATTTCACAAAAGTGTCAAAATGACCAAAATACCCCAAGGCTTAAAAATAGAAATTTGAAATCCTAAACACATGATTAGGTCTCCTTGGTCATGATTAGTCTTCTAGGTCATGCATGACTAAGGTTACACTAGCAAAATACCAATTTCACATTTCACCATTTTAAAAAGTTTTAAAATAACTAAAAATCACCAAAAATTATATCATGACTAAAATATCATTATTAAATGATTTAAAATACAAAAGTTCAAAATGACCCTTATTTAGAAAACTGGGTGTTACAAGTCTACCCCCTTAGAAGAATTTCGTCCTCGAAATTTAGATAATCGTACTCCTGCTAGGTCAAACCCCCAAATCAAACAAGGTCAGATAATATACAAAACTCTGTCCTACTGGTCGTGATTCCATAGTCTCGAACAGGGTAACTACGCTATCTAGCATATCACAATCATATCCTGGCAGGTACTAATGGAAATCACACATGAAAGTGGGGGAGGAAGAACAAGAAGGTCAAACCTGCTAACCCGTCACCTGCAGCGTCAGTCTCCTCGACTGCTATAGCAAAAGCTCCACCCCTCTAGGCATGGCGCTGTGCTACAGGTGGCCTAACACTACACCAAAAAAGGCATTTAGGAACAGTTTTTTAATGTGCCTAATATTTTTAGGAACATATAAATACCGTTCCTAAAAGTGGCGTTGCAATATTAGGAACAGTTATAAAGCGTATCAAATATTATTTTGGAACGTTTAGAAGGCGTTCCTAAAGTAGATTTTGGAACACATATAATATGTTCTTAAAATATATTTGGGACGTCTATCAAGTGTTTCTAAATTCGCTTTTAAAACACATACAATATGTTCCGAAGGTATTTCTTGGGACATCTTTAAAACGTTTCGAAATGTTATTCTGAAACGTTTTGCATATGTTCCTATATATAATTTGCAACATTTTTTACATTATTCTTATCGCTAAATTGAAACATTTTATTAACGTTCCAGTGTATTTTCCTAATTTCAATTTTACAGCAAATTTTTTTTAACCACAAATATAATTCATAAACTAAACATAAAACACATAATAAATGGTGCCATTTTTTTATACATTGCCTCAATCAACATCCAAGAGAACCATTAAATTAACCAAAGCTTTCAACTTAATATAAAATAATCATACAACAACATATCCCAAAAGTTAAATCTTTATAAAACATCATCAAGAGTATGTATAATGTAAGTTACAAATAGTATATAAAATCTAGCTCGACAAAGATATCAAAATTTAGATAAATCCAAAAGTTTTTTTTTTCCAACAGAATGGAGATTTGAACAACGCTAGCGGCAACTGGCATTATATATACTTGATGGACGCATGTGACTTCACAATCTCGCCAACACGGTGCATAAAGTGAGGTGCTCTCTTTCCAATTGCTTTTCCATGTCCGTTGAAGTCAATTTTCTCCCTAAGTTTGTTGCTTTCCTGTGCAAGAAAACCTTCATTATCAACAAAAAAAATAATTATTGGTTTACATAACATATTAAGAAAATAATGGAACTTAAACTACTAAAATGGTATTGTCTACACAATCATACAACACTTCCATTTGTATAATAGTAATATCTTCTTTGGTTAAAAGAGCACTCTTCCTGGGAGAATTTTTAAACTACTATAAAAGTTCCGAGGCTTATCAAGCATTTAAACTATATATTAGATCCTTGTAAATGCCTATTGCATATGTAGAAATTAATAGTGATAAATATTATTGTTGTCATTTCCCTCTTCTCGTCTTTTGGAGAATTTTTGAAGGATCATTGTTTGGTTGCATGTATGGGTCTAAACTACACAAAAATATTGCTGCCAGTGAATGGTACAATCATATATTTATGCATCATGAAATATCGCTGAACCATCACAGTTTATAGATATAACCTCCTAAGCTAATCCCATTTTGTTGTGCTGCCAGTGAATGGTATAGGGGATCACAAACCTATTAAGGGTACATGTATCTGTGTATACAGGGGATCAAACTCTAGAACTAGTAGAAGTGAATGGAAAAAGGTTTTACATGATACCTAAATGTATCTATAACTAGTAGAAGTGATTCATAATATCTCTAGAATTTATGCAATTTTTGTAATTTGTTGTGCTGCAAACATTCCTCTCTATATTATTGAAATGTAGAATCATGGGGTCTTTGTTGTGCTGCAAACATTCCTCTCCCTGATTACATTTATATTGCAATTGGCCACTCTGCTTAGAATTGCCGGAACACATTTTAGACCTGTAGACATCTGATATTTCTATTATAGATGTATATTAAAAATCACATATTGTACTTGATGGTGTTAGGGAAAGTGAACATCCACTTCATGCTATGTAACTCGATACTTTTGCGGCAGGTCAGGCATTGCTTTGAATGCTAATTATGTTAAAACACATGAGTATCTTTTTGGGATGAATATGAGCTGACACAAATATTTGGCACATTTGATTTTAAATTGATGTTTGTTAAGGTTGTTCAATTCCATGTATCTTATTGGCATATTATTTTTATAATCCTTTTAAAGTTTATTTGGGAATCTTGCCAGCTATGTTCTCAAAGTAAGATGTTTTCTTTCTTGCAGCATAATATTCGCTTCCTACAGGATATTTCTCCAAAATAGGAAATCTGAACTCTTGGGACGACTTTCAATTATTTTGATTAGTGTGATCCTTATATTTGTTTTAACATTGTTAGTGAATCATGCTTTATGTCGCTGTGACATGCAAAGAGTCCTGAAAGCTGAAGAAGAGGCAACTTGAGATAGAGGTTTGTTTTCACATGCTTTTGTTGATTTATTAATAGTATCTTTCTCCTTGGAAGTAGTTTTTGAGTCAGAATTCTTGTCCATCTACCTCATTTTCTCATGGTGTGAATCTATTTTAGTACTGACATGATCAAGATTGCTTATTGTGGATAGGTTAAATATGATAACTACATAATTTTCTTCCACTCCCAACCCCCTCTCCTCCCCCCTCCCCTGCCATGCCACCCTAGTGTTACAATCTATTAATAGAGTGATGTTGAAATTCTTTATTGTATGTTTCTCACACATACAGACACTGTCCACCTGGTATATCTGCCAGCATAAAGGATTTAAAGGTATGCTGATATGGTTTGACTAACCGGTTTAGATAAAACAGTAATTCAACCAATGCCTGCTGATGTATAGGATAACTAGGCATATCGAATGTTATATTAAGCGATTTCATTATGCACTTGATCCTTGGCAGGGTACATATTATTGGTGATTGTTTGGCCAAAAATGTTATCAATTGGCTACTTAATAATCAGATTAAATGATAGATTACTCGTCTAATTAATTGTCAATTAATCACCTTTTTTGAAAGACTGATATAAATTAAAGAAGTCGAGCAATGCACGAGTTTTCTCCCTCTTTCTAACTGTCCTGCTGATGTACACATTTCCTACATCTACATGGACTGAACAATATTGAAGTAGGGATGAACAAATGGAAAAGGAGACGTGATACCCAGGCCCCCTATCCAATTACTGATACTAAATCAAGTAGAGACTGTTACCTGTCATATCTGAACAAAGTAAGCAAGGGACTGAAATATATTAGCACTTGTGGACAGTACACCAAGCTAAGGGACTGGGCATCTAAGACAGGGACTACACTAAAGACTTGGGACTGATACATTGCTAGGGGACTGTACAACATAACTGATACTAGATAATGAATAAGGTGAATCGAATAAGGTGATACGAATAAGGTGATACGAATAGTGATTCACATGATGTTCTAATAATGATTCGAATAAATTCTCCAAGTGTGTTTTAAAATACGGAGATCGATATGTAAACGGCTGTAGGTAATACGGCACACCACTCAATGATCAGATGAGGGATGGCTATCGTTCGAATATAATTCACAGAGGGGTGATTCGAATAGGGGGATATGTCTACATGTCTAATCAGTATTTCCTCGCCCAGTCTAATACAAGATGAATCCGTAATCCAACGAATAAGACGAATACAAGTCCAACCAACATATGAAGATACGAATAGGGTGATTCGAATAGTGATTCGTATGGTGATTCGAATAATAGAGGTAAGACGAGTAAGTATGTGTGTCGTATACATGGATTCAGAAATAAAAATACGTATTTGTAACAGAGAATCACATACAGCTAACTAGAACTGAAGTACAGTAATTGACAAGTAAATAAAAGAACTATCAGAGAATGTACTCGCCTGCTACTCTGAAAAGAGTAGTAAAATATCAGATGTACACACCCGAGTCACAGTGTCCTAAATAGAGCATTACAGGTTATAATGTGTTTAAAATAAGACAATTGATGTTTATGATGCAATCTACATGATTTCTAGGTCAATCTAGGTCAAAGTCAACTCTAAGTCAAACCTGGTCAACTGTCTAGGTCAAACTAGGTCAATAACAAGGCTATCTTGGTCAACTGGTCAAACATAGGCTAGCAAGGGTCAATTGATCACATTTAGGCATTAATGTTGACTTTGGTCAATAGTCCAATATTGGTCAACTCTAAAGCAAGCTAATCTCCTATAATAACCATTATCTACTCTATAGCCTATCCCTTACCCAATACTATCTAACCTTCCCTACCTATCCACACATGTGCATATTGCCAAAACCTATAATCCAAGACAATAAATCATGCATACATATAACACCCTATATAGGCAATACATATTCACATATATATAGTGAATTACACTATCTAATTTCCTATAATCCATATCCCCAACATCCCCAATGGCAACATTAAAACATGCTTCAAATACATTATATTACATACACCTATACATATAGAGGAGGGGAAAGGGCTGTGTTTGTGTGTATATGTGAAGGTGAGTGTGTAGAGTGTGTGACAAGAGTGTATGTGGCAGGAAGGGTAATAGGTTAGGATGAAATATCAGGTTTTGTGTTGTGTACATAGGTTCACATGTGAGAGGATATCCTGGAAATCAGTTAACATTTCAATAATCAGGTTCACATGATAGAATCTCAGGTTTTTAGTTTCAATCTCAGAATTTTCAATAGTTCAAAAGTGCCTCACAACTCAGTACACAAGACAGTTAAGCAATAATTTGACAGGACATAAATAGGTATTGGGATTAAGTATGGAGGGGGTCTAAAACTCTATTGTCCAGTTGGAAACTGAACACAAAGCTCACCCTCATCAAGGATTAACCCAAGTATATAGTGGGGCTGTTAGCATTAACATAGGTGTGACATTAAATACAAGGGAAAGAACATGAGGATCCTAAGGTTGATGCTCAAGCAAATGTGAATGTATCTCAGGAAAACAGAGAAACCAACTCATCCTCAATCTCAGGTTCCAATCCCCTTCATTAAAATGGACCCAAATCGAAGTCCCCATCTACTTAATCATTAAGCTAACATTCAAGCCTAACATCAACTCGGTTTTAATAGGAATTAATGGAATTCAGTTCACATATTCAGTGTACAGTTAAGAATTGTAGGAAAGAAATCCTCAGGTTATTAACTAACAGTTCATGTCTAACAACCTACTGAAATTTGAAAACCAAAAACTGGAAACCCAAGTACACATCCAGATAAACATCTAGTTAACAAATACAGTTGAAATTATCATTAAAATCACCTAATACATATGTATAAACTTTCTTTACATTGAATCCTAGAAATCAGTAAACATATGACACACACATGACACTTGCCATTCCCAGGTTTCACTGTCAATATGAATCTCAGGACACATGCACTCTCAGGTTTCAGTTATACACAAATTCAGGTAGCAATGGTTAAATGCAGTGAAGCATGTACAGTTGACTCCTTGCCATGAAGGTTAGGTGCCTATATACAGGTATGCAAATACAGATGATGTGGTTAAGGGGTAAAGGATGTTTGCAGGCTTAACATACATATCCTGATACTAAAGGCAGTGGTGTATTGGGAATGTATGCTAATTTTGCAGTGAAGTGCAAGTGCCATATATTGAGTGCAATAGTATCAAGTTCGAATATGTGCAAGTGTCCATGTGTTCAGAGAGGTGTGTGTCACAGTACATATAAAATGAACTGAACATGATTGTTCTAATATGACTGATTCTCAGAACAGATTCCCAATTACCTGTCAGTTCAAATCGAACCCAACTCACACGAACACCCAATTTAATGTGTGCAGTTGTGTTTCAGGTGTGTGGGCATGATTGTGTACATGTGAGAGATGTCCTCGTGTCCAATAAACAGACACAAGTGTCCAAACAGACCAAAGAATTAAGTATCAGTAAAAATACTGAAACAGTGACCTCGTACGGCCATGTCGAGGAGGATAGAACTCGACGTGTGGCACGAGGAGTCTCGTGCTCATGCACGTGGCTAGGGTAGGTCTAGGGCTAGGTCTTAGGGTGCCTGAATCGAGTCGAGGTCGTGTCGTGTCCGAGTTTGAGTCGTGTATCAGAGAGGGATTTACAGTGTGTACAGTGTAGTGAAGAACCCGTGCAGCGATGATTACTCCGTGCACACTGAACGAGGACCCACGAGATTTCGTGGGAGTCCTGTCTGTCACTAGGGCTACGTACACACCAAGTTTGGTGTCACGATGTGTCGTGTCCTAGGTGAAATCGGACACGGGCAGAAGGGCACCCGATCGAGCCCCCGTGCTGCGTGTCCAGCACAAATTACGACACAAAATTGACACCAATTATGACTCAGTCTTCACAAAAGTTCATAAACACCTTTAGATCTACCAATACATATAATTAGTTTAGCAAAATATGAAAATTTAATCCTATGTGGCATTTAATCGAACACGTATTTAAATAAACCGATACGTGTCTGATACGGACACAAAATGGACACGAACTCCTACCAAACTTGGGCTACACCTAGGGGGACCCTAAATAAATGCATCTATGGGAAGAAATCATAAATTCACTAGGGTTTGTAGGGTTTTACCTATTGAGTGCTCAAACTCAATGTAAAGAGCCTCGATTCGACGTCTTCCTCAGTTTTCTCTGGTTCAACCGTCCTCGATCCTTGCTAGCAAGCACCCACAAGTATCCACTACTGTTGGGGATGATGATGTAATTGATTTGACTTAATTTGGGCTCAATTTGGATTAATTGGGAGGAATTTAGGGAAGAACAAAGTAGGGCTTTTTCTAGGGTTTGTAAAAGAGGCTAAGGCTTTGTTAATGTGACTTTATAGGAGGGGGGGTCTTGTGTGGCTGTTGAAATGAGTAGGATTAGGATTTTAGATGAGTGGTTGAGGTTTCTCCAACAATTTCCAAGGCTTCCTATTGGTTAAGGCTTCTTTTCACAAATATCTCAAAAAGAAAGTATCTTTCCTAATAATATCTATATATTACACTAATGTGATTACTTAATTGAAATCCTCTAACTTAGCTTCTAGGGTCATGGTTAACATCTAGATTAGGCTAACTTCTAGGTCAAGTCTCAACAATTTAACTAACACATATTTAATTAATATAATTCACAATTTCACAAAAGAGTCAAAATGACCAAAATACCCCTAGGCTTAAAAATAGAAATTTGAAATCCTAAACACATGATTAGGTCTCCTTGGTCATGTTAGTCTTCTAGGTCATGCATGACTAAGGTTACACTAGCAAAACACCAATTTCACATTTCACCATTTTAAATAGTTTTAAAATAACTAAAAATTACCAAAAATCATATCATTACTAAAATATCATTATTAAATGATTTAAAATACAAAAGTTCAAAATTACCCTTATTTGAAAAACTGGTGTTACAGTCTCCAAGCTTTCATACCTTAACGCCACCGAATCTGACCATGCCCCCCCTGCTTGTAGGAATCACCAGCAGATCCAACCTTTCTAGAAAGAGCTTCCGTTTCCTGGACTTCTGGAGCGAGCACCCTCAATTCTTAGGGGTCGTCACGGAAGTGTGGAACAGCACGGACTCTATTGATCCCCTGTATCGTGTGGCCATCAAGCTCCAGGCTACGAGGAAAGCTTTGACAACTTGGAGCAAGCAAGCTTACGGGGATATCTTCCAAGCCATTCGTGAGGCGGAAGACGACGTCACCAGGGCTGAAGCGACTTACATGGCCAACTACATGCCTGATACCCGAAAAGCGCTGAATCTCACCAAAGCTATCCTCAAATTCAGACTTACGATCAAAACTGACTTTTGGAAGCAGAAAGCCAGGATCAAATGGGACAGCGAGAAGGACAACAACTCCAGTTTCTTCCACGCCTGCGTCAACGGTCGGAGACAAAAACTCACTCTCCATTAGATTGCCACCGACAACGGCACTAGCTTCTCCGATCAAATGGGTATACAAGCGGAGGCCGCAAATTTCTACTCCAAACTTTTTTCTAAGGAGACGATTATTAAAGACAACACCTTTTTGGACGGGGTTCCCCACCTTATCAGCGACACCGACAATCACCTGCTTGAACAGCCTCCCTCTGAGGAAGAAGTGAAAGTTGCTGTATGGGCCCTCGACGAGCACAGTGCCCCAGGGCTAGACGGATTCTCAAGGGTATTTTTTTGCATGTGCTGGGATATCACCAAATCTGACATCCACAATGCGACCTCCGTCTTCCTCCAAGGAGCCACCTATCCCAGAGCCATATCGAGCACCAACCTCATCCTCATCCCAAAGAAAGACAACCCAGAGACTTTTTGCGACTTTTGCCCCATCAGTCTCTGTACCTTTACTAACAAGATTATCTCCAAGATTATCGCTTCCCGAATGACAGGCCTTCTTCCCAAGATCATCTCGGAGGAGCAGAGCGGGTTCATTCGGGGGAGAAATATCCAAGACAACATCATGCTAGCTCAAGAGTTAGTCACTTGTATGAAATTTCCGGCCAGAGGGGGCAACATCGCTATCAAACTAGACATGGAGAAAGCCTACGACAGACTCGACTAGCAGTTTATGATCTGGGTTTTCAGGGCATTCGACTTCTCTGAAACCTGGACCAACGTGGTGTGGAGATCTATCAGCAACTCGTGGTTCTCCACGGTTATCAACGGCCAAGCGGATGGGTTCTTTAAATCTACCCGAGGGGTCAGGCAAGGGGATCCGCTATCCTCCACCATCTTCATCATTATGGCGGACGCTTTGAGTAGAAACCTTAACAAAATGACGAACACCCCCAATTTCCGGCACTACCATACGGCCAGCGGCTGTCCAATCATCACCCACCAAGCATTCGCTGACGATATCCTCATTTTCTCAACCGGGGACTCTGGGTCGGTGGAAGTTGTCCATAATACGCTTCAAGTCTATGAAAAGTGCTCAGGTTAGAAGATCACCCCGGATAAGAGCGTCATCTACACCCACCACAAGATCAAGAGAGAGCAAGCGGATAGCATTTCGACCACCACATCTTTCCCCATCAAAAACCCTTCTTTCCTCTACCTTGGGTGCCCTCTAGTGTATGGGAAATCCAACGCCGGGATCTTCGAGAGTTTGACCAAATGAATCAGGAAAAAGCTCGAAGGCTGGCACAACGCCACCCTATCTCTAGGCGGCTAGATTATTCTCATCAACCACGTCCTCACCTCCATTCCCATCTACACCCTGGCAGCGTGCTCACCTCCCAAGAAAGTCCTTTCCTACATCGAGAGCATCTTCAGTAATTTTCTATGGGGTCACAGCAGCGGCCACGAGAAGCACCACTGGGCCAGTTGGGACACCATGGCTCGCCCTACGGACGCGGGGGGTCTGGGGTTTACCAAATTCTCTCACATTGTAAACGCCTTCTCGATAAAGTTATGGTGGACGCTTCGTACCAGCAAGAACTTATGGTCCAGGTTCATGAAGGCTAGATATTTCAAGCACATCCACCCATCTACGGCTACCGCCAACAGCAGATCATCCGTGACCTGGCGTCGCATTCTTCACGGTCGGACCCTTGCCGAACCAGCAATCCGCCTTACGGTGGGCATCGGGGATGCCTCACCATTCATGGAACGCTGGATTGGCGACTTCCTGCTTACTCCTACCCCGGTGGCCCCCAAAAACAGCACTATCAAGGATCTTTGGGACCCTCCTAATAACTCCTGGGATTGGAGTAAAGTCAGGGCTTGGGCTGGGCCCGATGCGATCGACCTCATTCGTCGCAGCTGCTTGAGGATCAGTCCGGATGCCGATAAGCTCTTGTGGTCACACGACGGTTCTGGCGCCTTCTCGGTTAAGTCTGCCAGAAAAGTCATCCTGGGTAACGCGGCCACGTCTCCTACCATTGCCTCGTTCTGGCAGACATGCATCCCCAAGAAGTGGTCTTTCCTCATCTGGAGATCCCTACGCAATATCCTCCCCACTGACGACAAGCTCAATGCCATCGGGTTCAGCCTCGCCTCTGCTTGCACGTGCTGCTCGGATCGAGAATCGGAAACAGCCAACCACATACTCAGTCAGGGAGACCTACCGGTCAAGGTCTGGAGGGCTCTTACCCAGCGCTGCAGATTGCCCCATGGAGGTGAAAACTTTCACCATCTCATGGACACCTGGGCCTCTGCGTCCCACGGCCACCAGATAGTTGCTGCTGCTGCCACGTGGGTCATCTGGAAAAACCGGAACAAGGCGAGATACGAAGGCCATCAATTCAGCGCGGACCAACTAACTTGGAAAATCATTCGCCAGTGCCACAAGCGGAGACCCCTCTGTAGGCACGGCAGTGAGACCTTCTGGAACTCTCTCCTTTCCTCGGCTTAGCCGTTTTGCTTCTGTTCGCCTCTTCTTTTGTCTGTATACGTAATTAGGCTTCGACATTTTGTGCCTTTTGGTATACTTGTAATGGTTCGGCCGTTCGGCCTTATTGAATAAAATAGTGGTTTTCCAAAATATATATATATATATAATGTTAAAAAATATGTATATATATTAAAAAAAATGTTTTGTTGAGTATATATATATATATATATATATATATATATATTTTATATATATTAAAAATATATATATATTTTTTTAATATAATGTTTTGTTGAGTATATGTTGAGATACTTTGCATATATATATATATATATATATATATATATATATAAAATATATATATATATATATTTTTTTTAAAAAGATCAGAACTTTATTCAATGTAGGAAAGAGTACAAAAAGCACTAAGTGTGCCTACATTTGATAGTAGCCTTCTCCACTTGTCTGTGGACTTCATTGATCAACATAGGAGTAAAAAAACCTGAATTTTCATATCTATTTTTGTTTCTATTCTTCCAAAGAACCCATATCACCGCTGCTGCAACAATCGCCTTCTTGTGCTTGTTCTTCTTTCTCACCAATCCCTCAGTCGCTCAATGAGAGTTCTTCCTCTGTCCCGAACCTTGTAAACTAAATGGATAGCTCCCCATACACCCCTAGCCAATTCTCCTTTATGCAAAATGTGGTCCAATGTCTCAATATCACTGATGAGGCAGCAGTGACACTTCGAAGCAAGACTAAAACCGAGACGTGCGATGTTATCATCCGTAGGAAGTTTGTTGTGCAAAGTCCTCCAAAGAAGTACTGTCCATTTGATCGGGATACACGTGCTCCAGATATGAGCAAAGTCTGGCAATATAGGCCGCTGAATTCGAGCAATGTCCCATGCCGAAGCCACAGTGAACTTCCTGGCTTGAATACCCCAACTCCAGGTGTCTCCGATCGGATACATGTTGTGTTGCGCCATATCTCTACCCGCGATAAGTCTCTTCCATACATGGGAGGCGTTAGAGGTTATACGAACATCAAGAGGAGAAGCAATAGAGCAGTACTTCACCGTGAAGAATGTCGGCCAAAGACTGGTTTGGGTCATAAACTTCCACCATAGCTTAATGGTAAAAGCATTCATCATGTTCTCTAACCTTTTGATTCCAAGGCCTCCTTCTTGTTTAGTTCTAGCAATACGGTCCCATCCTAGCCACATTCTCTTAGCCAGTCCTTCCTGAGCTCCCCAAAAGAAACTTGAGAACATGCTTTCCATTCGATGAAGAACCGCTAGAGGCGGATTACATGCTGCTAAAGTGTATACGGGAATGGATGTCAAGACCGCCTTGATCAACACAAGCTTTCCACCTGGAGATAGGATTTTGTTATGCCAACCCTCTAGCTTAATCCTGATGCGGTTGAGAAGCTCTTCGTACATTCCCCCATTGCGTTGCCCTGCCATGAGAGGACAGCCGAGATATGTAAATGGTGGCACACCAATCTGAAAACCAGTTCGAGCAGCCAACTCCGCACCCCTCTCGGTCAGAATATTCTTTGATATGTAAACAGAAGATTTAGCCTTGTTGATTAGCTGCCCCGAGATGGCCTCATAAGTAGACAAAAGATCTGTAATCTTCGATACCGAACGAAGATCCCCAGCCGAGAAAAGAAGTAGGTCATCCGCATATGCCAAATGAGTGATCGCAGGACAACTACGAGGAGATGAAAAAGATGAAAACCCTTCTGTATCAGTCAACTTCTTCAGACTATGCGATAGAACCTCTGCCGCTATGATGAACAATGCTGGGGATAGGGGATCCCCTTGTCGAACGCCTCGGAAGGATTGGAAATATTCAGTAGATTCACCATTAATCAATGGTGCATACCACACATTATTCACTAGGCGTAACATCATGTCCACCCATTTGTTATGAAAACCAAAGCGACGAAGCACCTTCAAAAGAAATCTCTAATCAACCCTATCATATGCTTTCGTCATATCAAGTTTGATAGCGGCGTTCCCTCCCCTATGTTTCTTGTTCATTCTTGCCATCATTTCCTGAGCTAGCAATATGTTATCGACTATCTCTCTACCTTGAACAAAGCCACTTTGTTCCGGTGAGATAAGATTAGGAAGAAGAGGAGCAAGTCGACGAGATAGAAGCTTGGAAATTATTTTGTTCATAACCGAACACAAACTTATTGGCCTATAATCACCAAAAGTTTTAGGGAATTTCACCTTGGGGATCAAAACAAGAGAAGTGTTTGTAATCGACCGAGGAAGTGCAAACCCGTCAACAAACAAACCAATCGCCTCGACCATGTCCGGACCTATAATATCCCAACAAGCAATGAAGAAGAGAGGGGTAAATCCATCTGGCCCTGGCGCACTGTGCAGATCGAGCGACTTAATCGCGTCAAGAATTTCATCAGTAGTTGGGGCCGCAATCAACAAATCATTGTCTTCGTCCGTCACAAGAGAGGGTATATTCAGAAACAAATCACTATGCTCCTGGATGTCTCCTCGTTGATAGAGTTGCGAATAAAACTCTTTGGCATATGCATGAATCAAGCCTTTATCTTTTTATATCTTTCCATCTTCAGTAGTAATAGAATGGATTTGAAGAGATCTTTTGCGATTAGTAACACATCCATAAAAGTAGGCAGTGTTCTTGTCGCCCTCAAGATCCCATTTAATCCTAGCCTTCTGCTTCCAGTATGCTTCTTCAATGCTAATACGTTGTTTAAGCATGGCAGTAGCTTTGGCCAACTGTTGATGACTCTCAACAGTATTGACTTGTTCATGATTGATTTTTGCAACCAACACAGCATCCTCCGCTTGTTTAACCTGCTGAAAAATGTCACCGTAGGTAGAACGACTCCATGCAGATAGAACCTTACGGCAAGCATCAAGACGAAGAGCCAATCTAGTAAGGCCAAGTTTGTGATCAACCGAAGTCCAGGCTTATTGAACCATGGGCTTGAAATCCTTATGTTTCACCCAGAAATCAAGAAAACGAAATTATTTCTTTCCCATGGCCGAATTAGATCTGTAAGTGATCAGTAAAGGAGCATGATCCGATTCAGCTCTATTGAGATGTTCAACTAAAGATGAAGGAGCCCAGTCTAACCAGTCATTATCAACCAAAACCCTATCCAAACGTGATCCCCGAGGACCATCACGTTTCGACTTGATCCAAGTGTAGCAACTACCTGTGTATGGAAGCTCAGTTACCCCAGTGGCGAGGGTAAAGTTGGCAAAGTCTTCAATGGATAATTGGTCAGGGATGCGACCTCCAATTTTCTCCTCCGATCGTAAAATCGCATTGAAGTCTCCTTCGATCGACCATGGACGATTGAGCGAGGGTTGCATATATGATAATTTATCCCAGAGCAATCTTCGGCCTTCTTTGGTGTTATCCCCATGGACAACAGTCACAAATACAGAAACAGGCAGCTTGGGATAAGAAAGAGAGACCGTCAAAGCCTGATCAAATGAGTCATGCAAGAGTATATCACAGTCCGACTTTGCCATGACCCATATGTTGCCCCTCTCATTCGAAAAAGCCTTTAAGAACCCCAACTTTAACTGGTAACGAAGAAGTTGACTTCTATCAACCTTAGGATCAATGATGCCAATGAAAACAATCTTGTGAATCCTCACTAGGGTTTTAATTCTTTTGATAGTCGTTTGGTTGGCAATACTCCGAACATTCCAGATGAGTGTATTAAGCATTAAAGGGATGGGTGATTGTACCAGTGAGTGCTTTCTTTGCTGATTGCCTAGTGACTCGATCGGAAGTTTCGATCGCCTTCGTGGCTTTCCTCCGCTTTTGCTGAGCAACTGATGCTTCTGGGGGTGTGGCACGATCAATTTCTGCCCCTGACTCATCCTGACTCCCATCTGCTTCCCCGTCATCCGCAAGGTCTTCGCGCTCGGCCTCATCCGCCCAGCTACCTATGTGGTGTTGTGGAAGAACGGTGAGGTTTGGAGCCAGAATTTCTCCCTCCTCAAGAGACAAACCAACTTCTGAGCTATGGTTGATGACATCAGCAACACCCGGCTCCTCATTAATGACTTCAACCGCCACTTCTTCATTTGGATCATTATCAAGTGCACCAGACGTCTGCCCATGCACGGGAGAATGTGTGACGTGATTGATAGGAAGGGAATCTTGTGGGATGGTGGAGTCAATGGAATTAGCCACTTGAGCATTAGAAGGGCTTATATCCGGCAGTGAAGGAGAACCGTTGTCGTTACCTGTGTCTTCACCTTGTGGCTGGGGAGAAGTATCTTGATTTAGTGTAGAAGGCCCAGCTTCTGTCTGCCTATTGTCATGAGTACGCTGCAGTATGGACGTGACCTTCAGTCCCTTCGATCCTGTCTTCAAGACCACCACCTCATCCTCAGATTGTTGCTGCGCGTCTTGTTGAATAATCTCCTTGCCCTTGTTCTTCAGTTTACAGCCAGTAGCAGTGTGTCCTTGATGATAACAATGAGAGCAGTAAAGTGGTGTATATTCATATTCTATGTTCTGCCAGAAACTTTTTCCTCTCGAACGATTGATCCGAATACGATATTGCAATGGCTTGCTCGCGTCCACCTCCACGAAGACACGGGCCCTACTCGGCCGAGAAAGATCAGCAGTAGCTTTATCAATCTTGAGTGGTGTACCAATGGCTGAAGTAATAGCAAATAATGCTTCTTTAGTGTAGAGATGATGAGGTAGATCAGGAAGATCCACCCAAACAGGCATGAGTGAAGATTCCACCATTGGAGAGAAGTCCGGGTCCCATTTAAAGACTCTCATCGGAGCGCGAGAGATGAACCAAGTATCTTTCGACCGAAGACGAAGAAAATCTTCCTCAACAGAAGGCCTGATGAGAATATGTTTACGATCAATGACTCCTGCCTTGATGTCTCCTTTGAACTCAAACCCAGATAAGGCTTTGCGGATGATCTCAATGGACGGCTTACTGTGGGAGAATTTTCCCACCATCGCAAACCGAAGGGGAGACGCTAAGGTCGATTCTTCATCATCCGAGAAGGAGATGGCAGGTGCTCCTTTGTATGTTGACACAGATCTGGCGGCCAAGCGAGGAGGGTCCTCTGCCCGGTCGGAGACCGCATCGACAAAGGATTTAGCCATCCTTCAGTGACACCGGCCCGGCCAAAGGCCTAGCCGGAGTCGGAAAGAGGCTGAGATCTAGCAGGCGCTCTGGGCGCGGCGCACTCTAGGGCAACGCGCGATCTTATCATATATATATATATATATATATATATATATATATATATATATAATGTATATATATATATATATATATATATATATATATATATATATATAAAATATACATTTTATATATATATATAATACATTATATATATATATATATATATATATATATATATATATATATATATATATATACATATATATATATATAAAAATATATATATATATATATAATATATATATATATATATATATATATATATATATATATATATATATATATATATATATAATGTATTAAATATATATATATATCAAAAGTATCTCGACATATACTCAACAAAACATTATATAATATATATATATATATATATATATATATATATATATATATATATATATATATATATATATATATATATATATATAAATATATATATATATCGAGAAAGGGATATATATATATATATAAATATATATATATATATATATATATATATATATATATATATTTTATATATATATAAATATATATATATATATATATATATATATATATATATACATATATGGTAGAAATATTTGGATGTAAATCTAGAGACTACTACCCACAAGTCCAGAATCTAATTATCATGATATAAACTCAGAAATTATAACTAAAATATCAGAAAATCAAAATATGACAAATCAACTCAATAATTTATATATATCAAAATTACCCGAAATGCAACTCTAGACCCAAATCACATTATACACAATTAGAACCAGCGAAACTTGGGAAACACGAAGGTATCTATTTGTGTGACGTGCTCGGTTACTCATGGGGTCGAACCCGTGTATGTATCGTGTCCATGGAGTGTGTATCAGAAAATCGAAATACACCTGTCGGAACGTGTACGTGCACGTGCGTTTCACCCGATTGGACACTGCACGCAACGCGAGAAGCCTCGTGCTCGTGCACATAGCTAGGTAGGGTCCCGGGCTAGGTCTAGGATACACTGACACGACAGTATGTCGTGTCTACGCGACAAAGGACACGCGGATCCCACACGGCCCGTGCGTGCGTGCGCATGCATGCCCATAGGCGCGTGTCGTGCCACGTGGCTCACGTCACAAGCCACGGTGCATCTCGGGATCGAGTCCCTGGGTAGTCTAGGTATAGGGCTTCATGCTTGTGCTCCTGGAACGGCTCCTCGATGCGTCGTGTTCGCGTACGAAGGCCGTGTCAGCGACGATTTTCAGCCGAGTGCACAGTACGTGCTGAACCATGCACGTCAGATTTCTTCGCACACGCTCCATGAAACGTCGTGAAATTTTAGGAGCACGTGGGAAGAGGTTGCCCCCATGCGTCTAAAAAATTTCATGTGAAACAGAGTCCTGTACGTCAAGTTATGACGTACAGACAGCAGGGCATGCATGGGCCGTGCACGGGCCTTCGTGCAGCGTGTTCGTATCCGTTTTGGACACGGACACGAGCCCAAAATGTGTCAAAAACTAGGGTTTCAAGGTCCTTATGTCTAGGGCTATCAATACATATAAATAGTTCAAAAATTAACCTATTTCAATTTATTGGGTAATTATGTCGAACACCTATTGAAACTTTCCGATACGTGTCCGATACGCATATCGAACGGACACAAAACTGAATGAAACTAAACCTACAGGTCGAGGGTACCTAGATGCATGCTAATATGAAGAAATTTCAGAAGAAACAATTGTAGAACAAGGTTTACCTATTGAGAGTTGGAATCTCAATGAAAGTAAATCCTCGAGCGCTTTGACGACCAGTTTCTCCCGAGCAACGTCCCCAAATCCTTGCTAGCAATGCTCCAACAAGTTCCTCTCCTCCCAAAGGTCACAACGCAATTCGTTTGACACGAATCGGATGCCGGATGAGAAAATAGGGTTTTTGGAGAAATTGAGAAACTAGGGTTTGTAAAGGGGTGTCAAAGCCATGCATATGCTTATGTAGGGATGGGTGCTGCTGCTATGGCCGGCCAAAGGGAGTTAGATTAGGGTTAGGGTTTGCTTATGGGCCAAATTCACTTCTAAGTTAAGTTAAAAAGCCCATTAGTCAAAAGGCAAAAAGGCCAATTGATTTAACCCCTTAAATTAACTCTAAAAGTTTTCTAATTCGGCCAAAAGCCCAAATTAACTTTATAGTTATCATATTAAGTCTCATGAGTCATGTTGGGCCTCTAACTAAGGTTAAAATAGTTGTTAGTCTAATACCAATTAATACTACTTATTAAATTCAGAAAATCACACAATTAATCAAATGACTAAAATACCCTTATATGAAAAAGTGAGTGTGTCAGGACCCAAATCTAATTTGACCCAACTGACTTGGACCCTGACATAATCTAATATTGAGCTAGACCCCAATCCAAGTACAATCATGCATTATTCGTTCCTGTGAAAATAAAACACCTATTTCGCATGAATAAGTTTTCCATCTTTAGTGGAAAAACTACTTTTATGGATAGTCAAAGTTTTCATGAATAAATTTAATAGGACAAACAAAATATGGCAATTAGTTTTCCAATGTAAAATTTTTCAAGTATACAAATATTCGTGCACCAAACGAAGACTAAACTTTATAAAATATAATAACCAATCTGATTTTCTTTCTATAAAATTGTATTAGAATGGTTTTGGTTACCAAGAATTAAAAGCTTGGATAAATTGTTCGTATCTAACCATAGAAGTATCTGTTTTACCCTTAATTAACTAGTAAGGCACAAAGTATAAAATTTTATAAAAAAATAAAAAAAACATAATTATAAACCTTATATATCCTAGTAATTTCATATGCGTTGCACGTAAATTTTTTTTTCTTTCTGATATTGTTAAAAATATTTTAAATATGTAAAAATATTTGAATAATATTATATATATTTTGTCGAGCATTTGATCCGTCTTCAGCTGGGATCGGGCGTCTCATCCCTACAATAGCTCTATTCGTGATCTGTGGTGTAGCGACGAAGATTGGAAATGGGAGAGGGCTCAGGAGTGGATTGGTGAGGAGGCAGCATCGGTGCTGACAGCGTTCGAATTAAAGATCAACTCAGATTCTGACGAGTTGAGGTGGACCCCCTCGACTGTGGGAGTATTCTCTCTTGCCTCGGCGAGGAGAGTCGCCCGCGGTATCGGAGTGTCATCCCCCATTATAATTGCTTACTGGCAGTCTTGCATTCCCATAAAATGGTCTTTTATCATCTGGAGAGCATTTCCCAATAAGTTGCCCACTGATGACGCGCTCACCTCCATTGGTTTCAGCTTAGCCTCAGCGTGTCATTGCTACTCGGAACAACAAACAGAGACTGCATAAACATTTTGTATTCTGGAGACCTAGCGGTGCAGGTGTGGAACACCATCTTGGGGAAATGTAGACATGATCAAACTGTTGGGGCTTCAACGATCTTCTAGCCACCTGGGGGAAAGCCTTGCACGACCACCAGATCATTGCAGTCGTCATCATATAGGTCACAAGGAAGAACCGCAACAAATTTAGATATGAGGGCCAATTATACAACTCTAACCAACTGTTCAGAGAAGTTCTCATGCTCCCGAATAATCGGACACGAGTCGGGCACGCCCAGCCTACGTTGGGAGATACAACGTAGTAAGATGTACTAAGTATCTAATATCTTAAGTCACATCATGAAATCATATCACAGCATCTAAAACACGTGCTAAATAATATTATAAATCACCATGTCATATAATACAAAATCGTCAAATTTAAAGGTAAACCTGAACAACAAAGTCCTAACCCGGCCTCCAGGCTAGCTAACCATCAACAACTCGTCATGTATCCCATAATGCTAAGGTATAATACATCGACACCTGCAACGTATCCAATCAGGAAAGGAGCAAAGTACAACCCTACGAAATAAACATGTACAATGTAAAACTGTAATGCAATGAGTACTGAAAAAGTAAGGAACATGAAGTACAAAAAATAAATACATGAACTGAATCCTGAACATGAAATATACAGGGAACCTGACATGTGCAATATATTAAAATACATCCAAAGTGTGTGATTGGCTTGGGTAGATTCAATGAACATGAAATGGTACGGCTTCGGACCCGCGTGCACGATGCGGGGCCTAAGCTATTCACATGAATTGTAACTCGGGTTTGATCACACATCTGTAGTATTTTCCCTCCCCAGACACATGTAAAGTACATGGAACATGAACAAGAGCACAAGACCATATCGTTTAATATCGTGTCCATGATGAAAATAATGCAATGTAAAAATATAAAGTAGAGTTTAATCATAGTGTACTTGCCTTTGTCCTTGCAATTCAATGTGTTCCAATGTCCACCTAGAATTTGGACAAGAAAATGTTAGGTTCTAACAAATGGTAACTAGTTATCTATTTGTTAACCATCTAAACGACTAACTAGTAAACCTTATATAGTATACGTCTAACTAGCTATATATATGTATATACTCTACTTAACCTTAGATATTCATATGTATACACGTACTAGCAAGTAAATACTATTACTACTCTAACTAAATTATTGACTTTGGCTAGAATTATTTAATATACCCTTTTACTAGCAAATAATTTTAATAAGTTATAAAAATATAGTAGAAATTTATTTTTAACCAAAATCATGATAAAACCTTTAAGGGTAATAAAATATAACAATAGTTTTAGCAAGATTGTTTTACCTATAATTTTCTAGTGAAACTGGAAGACTAATATAAGCAAAATAATACAAGTATAGTAAAACATTTACTAATATATCTATATACTAGTAACGCATTTCATGAAAATCTTTTACAATTTGTTGAGATAGAAATGCAATTAGCAACTATAATCCCAGCCCAATCCAATAGAATAGATGACCTAAAAATAGCCTAATTTGGAATAAGCCTGAAGCCCAAGCCCAGAGAACAGTTTGACGCCCACAGTCTTATTTGGTTATGCAAACAAAACCTTAAAGAATAACTAGTTCTCTTAGCTTTGAAGCCCAGGTCCAACCCTTATTAGGGCTTAAAATCCCAAACATTTTTCTCTATTTGGAGAGAGAAACCAGCCTTTAGAACTTACTGAGGATGACAAAGAAGCAGAAGAGAAGTGGAGAGACAGGAAGATCGAGAGGAAAAAAGTAGTGCTCACCGCGGTGAAAGAAGGAAGCGGACGAGCGCTCGCCTGAAGGCGGCACTGGAACCCGGCGACAGAGAACACCTGTGACGCACGGGCAAGCAGCGGGTTCGTCGACAAGGTACGGAGAAAGCTCGACGGGTGAACACGCGTCGGTGGTAGCTCCATAGATGATCACGGCATTGCTCGAAGACGGGGGATCGGCGGATCTGAGATGGAGTCGTCCCTCTGCTCCAGACGAAGATGGCCGGACGGCAGAGACACGATTGGGCGGTCCACGGAGGTGGTGAAAGCGCCAATTGCCGAGAACTCGTGGCCGACTGCGAGGCAGCCCACCAGGGCAGTGCACGGTGTCGAAACCACATGGTGGGGCGCCGGCGGCCAGGATCGGCGGATCTGGTCGGAAGGAAGAAGAAGGAGGTCGGGATCGATCGTTGCCGGCGATGCTGGGCGGCTCGGTGGAGCTTGACTGCCATCGAACTCTGGCTCCCGACGCAGCGGGTTGTGTTTAGGCGGATCTTCTGTGATTTCTGACCGGACTCGGTCTGATCCGACGGCGGATGCTCGGGATCGGCTCCGATCTAGAGGCAGGGTCCCGACGTTGCGCTCGTTGTCCACAGTCGGCAGCGAGCGGACAAGAACTCAGGTTAGGGCGGTGGGGTGTGTTAGCAATGGAGATTTGATGTTGTGGTGTGGTGGCGGAGACTCAGTAGCAATGGCCGGAGATGGACGGAATTGGGTGGTGGGCTAGATGAAGCCAGTCGGAAAGAAATAACTGATGATGCTGTGGTTGATGATCGGGAAGATGAGGGAGTTGGTGGTCATGGCCATGAAGGAGGAGTGGTAACAGTAGGCAGAGAGAGCCAGGAGAGGAGGAAAAATTATGTAGTGAAATGAGAAAGTCCAATATAAAATGGAAAGAATTGTGGAGTGATCCACAAGTAGTGGCAATGCTAGTAATTCCAAATGGATCTAGGGACAAAGTAAAAAGAACTCCAACTAACCATTAAAAAGAACTCCAACTAACCATTTGCTTATTTCTAACTAATTCATAAGCTAGTAACTAATTATTTAACTAATCTATTGATTAAGACAAACTAAGTAATTAGCTACTTCCAAATAGGCGCACACCAACAAATCAAGTCTAATCTTAGTAGGCTTCAAGGATAACTAATTCCATAATTAAGTAAATAGTAAAAATCAAAATTTGAAATGAATTGAAAAATGATCTTACAAATTAGGATATTATTTTCCATATATAAATTTGAAATTCAGGAAAATTGATTTTATAACTCGAAATCTAATACCAAATTTTCAAAAGTAGAAATTTAGGATTACAATAGTTACAAATCTACCCCCTTTACAAAAATTTCGTCCTCGAAATTTCAATGGCATGATACTCACGATTAATAACAACTAAGCACTAAAATTTGAAAATGGTTAAAATCGGTTAATCATAAAATGAAAAACTAAATACGACTAGTAGAGTTAAGATGATCCAGAAAAGCTTAAAATTAAAAATTTAGGCATGGTATAAAATTGATTTGTCATGATTACATTCTCAACATGATTGATAGAAAGAAAAAAATGGTGACCCATGTCAAAAGAAAATAAAAAAAGCCATTTTATGCATAATTATCATAGCTATGAAAATATTCAAATCATTTAAACCATACTAGTAAAAGATGATCAAAATGTTAGGTTTTGATAGGGTCACAACTAATAGAGTCATAATTGCTAGAATAATCTAAACAGTAATTTTATGATGTTGGTTTTCCTAGAAAAAATGATCGAAACTCAAATTCTATAACTGATTTTGAAACATAATCAAAGGATTAAATTGTTTAGGCACGATTTGATCAAATATTTCAGGAGTGAAACTGAAATCATATGCGCGATTAAAATATCAAAAGTTAGACATATATAAACAAACACACATAAAATAATTTAAGTATAACCAAAGGTCTAATAGTGACCAAAATCAGTTAGGCATGACCAAGTCAAAAATAATTTATCATGGTAGGTACTACTAATATAGCTAATAAAAAAATCTCAAAACACGTTTTATCAAAATGTGTTCCAAAAGGTGTAGTCACTACTAACGGTCATAGGTGGTAAATATAGGAATGAAATGGCTAAGGATAATCAAGAAAAATTCTTTTTTTTAGAAATCAAATTTGAGGATGAGCAACCAATTTTTAGAGCATGATCAAAAGAAAAATCGAGTAATCAAGATTGTGTTTTAAGAGCAAAAATCATCCAGAAATAAGGACAAAATTATATAAATATGATCATTATCAAGTTAAACATGATCAAAATAATTTAGGTACACTCAAAATCTACTCATAACCAAGAGAACCCAAAAATAGTCATAACATGAGTAAGTCACTTTCAAAATGACACGATCAATATAGAGGTAAAATCTAGTTACGATCAAACCATATAAGAATAATTTAAGGGTTGTCTTAGATATGATAATGAATGTATTCAAGGTGATTTAGTCATAAATGAAATCTAATATATGATTTCATTGAAACTGAGTAATACTTATCAAGTTACTAAAAAAAATCAAATGATAGATTTAAGAAATCTCAAGGATAGTTACAAGATAGGGTATGCGTGAAGGAAATAACTTGCAAATAATTATCTCATTGGTACCCCCATGTTGTACCAGTATTCTAGACTAGTCAAACTAGTTAAAACTCTCAACACTACGAAAACCCACAAGGTACTAAAGCAACTATCTCAGGCATTATAACTAATTTTTGTCCTGGACTAAAATGTCTACCTAAAATTGACTAAAGTCTGACTACAATTCCTGTAAAATTTCTTTATCGAATCAATCTATGATTTCGGTTATTCCAAATCTAAAACCAACTAGTCAATTCCACCAAAATTCCAAAAGTTCAAATATTCTACCCTTACATAATATTCCGAGGTTGCCTATTAAGATTCTATTCTTCCCCAACTTTACTGATGATTTACTCTATCTTCCTTATAACTCACACCCTTTATAAAACTAGTTATTCTACGAGGTTGCTACATTCCCCCATTCGAAGTCCAATGCCTGAGTACTAATCACTAACGGTTTTATCATCTTCCTTTCAAAATCACAAGTTCTATAATCTATAACTCCTTCCGAACTTATTACTAACATGCCTATCCAAAGCCTCCTACTACTACCCTTTTTCCTACCTTGATTAACCTTGTCAATAATGCCTATTCCCCAAGGGTACTTTGAATGAGCTAGGTAACCTATCTATGATTTCCACCCGTATATTTATATAGCTATCAACCACACACATAGATACACACATATATTCATAATGGTATACCTAATGTGCATAGCTATCACTAAAGTCAACTCATGAAAGAGATTGAGCAAATAGGGTTGAAAGAGTATTCCTAATGAGTTCTAGAAAATCAAGTGAAAATTTTAAATGGAACATATGGAAATAGAAACGAGTTCTGAAACTTGGATCAGACACTAAGATGTTTGAATAAGACAAAAGTTTAAACAATTCAAGATAATTTCTGGTCGATGGTGATAAGAGGCCAAACATAATATATAACCTGGATTTAGTCTTAATAATATTCGAAAACCATACATATTCAAAATCACTTCACCTAGAGTTCATATCCTGCTAATGTGGTATACATCTGGCTGCAATGAACCTTTGGTGTCCATGATTCCTATAATGATAGATTACCGAATATTCTATCAACTTCATCCAGGATTGCCGAGATAACTCAAGAGGTTAAAACATTATTAATTTAGGATATAGACTCAATAATATCCAAAAACCTATGAATACTAGAGTCCCTGCCTTGCCAGTGTGCAGCTGGCTGCAGTGAACTCGCGGCCTCCATATTTCAGATAAATGACTGCAGTACACATCTGCCACGCCATAATAGGTTGTCAAATATTCTCTCAACTTTATCCATAGAAATTCCAAAGGAGTTTACGACAATTCAAATGAGTCCTAGAAGTCCTAATCATTATGAAAGAGACGTAAGTATCTGTTCTTAGTCAACAAGGAGACTGATTGTCATGCCCCGATCCCGCAGAGTCCTTACGTACTCGCTTCGGACCTTTTAGGATCGTTCGTCCTTGCTAAGCCGTGATGTCGTGCAAGACTAAGTTGCGCTTGCATAAGGCCAGGACCTGAAGCAAGATAAGATAGACAAGGTTGACAATACGCAGCAGAACGTATTGTAGATAATTGAAGCAGCCGCGGACATATTTTCAGAATACATGCATTGAATACAATGGTAACTAGAAACAACTCTCTTTATTGATTTTATTTGAACAGATTGCAAGCTCTCGATTCTCTCTGATACAATATACATTCTCTCAAAACTTTACAGATTATAATGATCCCGTTCCCATACATTACATCCCTTTATATACAAAACCAACTCTTACAACAGATGTCATCTCTTGGCATCTCTTCTGATTTCTGGCTCCTGAGGATGAGGCTCGGGCTATCGCTTCGGACTATCCTTTTCGATGCATTGTGCACCTGCATACAGATTGATGGTGGGTCAGTATATTAGCATACTGGTGATTGTGAACAAAGAGCTACATTTGTCTGAAACGATCAATGTTCAATTAGTGAGAAAATGTTTCTTATGATGTGATCTTACTACTTTTTACCTATGTTCATTCCATGCATACAGAGCCAGTTTACATCTATTTTGAAAACATCTTTGAAAAGCCATATTTCAATTCAGTTCATTTCAAGCATACAAGGGACTATTCAATTATAGCACGAGGACTATTCATTTCATGTGCAGAGCGCAGCGTGTTTCATGAGCATATCATTTTTTTTGTTCGTGCAACTTGTAGGGTCAATGACAAGCACGATATCATATCTTTTTCTTTAGTGGAGCATAGCACTTCTTGGTAACAGATTAATCTCTGCAAGCATTTATATAGGAACTTAAGCAACACATGTATATCACTTTTCAGTGACTCTTACCATAGCCGACCGTCCATCCCTGCACAAGACAAGGATTAGCATAAACATGATAAAACCTACATTATTCCCTGTTCGTCTCTGCATCGTTAGCTCTTAGCAAAACATATGATAGACACATACAGACCGATTGGCAGTTGTGACTCTCCGGTTCAGCTCTGCACCAACCAACATCTATCTATATGATGGTCCATGGGAAACCCATGATTAGTCGTGCTGTGACTCTCTTGGGTTCAGTTCGTCGCTAAGGACTCGGATCGACTGCCATTTTCACATGGAGGCCCTAATCTCTCCTAGGCCGAGTGGTCCAAGCGCCCCCAGATCCACCCGAGAGACAAATTTTCCTTGTTAACAAGTTGTCCTAGACCACATACATGCTCTAACAAGATTCTATCAGATAAGACAGATTTGTGATCAGATGTACGACATGTTCTTTTCATGCCTTTGCAGATATACGACACATTCAAATCGTGCTTTTCTTTTATTCAGGTCAACATGTACAAGTCAATCTGTACATGTCTATAATTTTCAAGCAATACTTAGCAGCAAGCAATGATCAAGCATTCAATTCGATTCATTTGTCTTCTCTTATCCTATCCAGCATGACAAGCATCATTTCAGTTCTTATTAGCAGGCAACGGGTCTTCTTATTGGCATACAGATTATTTCTTTTCTTGTTCTTAGCATGGCAACATGTGAAATCTCTTATAAGCATACTTAATGATTTACCATATTGTTATTAATAAATAGTATTCAATCAAAAACACAGATTCTTAAGGCGTAAGCGAATCAGCAAATGAGACTTCGTCCACTCACCCAGATCAATCGTCTTCTGTTACAGAGCCAGCAATCTGATCTTTCTGTCTATCTAGTGCCTTCGCGGAGCGGGGCACTACACTGATCCAGTGCAAGTATTTGTTCTATGTGTCTTTGGAAATCAAGGGTCAATTACTGAAGTTAAGTGGGATACATGTTCTCTGGCCTTTCCATGTTTAATAGATAAACCTGACTCTGATTGATAGAAATAGTTCGACTTCAGATTTGAGTGAAAGAACTAGTAAAGATATTTCACGTCTCCAGAGAATTACTTAAGGAATATCGACCTATACTGAAATTTTTTTGAGGAAAATAAATCCTTATGGTCAATGTAAAGTTTAAAAAAAAAATTAGGTACATAAGTTGAAATAAGTAATTAGTGTATGGCTCTATGATAGAATATTTGAATTGGTCGAAGAATATCGAATTGAAGTAGTATAGCAAGACCAACTAAGAAATTTTGAAACCTTGGGAATATTAGTCATTGATGAAAGGTTTGCTAATAGGGAATCAAAACTTCTGAAAAAAAGTAACCGGTCTGGTCTCTAAAGAATTCAGGAATCAATAGGAAAAGATAATCACTTAGCCACCTGTGAGAATTTATTAATCATAACACACATATTAGATACATATATATATATATATATATATATATATATATATATATATATATATATATATTTTTATATATATATATATATATATATATATATATATATATATATATATATATAATCATGCAGTCGGCCTAAGCTTTGATTGAACATTCCTATATCGCAGGTTCCCAATGGTACTCTAATCCTAGGCACCATTGGACTGACCTGCATGGGCCACCACTAAAAATATATCATGATCTGCTCCCGAATAATCGGACACGAGTCGGACACGCCCAGCCTACGTTGGGAGATACAACGTAGTAAGCGGTACTAAGTATCTAATATCTTAAGTCACATCATGAAATCATATCACAGCATCTAAAACACATGCTAAATAATATATAAATCACCATGTCTTATAATACAAAATCATCAAATTTAAAGGTAAACCTGAACAACAAAGTCCTAACCCATAACTGATCTCCTCGTAGCCTCCAGGCTAGCTAACCATCAACAACTCGTCATGTATCCCATAATGCTAAGGTAGAATGCATCGACACCTACAACCTATCCAATCAGGAAAGGAGCAAAGTACAACCCTACAAAATGAACATGTACAATGTAAAACTGTAATACAATGAGTACTTTAAAAGTAAGGAACATAAAGTACAGAAAATAAACACATGAACTGAATCCTGAACATGAAATACACGGGGAACCTGACATGTGCAATATATTGAAATACATCCAGAGTGTGTGATCGGCTCGGGTAGATTCAATGAACATGAAATGGTACGGCTTCGGTCCCGCGTGCACGATGCGGGGCCTAAGCTATTCACATGAATTGTAACTCGGGTTTGATCACACATCTGTAGTATTTCCTCTCCCCAGACACAGGTAAAGTACATGAAACATGAACAAGAGCATAAGACCATATCGTGTCCAAGATGAAAATAATGCAATACAGAAATACAAAGTAGAGTTCAATCGTAGTGTACTTGCCTTTGTCCTTGTAATTCAATATATTCCAATGTCCACCTAGAATTTGGACAAGAAAAGGTTAGGTTCTAACAAATGGTAACTAATTATCAATTTGTTAACCATCCAAACGACTAACTAGTAAATCTTATATAGTATACGTCTAACTAGCAATATATATATATACTCTACTTAACCTTAGATATTCATATGTATACACATACTAGAAAGTAAATACTACTACTCATAACTAAATTATTGACTTTAGCTAGAATTATTTAATATACCCTTTTACTAGCAAATAATTTTAATAGGTTATAAAAATATACTAGAAATTTATCTTTAACCAAAATTATGATAAAACCTTTTAGGGTAATAAAATATAACAATAGTTTTAGCAAGATTGTTTTACCTATAATTTTCTAGTGAAACTGGAAGGCTAATATAAGCAAAATAATACAAGTATAGTAAAACATTTACTAATATATCTATATACTAGTAAAGCATTTCATAAAAATCTTTTACAATTTGTTGGGATAGAAATGCAATTAGCAACTATAATCCCAGCCCAATCCAATAGAATAGATGACCTAAAAATAGTCTGATTTTGGAATAAGCCTGAAGCCCAAGCCTAGAGAACAGTTTGAAGACCACAGTCTTATTTGGTTATGCAAACAAAACCTTAACGAATAACTAGTTCTCTTGGCTTTGAAGCCCAGGTCCAACCCTTATTAGGGCTTAAAATCCCAAAAGTTTCTCTCTATTTGGAGAGAGAAACCAGCCATTAGAACTTACTAAGGAAGACAAAGAAGCAGAAGAGAAGTGGAGAGACAGGAAGATCGAGAGGGAAAAAGTAGTGCTCACCGTGGTGAAAGAAGGAAGCGGACGAGCGCTCGCATGAAGGTGGCACTGGAACCCAGCGGCGGAGAACACCTGTGAAGCGCGGTGGTGGCTCCACAGATGAGCGCGGCATCGCTCGAAGATGGAGGATCGGCGGATCTGAGATGGAGTCGTCCCACTGCTCCAGACGAAGATGGCCGGACGGCAGAGATAATTGGACGGTCCACGGAGGTGGATAAAGTACCGATCGCCGAAAATTCGTGGCCGACTGCGAGGCAGCCCACCAGGGCGGTGCACGATGTCGAAACAACATGGTGGGGCACCGGCGGCCGGGATCGACGGATTTTGTCGGGAGGAAGAAGAAGGAGGTCGGGATCGATCGTTGCCGGCGAGGCTGGGCGGCTCGATGGAGCTTGACTGCCATCGAACTCTGGCTCCCGGCACAGCGGGTCGGGTCTAGGCTGTAGAAGCATGAAAAAGAATAAAAAAAGATCCATGCGGCCAGAGAGCCCCCTGCGGCTCAGAGAGTTCATGCGGCTCAAGTATCCATGCGGCCCAAGCGTCTATGTGGCTCAAACAAAGTCCTATACGGCTCAAAGAGGAGCCATGTGGCCTACAAACAACACTCTCATTTTGTATTAAATACCTTGACGGCTGACAGCTTTGACGAGGTGACAGCTCTGACACGAAGACATCATTATGACTCCCTCATAATGACGGGTTCCTTAGGAAGCGAAGAAAATCTCTGACACAATCTCCCGAGATTCAAAAACTGTCATGGGACTTTGACACGTGGACAATTGTATGCAGCCCAAGCGGAGACTCCCCCAAGCGGCTCACGAAGACTAGACCCATGCGGCTCACAAAGACCATCCCTATGCGGCTCACAAAGACTAGCTCCATGCGGGTCTCAAAGACCATCCCCATGCGGCTCACGAGGACCACACTCATGCGGCTCAAATTATACCATGCGGTCCAAATGTTCTGGGAGGGCTACTCTTAGGCAGCCTGGACACGTGGCCAGCCTTATGCGGCCCAACTTTCCTGCGGCTAAGATTTCTGCTGTTATGACACGTAGCATGATAGCAGAGCACGTGGCATCAGATTGATCAAAATCTCTCAACAAATCCTAATGAAATATTGGGATGAAATTAGATCATTCGTAAATAAGCCAATTAAAGACACGTGTCGAGGAATACGAGGTTGGCATGACAAATCAGGAGGATTTATGTCAATCAACATTAATTACCCACAAAAGATTTGATGCAATCACATTTATTGCTTAAATCTCGATGAACGGCCCAGATCCAATGATCCTTAGCCGCCGACTTCCAAGAATGGGCAATCATTGTAAACCCTAATGAGGCCCCCCACTCTTATAAATAGCAGGGTGCCATTTCCTTGCAAAAAAAAGGAGAGGACACACAGAGACATACATAGAAAGATAATAAGACAGAGACAGATGCACATGGAGACATAGAGAGTCAGAGAGCCTGAAGAGAGAGCATTTCTTCATCAACGCCAAGCAGTTCTTCCACAGAGTTGAAAAGCTGCACCCGATCGTCCAAGGAGTAAGGCAGAGCGGCCGTCGCTTTTCTGAGCCTCTATCGTCACCCCCCAGAATCTAAAATAAACAATTGTACTTAGATTGCAGTACCTAGGTTTTCGTCCCTAGGCTTTCATTGTACAAGTGAGTTTGTATTGTGATGTAAAAGTCCAGTCCTTCGATAATAGTTCTGTTCTTTTATATTTCATGGCAAACACGAAGGCGACTCTGCTGGGGACTAACTTCTCCACGGCTGAGGAGTTGGTGATGCAATCGGATGCAGCCAAACTCGGCTCCACGCAACAGAAGATGGTCGTCCGCTTCGACCAACAGGCGTTTAAAGAAATGCTCTCTGAAGGAAGTGCTGGCCCGATCCAGAAGCGAACCCGCACAAAGAAAGCTCGCTGCGAGTGAAGACCAAAATCATATGCTCCTTCATATGCTCTGGACGGGGTACTCTATGCTACCCAAGACGGTAAAGACGATTCTCATACGGCTCCACTTCGAGCTGTAGAGGACCCTACTGGCCCCAAGTCCGATAGAGGAAAGCACTACGATGCTGGACTTACGGGGACAAAGAGTGATTCCATGCACCCCAAGAAGAAGCCGAACACTCATGTGGCCAAATCTGTCAACCACATATAGGAAACTCATGCGGGTGAATCTGCCAGCCACATGAAGAAGGTCTATGCTGCCAAATTATCCACCCGTATGAAGAAAACTCATACGGCTGAGACTCCCAGCCGTATAAAGAAAGTCTATACGGCTACACCTGCCAACCGCATGAAGATTACTGATGACAGCCGTATGACACCCACTCCACGTGGCTCTGTCTTCGACCGCCTCTCCTATGGTCCTGATCTCTTATGCTCCCAAGAGGATATGTCTGACTCTCTCCAGCATCATCTAGACTCTTCCTACTATGTGCCCTTACGCACTAGAGCGAAGAAGTCTAGGGTAGCGCGAGCTTGGCAAACTCGGTCCGCTAATCCAGTCTCTGACCATCCGAGCGTCCTCCATACTGTTATATGGACCTCAGATGGGAAGTTGTACACAACCACTCGAGTCCAGCCCCCGACGGTAAACGGACAGAGAGGTTCACAAAAGTCTCCCAAAATCCAGGGAGCAAACATGGTCGATCCAGACCCATCTGACTTGCGTGAGGCCATCCTCC
Organism: Iris pallida; assembly: GCA_029216955.1. NCBI lineage: Eukaryota > Viridiplantae > Streptophyta > Magnoliopsida > Asparagales > Iridaceae > Iris > Iris pallida. The sequence continues at coordinate 20,789,748 of JANAVB010036019.1, forward strand.
ACAAACGCAAGGAAAGAGAAAATGCATCCGGGTGCAAAAAGTCCTCCTACGGACGTCACTGCACCCAAGTCATCGACAACTGCTGCTGCAATAACGTGACGGTACGAGAAGACCGGCAGCCCATCTTTCAAAGACTGCAACAGCCGTCTTCAGAAGACGAGGCACTTTCCGTCGTCTCCTGTAACTTTGCTCAGAAAGTCCCCGTCGATGGGAGAGGGAAGAAGACAAATGTTCCCAGCCCAAAGATTTCAACCACTTTGACTAAAAGTCTGTCGTCTAAACGGGTGCCCACCACCGGAGTTTTCCAAGGTACTCGTTCTAAGATGAAATCTGCTACAATAGGAGATTCGTCATCCACAACACTGGGCGTTGCTGGGACTGGGGGTAGCACTCCTCCTAACTCCACGATAATCCGATGTTCCAAGAAGACGAGCCGGGGGAGACAACTCTTCCATCAGATACAGCAAACCCCGACGTCCCCGAGGACGTCCAAACTCCCAAGACGAGACGAACTCAGAGACTGGGGGTACTGTTCCTTCCGAGTCTGAACCAGAAGAGAACATTCCCATATTCTCTGATGACTTCTCACTACAGGGGTATGATTCGGAGGGCGCTTCTTCTACCGCTCCGTCCATCTCTCCTTATGTAAAGACGGTATTCATGACAGGCAGCAGCCAAGGTGGTTCCAGCGATCGCCAACGCATCGACACTCTCGAAGCCATATTGTTTGCCTTGGTCAAGTCTGTGGACGAGATCAAAGCGACCCTTCTAACTCTGCAAGGAGGGACGCCTGGCCAAACAAGCGCGGGTCCCGCGGTCAATGCGGACTCGAATTCAGCGGCACCGAACCCGGGCAACAATCCTCCTGAAGTAACGCCCCCCACCGCCGTGGATGAGGCTCGCGAAGCGAGAAGAGAGGTCCAGGAGATCCGAGCCATGTTTCACGCTCGAGAAAATTCTCAAGACCTCAGAATACGGCAACCGTACCCTGCTGCCTGGAGGGATGTTCCATTCCCACCAAGATATAAGCCGTTCAATATCAATCCTTATGATGGCAAGACCTCAACAAGTCGGTACATTACTTACTTCGAGGTCACCACCGACCATCTGCCCCATGACGATGCCATTCTTACACGATTATTCATCGGGGCATTGGAAGGGGTCGCCTTCGACTGGTACCGCAACCTGCCAGACAACTGCATCTACTCCTTCGCCAGATTCAAGCGCATGTTCTTGGAGAGATTCTATAAAGTAGGGCAGGACATCACAATGTCCACCCTCATGGACGTCGTCCAAGGGAAGAAAGAGCTGACAAGGAACTATATCGAGTGGTTTCGCCAAACCGCAATGAAGCTGCCGTCTGAAAATCCGGATTCCTCCTTGATTGAAATTTGCCAAAAGAGATTGCTCCCAACAATTAGTCTCTGGATGGGCGAAAGTCAATTCAAGGACTGGAAGACGTTCATCATCAGTGCCACAAGCGCCGAAGAACGATTGAAGAAGGCTCGCCAACTGGGATTGCACATCTCGGACGGAGAGAACAAGGGCAAGCGTCCCAACACCAACAACGAAAATGGGGGTAGCCCCTCCAACAATCAGGACAGCAGGAGTAAGCAGGCTATGGTGGCCGATACAGCACAGAAACCTGAGCCAAAGTCGGCAGACAAATAATGGCCGCAAGTCACTTACTCCTTCGAAGACGGTCACGTCAAGCCCATCTTGGACATGCTCATATAAGGAGACAGAATTCAGCTTCCTCTACCAAGACGGGAACCTCGGCCGGCATACATGAGAACCCAAAGTACTGCCATTACTACCGCTACGTTCACCATGCCAAACACGACTTCTACCAACTAAAACGTTACATCCAAAATCTCATCGATTCGAATGCTCTGGCCATCGATTTCGAGGAGGTGACAGTGGCAGCCAATATGGTGTCAGTACAATTCGGCAGCTTTCCTCCAACAGAAACTCAAGACGGCGTGGTCCCCATCCCTTTGGCGACAATGGAGATTGCTAATCTTCCACCTCCCCGAGATCAGGCTCCTGGTCTAGTGCCCCTCACCACATCACGAGGGGAGGTCATGTGGATCCATCCAGACTTGGTATCGAAAGTGACTCAGCCCACATCATCTTTTATCTGCAAGAAAAAGAGTGGAAAAGTCAGGTCCTGTCGCACAATCTCGGCAGATATCGAAGAAGCTACAGCCGTCGTCACACGGTCTGGGGCACAATCTCAATCCGTTGCTGACAACTCGGCTGAAGATCATCAGCCCGCTACAACCGACGCTCCGGGACCGGCTCAGCCTCCGACGAGTGACAAGCCTAGGCCGAAGGAGACTCGCTTTGACAAATCCCTCTGAAAAGAGGCACCACAGGGGCTGGAGAAGCCCTATAATTTCGACAACTTGGCACAATTGGCCAACACACCGGCCAAGTTGTCATTATACGAGCTTCTGACACTCTCAAAGGATGTTCGTGTGGCTTTGAGCGATGCACTCCAAAATGCCGATGCGTACCTGGCTCGGGTCAACCTCATAGAAGAAAACCCGCCTGTAGATCTCCAAGACAGCGCTTGTACAGGAGCGATGCCCAACATTGTCTTTAATCCGCAGGATATGCTCATCAAAATTAACCTGCACGATCGCCCATTATACTACACTGGATACATCGGCGACGTAAAGGTGGATCGAATGCACATTGATCCTGGCTCTTCCATAAGCATTATCCCGAAGGGTCTGTTACATCATCTCTGCATCCCAATGCATCGCCTGACGCCTACAAGCACCGCCATCAGCAGTTTCAATTCGGGCAGGAGCTACCCAATTGGAATGATTTGTCTGAAGTGTCAGATTGGCGATCTCCAATCAGAAGTCACCTGCTACGTCATAGATGCAAACACTTCCTATAACATCCTCTTGGGGCGCCCATGGATACATGATTATATGATCGTGCCTTTCATGCTGCACCAGTGCTTTAAATATGTCCACAAATATGGCTTCGTGAGGACAGAATTTGTCGACATCGATCCCTTCAAAGGGGTCGAATCCTACTACTCAGACTCCTGCCTATACGAAAAGTCGAAAAGGTACCTTGATGAAGGAGATGTGCAAGCTCGTACCGAGACAGCCATAGGATCAGAAGAACCTCTGACGATCCACCTCCAAGCTCGCAAACCCGGCAAGTCTGCACCCCTTACCGCCACTCTGCGTAAGGATGCAATCAGCCTCTCGGCATAAGAGGAGCAGATGATAATCCGGCTGCCAAGATCTGGCCAAGTGCCGAGACCCACAACAGAGCCACTGACAATCAGGCTGCCGAGAGTCGGCCAGTCTTAAACGGAGAAGCTCAATCCCTCCGACAAGCCAATGACGATACGCCTTTCCAAGAAGGGTCGTCACCCCGATGCAAGGCCTGGAACTTCTAGCGAACCAACCACTCCCCGCCCAGCATCGAATACCAAGTTGGGGGTCGCCAGTCTGCCAACAACTCCATGCTCTGCTCCACCAGCTGAACCTCTGACGATCAAGCTTCCCAGGTCGTCCTATCAGTCTTCGTTTATACAAGGGATAGCCGAAGAGGAACCGGAGCTAGCCAAGTATGTGGCTGCCCAAACTGATGTTCCCTCCGCGAATGATATAATCCTCCTAGAAAAGATACCTTACTTCATCAATAAAGGGCTATCTTTAAATTACCTCGAGCTCAATAAGCTTTGTACAATGTATGCTATGGAACACGGTATAGGCACTCACCTACACACAAGGTGACAAATGTGTACACCGCGATCCAGCTTACTCCCATGGAAGATGCTTACCGCATAATTGAGGGAGGGGACCATCCAATCATCTTCGGCCGGAAGGACGACCCGCATCCCTTCACCATAGAAGAATCGACCTTGGATCAGATGCCGGGAGACTGCCTCTGTATCTTTATAGCCCCAATCCAAATATCTCATGCGGAAACAAGGGTATGATCTGGAGACGATGCCAGGCTTGAACTACGGTACTGGACGACGATTACCTTTGAAGCCACCAGTCTCGGCTGGCAAACCACGGGACTACTATAGCAAGACTCGATGTGGATTAGGGTATGTTACGCCTACAACGACCCCTGAGAGTTCAGATGAAGAATGTGACTGGCATTCATATTCAACCGGGTCACCAACTTTTGATTCGGATACCAGCATCGGAGACATATTCAGACAAGTCCTATCAGTCAACATGGCATTCGTCGACGCATATGAAGAAGACGAAGACATCTCTGAAATCCTCGAGCTAGAGCCGTGGGCCCAACAGCTGGACGGACCATAGGAAAAGAGGTTCGAACAAAGAGAACCTCCTACTGAAGATGAAGTTATACAGGTCAACCTCGGCAGCGAATCTTCTCCAAAACCAATCTTCGTCAGTAAAAGCCTAACAGACAAAGAGCAAGAATCACTGCTGGAACTTATTGATGTATTTGCCTGGAGCTATAAAGACATGCCGGGGTTAAATCCCGATATTGCTCTTCACAAGCTCAACATCCGGCCGGATGCAAAGCCAGTCAAGCAACAACAGCGACGCTTCCGCCCGGGCATCATGGATGCGATCGAAGCCAAAGTCAACAAATTAATAGCCAGCGGCTTCATTCGTAAGGAAAAACACCTGGATTGGGTCGCCAATATAGTACCCGTCCTCAAGAAGAATGGGAAGATTCGAATCTGCATTGACTTTCGCAATCTAAACGAGGCATGCCCCAAAGATGAATTCCCCCTCCCTATCATGGACATCATGATTGACAACACCTGCGGCTTCGAACGTATGTCATTCATGGATGGTTTCTCGGGGTACAACCAAATCAAGATGTCTTCCGACGACGAAAAGCATACGTCATTCCGAACACCGATTGGCACATACTGCTACACAGTCATGTCTTTCGGTTTGAAGAATGCCGGCGCCATATATCAAAGAGCCATGAAATTATCTTCAGAGACCACTTACGCAAGATGGTAGAGTGCTATGTTGATGACATCGCTATCAAGAGTCGCTGTAAGGGAGACCATCTGCATGATCTGAGGACGGTATTCGATCTGATGCGAGCGCATAATTTGAAAATAAACCCTACGAAATCCTTCCTGGGTCTATCTAGCAGGAAGTTCTTGGGTTTCATCGTCACCGCCCAGGGTATCTATGTAGACCCTGAGAAGACAAAGGCAAACATGGAGATGGGTCCCCCAAAAAATCTTCGCAAACTCAGAGGACTCCAAGGGAGGCTAGCTTACATCAGAAGGTTCATTTCTAACCTCTCCGGGCGAAGTCGACCATTCACCCATCTCATGAAGAAAGGCGTCTCATTCGTATGGGACAAAGAATGTCAACGGGCTTTCGATAGCATCAAGGAATACCTTTCAAACCCTCCAGTCAAGGTGGCCCCAGTCGTTGGAAAACCATTCCTGCTCTACGTACGAGTAATGGAACATTCCCTTGGGGCCCTGCTGGCACAAAACAACGATGCAGGCCATGAGCAAGTCATATATTACCTCAGTCGAATGATGATTGGACCAGAGCACCGATGCACCGCTGAGGAGAAGGAATGCCTTGCCCTGGTGTTCGCCATTCAGAAAACGCGGTACTATGTTACTGGACAAACCATACATGTGATCTCACGAGTCAACCCTCTCAGGGTCCTCATGACTAATCCAGGGGCACTCAGCTCTCGCCTCGCTACATGGGCAATATTATTGTCCCCTTATCATATGATCTTTGTCCCATAAAAGGCTTTTAAAGGTCAAGCCCTGGCAGACTTTTTGGCAGCCCACCCGGGCTCGGAGTCGTCCAGAATACATGAAGAAATCCCAGATGAGGTCGCCGACTCGCATGCAACCTCTCACGATGATATATGGCAAATGTTCTTCGACGGTGCTTCGAGAACTGGACCCAAGGACAACATCGTCGTCGGAGTCGGGGTGGTGCTGGTTTCCCCTTCCGGATTGGTGATTAATCGCGCTTATTCTCTCACAGAACCATGCTCTAACAATGTGGCCGAGTACAACGCTTTGGTCATTGGCCTCCAACTTGCGAGAGAGCTGGGGGTAGAATATCTTGAAGCATACGGCGATTCTCAGTTAATCGTCAATCAGATCCGAGGCTCATACAAAGTTCACCACGAAGACATGATCCCCTATCACCAAATAGCGATCGATATTATCTCGTCGTTCGAGGGGTTCTTCATCGAGTATGTCCCCAGACTCTGAAATATCAAAGCCGATGCCTTAGCCTGCCTGGCCGCTTCCCTAGCAGTGCCAAATCATACTCATCAATCGGTAGATATGATAGGCCACGAACTGGTCTTCACCAAAAATAATGTTCAGTTCATGGCGAGTTATTTCTCTTAGACGATCGATGATGTCTCAGATTGGAGACAACCATTTATTGACTTCGCCGCCTACGACATCCTGCCCGAGAACCCAAAGGAAGCCACCTCCATCAGACGGCGTTCTCTCAGATTCTTCTACGATACAGAGACGAAAATGCTGTATCGCCGATCCTACGATGGGTTATTGTTTCGGTGTCTGTCAAATACAGAAGCCAAAGAAGCTATACGAGAAACTCATGACGGTATCTGCGGGGCCCATCAGCCTGGCCCTAAATTATAAGGCCGTCTTCGCCGAATGGGCTACTGCTGGCCCACGATGGTAGCAGATGCAATAGACTATGTGAGAAAATACAAAGCCTGCCAAGTTCACGCAGACTTCATTCACCAGCCATCTGAATTTCTACATCCGATAGTGGCGTCCTGGCCATTCGAAGCATGGGGAATGGATATCATCGGTCCGATTACTCTACCTTCCTCCCAAGGACATCGCTTCATACTCGCAATCACAGATTACTTCTCCAAATGGGCGAAAGCTATCCCGCTTGCATAAGTCAAAACTTCGAACATGATCAGCTTCCTCAAGCATCACGTCGTCTATCGCTTTGGACTGCCCCGAAGGATCATCCACGACAATGGTCCGTAGTTTGCAAGCCACGCCTTCTATCGGTTCTGCGACAAACACCGGATCCAGAATATTGCTTCGACAGTATACAATCCTGCAGCAAATGGGTTAACAGAAGCATTTAACAAAACTATCATCAAGTTACTCAAGAAGTTCGTATCGTACAAAAAATGCAGCTGGAACGAGAAGCTTGGTGAATGCTTATGGGCGTACCGTACCACAGTCCGAACGGCCACAGGGAACACACCATTCTCCCTGGTGTACGGAAGTGAGGCAGTCCTCCCATTGGAGACTCAAATACCCTCACTCCGCATCGCCCTCACTTATTAATTGACGACGGATGGTAACTACCGACGCCGACTACAAGAGTTAGAGGCCTTAGATGAAAAGTGCCTCCTGGCTCAGCAAAGGATCGAACTGTACCAAGCACGCATCTCTGGAGCCTTCAACAAGAAGGTTAAAATCAGAACATTCCAAATGGGCGATCTCGTTCTGGCAGTCCAAAGACCGATGGTCATGACTCACAAGACCACCGGCAAATTCCAGCCAAAATGGGAAGGTCCATTTATTATCGAGGCTGTATTCTCCAATGGTGCTTACCGCCTCGCAAAATAAAATGGAGACTTGCTCATGTTGCCCGTCAACGGCAAGTTCCTGAAGAAATATTATGTCTAAATGACACATTCCAGATTATCGAGTCATGTACCCGCTGGTGCCGCTGAACTCACATTTCCACATTCCAGATTATCGAGTTACGTACCCGCGGGTGTCGCTGAACTCACATCCACATCATTCCAGATTATCGAGTCATGTACCCGCTGGTGCCGCTGAACCCACACATCCAAATTCCAAATTATCGAGTCATGTACCCGTTGGTGCCTCTGAACTCACATTTCGGTCACTCTTTCAGATAGTAAGTCACGTATGATCATACCTCTGAACTTTATTCCTAGAAGAGATCCTCCCTCATGATCCACTACCCGCACTCCCAGTGCACAAAACGGGTAACCGATCCACAAATTTCCAAAACGGCCATGTCCTCATTACCTCAGAGTCGTTTTACTTTCGCCAACAACAAATCACCCCACACATAGAACTTCCATGTCCTCATCATCTCTGAGTCGTTCTATGTACCCTCCTTCATTGAGCCCACTCCTGTCATGTCCTCATTACCTCTGAATGGGAAGGCTCCGTCGAAGAAACCTTCATGCTTGCCATGTCCTCATTACCTCTGAGTGAGTATGATGACTCCCTTTCGACTTATTATCTGTACCCACAACCGGAGTACGCCAAGGATAATAGGTCCACAAATATTTTTTGCTGAGTCCACTCCTACCATGTCCTCATTACCTCTGAGTAGAATGACTCCATGGTAAAACCTCCGTAATTACCATGTCCTCATTACCTCAGAGTAAGTACGTTGGTCCTCTCTCGTCTTATTAACCGTACCCTGAACCAGGGTACGCCAAGGGTAATAGGCCCACAAATGTCCTCTGTTGACCACAAATATCCTTCGTTGAGTCCACTCCTGCCATGTCCTCATTACCTCTGAGTAGGAAGAACTCCGCGGCAAAACCCTCATGCTTGCCATGTCCTCATTACCTCTGAATAAGTATGTCGGTTCCCTTTCATCCTATTATCCATATCCTAAGTAGGGGTACGCCAAGGATAATAGGCCCACAAATATCCTCTACTAAGTCTTATAGTACAGGCCCACCATTCCTCACCATGCCCCGGGAGCCCAGCTGCTCCATGGCATTCTATATCCCGATACTTGGAACGTCCACGACCACCTTGCCGTGAAACTATTCTAAGTATCCTTAGTCAAACTTGTTACCTATACCTAAAACCAAGGTATGCCAGGAGTAATAGGTCCACAAACAAGTCCCCCATACGGGGCAAACATCACCACAATACCACAAGCACAACAAACAATACAAATGAAGGGTAGAATGAAAAGTACTCTTTATTTGAAAGACGAAAAAAGCGTTACATGTTTTGGGACCACGTCCCTCTCAAAAATAAAAAAAAAGAAGAAAAAAAGAAGAGAAAAAGAAAACAAAAACGAAAGAAGAAAAGACCTACTATAGCTCGGCGTTACACAACTCCAAGAGGCGGTTTCTCACCAAGGCAGTACCCCCTTCAAGCCTCTGTCTAACTCGACGCTCAGCCTTCTGAGGCAACCGCTCCCCATTATCCAGGTCTATAAGTGCCCGACAGTCGTCATCCAACTTCTTCAGAGCCACTTCCAAGTCAGCCGAAGCTCGATTGACTTTGTCAGCTTCCTGGATAATTAGCCCTCTGTCGATCCGGGCAGCCTCGAGCTCAGACTCAAAGAAAGTTAACTTCTTCTGAAGCTCAAGGATCTGCTCCCGCGTGTCAGCAATCCCGCGAGAGGCAGTTGCTTCCCGAGCCGTAACGTCTTCAATCTCATGGCTCAATTGATCATATCGATCAGACAGAGTACGAAGATCCTTCTGTATGGTTGGCCTAGTTTTATCCTGAGCTGCCTTCGCCTTCTCTATAGCAGCTGTGAGGGAGCCGTGCTCCTGATCAATAGCAGCAGGCAGATCAACCTGCCGCAATACCTGAAGCTGGGTCACCTGTTGATCAGTCTCCAGCAATTTCGATTCCAGAAGTGCAGCCACCCCTGTCCCACTAGGAAGGGCCTTGAGGATATCAATTTGACCCTGGACGCATTATCGGGCCAAAATGAAAGAGGTCTTTCTATTCACATTAGCTTCTATCCCCCTTTTCAAGTGACGATGAAAGTTGTCGACCACGTCCTGTAACGATTCGTCCAAGACCTTTGTAGAGGACGGCGTCAGAGGGAGCGTGGCCGGTAGGATCGAGGGAATGGTGCTAGAACTTGCCACCAGGGGGCGACTTCCGAGCAAAACGATGCACGGATAGCGGCTAAGTCTTCCTCTGCCACCCGAAGAGCCTGTACGCTTGGCAGGGCGGAGAGGTCGACTCTCTGAGCCGCCCGAACAGAGGAAGACACGAGGACCATCGTCCCCTGCCCCGATTGTCCCATCACCGGACTTGCCGAATTCGAGCCCGCAAGAGGACCATCAAGACGAGTAGGAGGTGGAGGCGGTACGCCCCTCTCCGCCAGTGCCCCTCCGACAGGGTCTGGCTCAATAAGGTTCATCCTCGGCACGGAAGAGGCAGGACCTGCATGTCTATGACAATGATCAATCGACGTGACCCGAAGGATGTGATCATAGAGCAGATAGGCCTCCTCGCAAGTTAAGATTCAGCTTATCTTACCGGAAGAGGAGCATCGAGGCTGCAGCTCGTTCGCAGCTGGCAGGGTCTCCTCATCCTCGATCTCCAAATTAAATCTGGCCAGCTCCTCTGACCCAGCCACCTCAGAGAGAGGGGCAACTCGATCAATATCATCTGGACGGAATTCAGCAATTTCAGGGGCAGGCTCACCAGAGCCCCAGTTATCCCGAGTCACGATCTCGGCTACTCGAGAGTCCTCTTCTTCTGACGCCTACAAGAGGGAAAGAAGATGATTAAAATCAAAGCTAGAAGAAGGGAAAGACCGGTAGTAACTTATTTACCTCTGGTACGGGGTCAATTTCTTTGCCTCTTTTCTTTATAGTTAGCCCACGGTGGCTGGTCGCAGCCGGTTTCTGAGAGCGAGGAATACCATCGATAGGAGAAAGTTGCCTGCTACGCTTTCGTGCAGGACCGGATGCAACGGATGACTGATCAACCAGTATCCCATCTGGCAAAACAGGCGGCTGATCCGCCCCTACACCTGTCACCAGAAAAGAAGGGTCATCTCCATCAGGCTCGTCGCCTTCACCATCTGCGGCATCGGAGTCCGAATCCTGTACCTCGACTCTATTCTTCCTCTTCCTTGTCTTGGTCCCCTGGGAACCCTCGTCCAGGCCGGTACCAACGATAAAACTGGTACATGGGTTAAAACCGACATAGGACTTGTTCGCCATGATATGGTACAGAGCTGCCATATACAAGATATCTACTGATGCCTTGATAGCGGGAACTGAGAAAATGGTACGGGTATGGAATATGTCATAGCAATGCCAGGCCCGGATGCCATCTAGAAGGTTACCTTCAAAGCCCAGACAAGAGCTGGGGCTGACTAGAACAGCTGACTATACCCAAATTGCCGGGCGAACCTGCTGGGCAGATAGGGCTCCAAAAAGACAGTATTACGGTTGCGATACACCAGATGAGCAGGATGAATATTTTCTAGCCACAGAAGCATCTGGCCGTCCAGGAGTTGAGGGGGCCCAATACCGTCAAGATGGACAGCCGCTATTTCTTCATCAGTAAAACGAGGGACAGATACAAAAATATTGTACATGTCTGCCCTCGCCAGTGCCATCCGGCAAGCACGCATGGTCTCGAATTCCCAAGACTCATTACGATAGCGGAAGATAAAAGCATCGTCATCAGTGACGCCGTCTTCAGAGCCCGGTCTCATTAAAGACGGATAATGCATCAACAGCCACCCCCATCAAATAATGATAGGGCAGCTCGGTCCGTTTAAAATCTTTCGTCACATCACGAGCAATAACCTTGGATGTGAAAGTAAGAAGGCCACGGTGTATGCTGCACACCATGGCCGGGAGGAGAGCCAGCCGGACTCGCAAAACTAACTGCACAGCCGGAAGGATGAAGTTGCGATTGATCCTCTCGATGGAACCTGCTCCGCCCGAGACTACACAGTTTTGCAGCCATATCCTTAAGAATCCCGCCAGGAGTGCCTTCTCCGACAACTCTTGAGTATCCTGATAAAAATAATCGAAAGAGTCGGTCTGACTCCCGAATCTGTCACTAGAGGTGGTCACCCACTTAGCTGACGACACTAAGGCTTTCACCGCTTCCCGGGACTGAGGACGGCGGGGAGTAACTTGACCTGAAGCATCCGTCGTGAAGAGATAGTGCACCCAGTCCGTGGTATGAGGGGCATTCCCATTCGAGCCGTTCTACTTTTTGGCGATTTGATGACATGTGCTATAATGGCATAATACCTCTTGATAAAGAGCCACGAAGCCTGGATACCGCCTTTCCAACTCTTCGAACTCCTCGTTCATGGGTGTATACACCTCAAAAGCTTCGTCCCCCCAAGGAAGCTTGGAGATCGTATGCATTTTATGGAGCGCAGGCCCCATTTCCCCTACGGGCGTATAGAAGGTCCCCATACGGCGATTATACATCTCCAGCAGAGATATAAACAATCTCTTGTTTATAGACAAGCCCTGGCTGGTGCCCCGAATAGCATGGTAAAGACCAATCTCACACAAAAAGGCCTCATACTTTTGTAAAATCCACGTAGACAGATTGGTCCACGAGGGAATCGAATATACCCAGCAGGGGAGCATCAACCGACCAATGGGATAGGATCCATTCCGAGCAAGCTGGTTCATAAAAGTGTCGGCTGTAGAAAATGTAAAATTGGGACCCAGCACATTCAAGAACGTACCCGGGGCCAACCCCATTACAGAACAGCTAGTGTGTACCTTGCCCACACACACCGACTTCAGGCTGTTGTTATAATGGATGTCTCCCACGAACATCCCACTTCGGGTAGGAGTTAAAGAATCTTCCATCTTCCGGTCCAGTGGGAGAATATTGAACCAGGATAAAGGGAAGTGACGCTCCATCTGGGGAATGCGGATAGCCATCCTGTTAGAAACAAAACTCCAGCTCTCTGACACCTCCAGAATCTGACTGTTCTTCACAGTCAAGGTGTCTCCAAAGAAGAATGCGGGCTTCAAGTATTTCCCTTCTAACTTCCCTAAGTTCATCATAGCATTAAGAAAATAGAAAGGCTGATTCTTGAGGGCATTCGATCTCTCCGGGGGCTCGTCACTTGGAAATTGGTCAGCCATGTATTGGACTATATGGTCGTACCTATAGCCCAGAGCAGCTTGGGCGCTGCCTACCAGGAGCTCTCCAGCAGCATTAACCGACAAATTCACTGAGTAGAAGACAGAAAAAGATAAGTTAAAAGGGTGGACAAAAAGGAACTAATGGGTGCTTTCGAGCTCATGCGGCCCCAACTTAACAAAGCCTCATGCGGCTCAGGAGAACACTTATGCGGCTCCAGCTCAATGAAGCCTCATGCGGCTCAGAAGAACACTTATACGGATCCAGCCCAGTGAAGCCTCATGCGGGTCAGGGGAACGCTTATGCGGTTCCAACTTATGGAAGCCTCATGCGGCTCAAGCTTAGCAGAATATTCATGCGGCTCCACTTAAGAAAGGGTCATGCGGCGGTACTGTCATAAGGCCCGCAGGGATCAGATAAGTTCATACGAACCACGTGAAAGATATATATGTGTGAGTTTATGTGGCTCAGTGCAGCTTATGCGGCTTTATTGACAAAGCGCGTATGCGGCTACAATGACTATTCTTATGCGGCTCGCGGTTAGGGTTGCATGTATGATTGTCTGATTGCTTGCCTGGTTATAGCTTGCCTATGATTAATATAGCTTGTCCTTGTCTCTCTAGCCTCTTAATTAAATTTCGAGGACGGAATTCTTTTAAGGTGGGTAGAGTTGTAACACCCATATTCTGAATACGTATTTTGTCAAGCTTGCATGTATTTCAGACCTGTATTTATTTTCTCGGATTTTGGCATGTACTTGTAATTGGCTTGACTTGCAGATTTTGGTTCTCGTGATTGGGTTTTACCTGGCTTGGTTTATTTTGTGGAGGAGAATTGGTTTGATTTGGTTTGGTTTGGTTTAACACGCATTTGGAACACCTTAGCCTATGCTCCACCCTCAACACAACACAACCCACCCTCTTTATTATCCCCACCTAACTTTTCTCTCTCCTCTTTATTTTTTATTTACTTTTCCATCTCCTTCTTCTTCCTTCCTCTACACAACACAACACCCATAGGCAAGTACACCTTGCTACCACATGAGAACCCTATTTTATTTGTCCATTAGCTAGATTAGGCCATGGAGATAAACATTAGAACTTGACATTTTGTGATTTGGAGTCTCCATTGTTCTAGATCTAGGTTTTAACTATTTTTGGATTTATATGGTTTTGATCTATTTTGGTTGGATTTTTGTGGGTTTTGATGCTTCCATGTGGAAGAGAATTCAATTTTACTCAAGTTAGCCTTTGAAAATCTAGATTTGGCTTTGATTTGATAAGATATGAAGATTTGAATTTTGGGTGTTCTTGATGTTCCTCTCGGCCTGGAGAAGAAGATTTACAGTCTGCACCCTTTAGCGCAGCACTGAAAAGCGCAGCCTCCCCGCGCCGTGCTCTTTAGCGTTGGTCGCTGACTGCACAGCCTGGTCGCTGCCCGATTGCCCAACCAACCCTGCGCTATCGGCTCCTGCGCGCTTGACCCCTGCGCAATCTGCATCCTGCGCCATCCATTGCCTGCGCAGTCTAAGTCTGCGTACTTTGCAGCCTGTGCCAACCCTTCCTGCACAATTCACCTCTGTGCAGTTCACACCTGCGCAGTCTGTTCCTGCGCACTCCACCCCTGCGCAGTTCACTCCTGCGCACTTGGCCCATGCGCCATCTGCCCCTGCGCCCTGTGCTCCTCTGCACTCGGCACCCTGCGCAGCTGACACCCTGCACAATCCAACCCCCTGACCCCTTGCGCAAACCATTGGCTCTTGGAGTTTTGGTTTTATTTCTTTAAGCTTGGCCCTTCTATAGCCCTGTATATTGATTTTACCTAATATGTTTGGAATGACTATTGTACATGGCATGGTATGACAAGGAACTAGCATAACACGACAGTGACCCGTAGTGGTGCACTCCTGACATGACTAACCTGACATGATAGTGGCCCGTCGTGGCGCACTCCTGACAAGTACCCTGACATGATTTATCTTGATAACTTGATAGTGGCCCGTGGCGGCGCACTCCTGACTTGACTTGACTTGTAACTTGTAACTTATAACTTGTAACTTGACTTGACTTGATGTTGTTGCGACAGCTAACTTGACTCGTATAATCAACTTGACACCGTGGGTATTTCTGCTTGCTTGCTTGTGCAATCCACTTGTCTTATCTTGCATCATGTCTAGGACATGACTCCCTGGTTCCCACGGTCAGGGATTCATACTGAATATGGATTAGGCGAATGACTAGACCAAACTATAGTTCATAAAGAATTTCCAGTCATAGGCAATCTCGTTATCTGGGTGCTCTTAATTGGACTTGTAGCTTGCCGACGAGTAGAGCACATTTTCAGCGCACTGTCATGTGTTGCACCCTCTAAGTCACCTAAGGGTATATTGTCTCCGGGGCAATGTACCCAACCATACTCTCAACCCGCGGAAGGATAACTGGATGGTCTGCAGGGCTTGGGACTGGGAAATTCTCACTTGCATCTTGTTAGTAATTAGGCTTGTGATAACCCTAGTTAGTTAAAGTAGTAAGCCGTAGTAATTGCTTGGCCGATTGTGAATGGATGATGTCTAACCCTGTCTAAGTCTTGTCTAGTCCCTGTACCCTGGTACCCCTGAACATGATTGTTTTACTTGCTTCAACAATAATTGGGTAGAGACAAGGAGCTATTCAAGCGAAAGGTTACAACCCCGGTCCTTGTTTGGTTTACGGGTTGTAACCTGGTTCCCCGAATGGTTCCAAGCCCCTAGTCGTCTATTGTCCTGACGTGCTCTTTATTACTTGTAATTTTCTTTCATTTTCTTATGTTCTGATATGCTGGCTTTTGTTCTTATTTTCTGGCCTCCTTTGTGGTAGTTGCTCTTTCTGGGGTTTGACCCAGCTGGTTTTGTGTGGCCAGATTTTGGAGCAGCACCCGAGGATCTACCGAACCTCCAGCCCGATGGTGGTGACTAGAAGGAACCCGGGCTACGAGTGGGTTTTCTATTTTGTTTCGTTCACTCTATTGTAAATTTATTCTTTTGAGACGTTTAGCTGACGAGCACCTGTTAGCTCGATGCACTTTTACTTACTGTCTGCCTACGGGCTGTAAACATGATTAACAAATCCTAGGGTTGATCATGTATGACTTAACTCTTGCTAGTCCTAGCATTTTGTACGACTAGCTTCATGATCAGCTGATATGTAATATTTGGGACGCCTTTTATTGTATATTTGGTGGTCAAACATCTTGTGATTATATTACTTACTTGTGATTGAGACAATAGGCTTGACCATAAGAGACCGTTGGCTTGTAGTAACCCTCATATCTAGACAGCCGTGACCGTATAGTTGAGATGTATTCTATTTCAATATACGTAGCTGGCTATGTACGCCCCCGCTCTCCAGTATTCTGGTTCTGGGGCGTGACATGGTTTAAGTGGTGGCCCATGCAGGTCTTGTCAATCAAGAAATGTAAGGGTTTACCGATAGATATCTCAATCAGTACTCGTTCTTGATCTCCGTTCATGTCCTCTGAATCTCTGGAATCTTGACTTGATCACATGCTTGTATCATTGATCTGTCCTGGTCCTTCCTTATTGTTTCCCTGTGTCGTCTTCTTCAGCGGCACTGTACCTGACCCTGCCGATCAGTAAGGAGAAGCACCTCCCGTGGACCAGCAGCAACCCAGAGATCAAGCCCAGCACTCTGGAGTTGCCTCCGGAGTTATACCTCCTGCAGGAGACCCCCAGTTCAGCCTGTTCGACCTGCCGAGCCGGATGATGGCACTTTGGTAGGTCTCATCAGGACCTTGATAGCTTCTCAGGATCGTAGAGGAGACGCCTTGCACCAGACTGTGGCAGATGCTTTGACCAGAGGTGGTCATCCAGGGAACAGCGCGGCCAACAGCTTCAAGCGCTTGAACCCTCTATTCTTCGACGGCAGCGAAGATGCGATTGCCGCGGACGCTTGGCTTCAGGATACCGAGGTGGTTCTGGAAGCAGTGAGGACCCCTGAGAATAAGAAGGTGGCGGTGGTACGCCTACAGTTGTTGGACTTAGCTCACAGTTGGTGGGCAGCGCAAGCCATAGGATTAGTGGCACACATTGCTTGGGCGATGTTTAGAGAGAGATTCCAGACGAAGTATTTCGATGCTGTGGCTCGGTACGACCTGCAGACCAGATTTACCAACCTGAAGCAAGGAGGCAGAACAGTCGACAGTTATGCATCTGAGTTTTCTAGGCTCAGTAGGTGTGCCCCCACCTTGGTGGCGACCGAGTTTGATAGGGCCCAGCGGTTCCAACTGGGACTGTATTTGGAGATCTTATTGGCAGTCGAGCAGTTCGAGCACCAGACGTTCGATGCAGTATTGAGGGCAGCTAGGAGGCATGAGTACACCTCCCAGCAGATCGTGGATAGGACCGGAGGCAGGAAGCGGTCCTACAGTCAGATGTACCAAGCATCAGCTCCAGCCCCAGCAGCTAGAAGTTTGACCATTGGAACTCCGAGGCGGGCGGCCTCAGTAATGTCGGTTCAGCATTCGACCCCGATGTACCCGGAGCAGCCAAAGCAGAAGCAGACTTCTGCAATGGGATGTTCACATTGCGGGAAGCCAGGCCATGTAGTGGCAGATTATCGTATGGGCACAAGGATTGTGCCTAGCTTGTGGAGCGGCAGATCACAAGATAGGAGCCTGCCCGAATAGGGGTAGTTCTTCCTCTTCCAACCTAACCAGTCCATCGGTTAGGGGACCAGCACCCATGCAGCAGCAGCAGTACCCGAGGCCATTGTTGCCTCAGGCCCAGGGCTTTCAGCAGCAGATCCAGCAGCAGTATACCCAGGCTCCAGTACAGAGCAGACAGAGAGATTTCCAGCAGAGGGGACCCGCAGCTAGAGGTCAGGCCATGATGATGGCTATGGAAGAAGAAGTTGCACCAGGTGAGGTAGTGGCAGGTACTATTCTCGTCAACTCCTTTCCAGCTTCAGTATTATTTGATTCTGGTGCATCGCATTCATTTATGTCTGCACGATTCGCGACACGGATAGGATTGGAGCCCGAGTCATTATCAGTGAGGCTCAATATACTTACTGGTAATGGTCTTGTGGGGGTAGATCGAGTGTTTTCCTCGTGTCGGATCGTAGTTAGCGGTAGAGAGTTCCCCGCTAGATTTATAGAATTCCCTATGGCAGACTATGATGTAGTCTTAGGAATGGATTGGTTGAGGAACCAGTATGCTAGGATAGACTGCCATGTTGGCAGAGTTGTTTTCAGCATTCCAGGCGAGCCAGAGTTCTCATTTTCCAAAGGAGCAGTGGAGCCATCCTCCCCAGTGTTGCGGATGGCAGTAGCAGCAGTGCAGTTACCCAGGATAGTTGAAGAATTTCCAGATGTCTTCCGAGAGGAACTTCCAGGGATGCCGCCAGAGCGGGAGATCGAGTTTACTATAGACTTGATCCCCGGGACAGCACCAGTATCAGAGCGAGTCTACAGAATGGCGCCTTCAGAGTTGGAGATTTTGTACAAAATGATTGAAGAACTCAGGACCAAGGGATTCATTCGTGCAAGTGGATCGCCTTGGGGAGCCCCGATGCTTCTTGTGAAAAAGAAGGATGGTACGTCCAGGTTATGTATAGATTATCGTACCTTGAACTCAGTGACAATCAAGAACATATACCCTCTCCCGAGGATAGATGACTTGTTTGATCAACTTAAAGGGGCTTCAGTGTTCTCGAAGATAGACTTGCGGTCAGGATACCACCAGATCAGAGTCAGAGAGCAGGACATCCCGAAGACAACGTCTAGATCGAGGTATGGACATTGGGAGTTCCTTGTTATGCCCTTTGGAGCGACCAATGCGCCAGCCATATTCATGGACCTCATGAATCACATTTTCATGTCTTACCTGGATCAGTTCATGATCATATTCCAAGATGATATCTTGGTCTACAGCAAGAGCGAAGCAGAGCATGAGCAACATCTCAGAATCGTCCTTCAGACGCTTAGGGAGCACCAGTTGTACGCCAAGTTCAGTAAATGCGAGTTCTGGCTCGATCGTATTTCGTATTTGGGTCACATCATTACTCGAGGAGGAGTGGAAGTGGATCCCCAGAAGATTGTGGCTATCGAGTCATGGCCAGTACCTAGTTCAGTGGTCGAGGTTCGCAGCTTCCTTGGATTGGCCGGCTACTACCGACGATTCGTTTCAAATTTTGCAAGGATTTCAGCGCCGATGACCCAGTTGACCCGTAAGGATGTACCGTTTGTTTGGACAGCAGAGTGTCAGAAATCATTTGAGAAGTTGAAGCGAGGATTGATAACGGCTCCCATTCTCACACTTCCAGATGGGACCGGAGGATTCACAGTTTATTACGACGCTTCAGGCAGAGGATTGGGATGTGTCTTGATACAGCATGGGAAGGTAATATCTTATACATCACGCCAACTTCGTGACCATGAGAAGAATTACCCGACCCACGACTTGGAGCTAGCAGCAGTAGTATTTGCACTTAAGTTATGGAGGCACTACTTGTACAGAGATAGAGTGGAGATATTTACTGATCACAAGAGCCTGAAGTATGTTTTCACCCAGAAGGACCTTAATATAAGGTAGAGAAGATGGCTTGAGCTACTGGTGGACTACGATGTGGATTTGCAGTATCACCCAGGGAAGGCCAACGTTGTAGCAGATACGTTGAGCCGGAGAGCCGGAGTTTATCTCCTGATGGCGCAACCAGAGTTGTTGGCAGATTTTCAGAAGATGGGAATTGAAGTGGTTCTTCCTTCCAGTATGTCATTGATGGCCAGTCTACAGGTTCAGTCCAGCATAGTTGAGAAGATCTGGACGGCACAATCTACAGATTCCAAGCTTCAGCAGCTCAGAATGGAGTATGAGACAGGAAGAAGGCCAGAGTTATCTATTCATGAGGATGGTACACTTGGGCACGGCACTCGTCTTTGTGTACCCAGTGGAGATATCAGACAGGAAGTCATGGCAGAAGCTCATAGTTCGCAGTATTCTATTCATCCCGGTGGCACGAAGATGTACCGTGATATTCGTCAGTATTTCTGGTGGAATGGCATGAAGAGGGAGATAACCCGGTTTGTCTCTCGGTGTTTGGTTTGCCAGCAGGTTGAAGCTGAACATCAGAGGCCCGCTGGACTTCTTCAGCCCTTGCCGATTTCAGAATGGAAGTGGGAGCATGTGACCATGGATTTTGTGACTGGATTGCCTAGATCCCCAGCTGGTCGAGATGCTATTTGGGTTATAGTTGACCGTCTCACGAAGGTGGCTCACTTTCTTTCCTTCAGAGTTGGTCAGTCTACGGCTCAGTTGGCAGAGATGTACCTCAGGCAGATTGTCAGGCTTCACGGTGTGCCCTTAAGTATCACCTCGGACCGAGATTCAAGGTTTATATCGCACTTTTGGCGTAGCTTGCAAGAGAGTTTGGGAACTCGTCTCCAGTTCAGTTCGGCATATCATCCGCAGACAGATGGCCAGTCGGAGCGCACTATCTAGACTCTTGAAGATATGTTGAGGTCTTGCACCCTCGACTTCGGTGGTTCATGGGAAGATCACCTGTATTTTGTGGAATTCTCGTACAACAATAGTTTCCAGGCCAGTATCCAGATGGCTCCGTTCGAAGCTCTGTACGGTAGGAAGTGCAGATCCCCGCTAGCATGGGATGATGTCGGAGAGAGGCAGATGCTTGGTCCAGAGATGATTGCCCAGACAGTTGAAGTGGTCAGAAGGATCAAAGATCATCTTCGAGTTGCCCAAGATCGTCAGCGGCATTGGGCCGATGCTCATCGACGTCCCTTGGAGTTTGCTATCGGCGACCATGTATTCCTTAGGATCTCGCCTAACCGCGGAGTCATTCGCTTTGGCGTACGGGGAAAGCTTAGTCCTAGGTATATAGGGCCGTTCGATATCCTGGAGCGAGTAGGAGATGTATCCTATCGTCTTGCTCTTCCGCCGTCGCTAAGTGAGGTACATGATGTATTCCATGTGTCCCAATTACGACGGTACATCCCAGACCCGAGCCACATCCTAGACCATTCAGAACTGGTTGTTGGTACAAACCTTTCGTATGAGGAGAGGCCCATGTCTATATTGGACCGGAGAGAGAAGATACTCAAGAACAAGACTATTAGTTTAGTCCGTGTTGCTTGGGGTCATCACTCTCTAGGTGAGTCAACGTGAAAGCGTGAGGATGATGTTCGATCACGATATCCCTACCTGTTTGACTCGTAAGGTATAATGTCTTCCTTATGCCTTACGTTTTTCATCCCTTGCTTGCATGTATGATTGTCTGATTGCTTGCCTGGTTATAGCTTGCCTGTGATTAATATAGCTTGTCCTTGTCTCTTTAGCCTCTTAATTAAATTCCGAGGACGGAATTCTTTTAAGGTGGGTAGAGTTGTAACACCCATATTCTGAATACGTATTTTGTCAAGCTTGCATGTATTTCAGACCTGTATTTATTTTCTCAGATTTTGGCATGTACTTGTAATTGGCTTGACTTGCAGATTTTGGTTCTCGTGATTGGGTTTTATCTGGCTTGGTTTATTTTGTGGAGGAGAATTGGTTTGATTTGGTTTGGTTTGGTTTAACATGCATTTGGAACACCTTAGCCTATGCTCCACCCTCAACACAACACAACCCATCCTCTTTATTATCCCCACCTAACTTTTCTCTCTCCTCTTTATTTTTTATTTACTTCTCCATCTCCTTCTTCTTCCTTCCTCTACATAACACAACACCCATAGGCAAGTGGACCTTGCCACCACATGAGAACCCAATTTTATTTGTCCATTAGCTAGATTAGGCCATGGAGATGAACATTAGAACTTGACATTTTGTGATTTGGAGTCTCCATTGTTCTAGATCTAGGTTTTAACTATTTTTGGATTTACATGGTTTTGATCTATTTTGGTTGGATTTTTATGGGTTTTGATGCTTCCATGTGGAAGAAAATTCAATTTTACTCAAGTTAGACCTTGAAAATCTAGATTTGGCTTTGATTTGACAAAGATATGAAGATTTGAATTTTGGGTGTTCTTGATGTTCCTCTCGGCCTGGAGAAGAAGATCTACAGTCTGCGCTCTTTAGCGCAGCACTGAACCGCGCAGCCTCCCTGCGCCGCGCTCTTTAGCGTTGGTCGCTGACTGCGCAGCCTGGCCGCTGCCCGATTGTGCAACCAACCCTGCGCCATCGGCTCCTGCGCGCTTGACCCCTGCGCAATCTGCATCCTGCGCCATCCATTGCCTGCACAGTCTAAGTCTGCGCACTTCGCAGCCTGCGCCAACTCTTCCTGCACAATTTACCTCTGCACAGTTCACACCTGCGCAGTCTGTTCCTTCGCACTCCACCCCTGTGCAGTTCACTCCTGCGCACTTGGCACATGCGCCATCTGCCCCTGCGCCCTGTGCTCCTGCGCACTTGGCACCATGCGCAGCTGACACCTTGCGCAATCCAACCCCCTGACCCCTTGCGCAAACCATTGGCTCTTGGAGTTTTGGTTTTATTTCTTTAAGCTTGGCTCTTCTATAGTCCTGTATATTGATATTTTATTAGATATTTTACGCCCATTTTATATCCTTACGCCTTTTGTCATGAACTTGATTTTACCTAATATGTTTGGAATGACTATTGTACATGGCATGGTATGACAAGAAACTAGCATAACACGACAGTGACCCGTAGTGGTACACTCCTGACATGACCAACCTGACATGATAGTGGCCCATCGTGGCGCACTCCTGACAAGTACCCTGACATGATTTATCTTGATAACTTGATAGTGGCCCGTGGCGGCGCACTCCTGACTTGACTTGACTTGTAACTTGTAACTTGTAACTTGACTTGACTTGATGCTGTTGCGACAGCTAACTTGACTCGTATAATCAACTTGACACCGTGGGTGTTCCTGCTTGCTTGCTTGTGCAATCCACTTGTCTTGTCTTGCATCATGTCTAGGACATGACTCCCTGGTTCCCACGGTCAGGGATTCATACTGAAGATGGATTAGGCTAATGACTAGACCAAACTATAGTTCATGAAGAATTTCCAGTCACAGGCAATCTCATTATCTGGGCGCTCTTAATTGGACTTGTAGCTTGCCGACGAGTAGAGCACATTTCCAGCGCACTGTCATGTGTTGCACCCTCTAAGTCACCTAAGGGTATATTGTCTCCGGGGCAATGTACCCAACCATACTCTCAACCCGTGGAAGGATAACTGGATGGTCTACAGTGCTTGGGACTGGGAAATTCTCACTTGCATCTTGTTAGTAATTAGGCTTGTGATAACCCTAGTTAGTTAAAGTAGTAAGCCGTAGTAATTGCTTGGCCGCTTGTGAATGGATGATGTCTAGCCCTGTCTAAGTCTTGTCTAGTCCCTGTACCCTGGTACCCCTGAACATGATTGTTTTACTTGCTTCAACAATAATTGGGTAGAGACAAGGAGCTATTCAAGCGAAAGGTTACAACCCCGGTCCTTATTTGGTTTACGGGTTGTAACCTGGTTCTCCGAATGGTTCTACGTCCCTAGTCGTTTATTGTCCTGACGTGCTCTTTATTACTTGTACTTTTCTTTCATTTTCTTATGTTCTGATATGCTGGCTTTTGTTCTTATTTCGTGGCCTCCTTTGTGGCACTTGCTCTTTCTGGGTTTGACCCAACTGGTTTTGTGTGGCCAGATTTTGGAGCAGCACCCGAGGATCTACCGAACTCCAGCCCGATGGTGGCGACTAGAAGGAACCCGGGCTATGAGTGGGTTTTCTATTTTGTTTCGCTCACTCTATTGTAAATTTATTCTTTTGAGGCGTTTAGCCGACGAGCACCTGTTAGCTCGATGCACTTTTACTTACTGTCTGCCTACGGGCTGTAAACATGATTAACAAATCCTAAGGTTGATCATATATGACTTAACTCTTGCTAGTCCTAGCATTTTGTACGACTAGCTTCATGATCAGCTGATATGTAATATTTGGGACGCCTTTTATTGTATATTTGGTGGTCAAACATCTTGTGATTATATTACTTGCTTGTGATTGAGACAATAGGCTTGACCATAAGAGACCGTTGGCTTGTAGTAATCCTCATATCTAGACAGCCATGACCGTATAGTTGAGATGTATTCTATTTCAATATACGTAGCTGGCTATGTACGCCCCCGCTCTCCAGTATTCTGGTTCTGGGGCGTGACAGCTTCGCTCGACTCTTCCAACGTTACTATGTATTTCTCTCTCTTTAGTTGGTAGTGGATTTGTCTCCGCCCAATATTTTTGTACAAATGACATTTATAAGTTGATTTTATGATATATTTATTTGTGGATGAAATTAGTTTCATGGCTTTCTATATTTTACAACTTATGTATACATACGAGGGTTCTATATACTTCGTATGTATACAGCTGGCATGTCTACGTACTTAGTCCTTGTATTTTAGGACTGGGGCGTTTCATGCAGGGTCATAAGTCCGCAAGTAAGTCTTCCCGGATCGTGTCTCGCCAGATAGAACTTTGTAAATAGGAGAAGACACCATATGGCATGACTTGTATTTCTTGCCCCTCTTTGCTTTGGAAGGTACCACCTCCTGCGTCATTTCTTGTACAAGGTCTGGATGGACCCACATGATCTCACCACGTTCTGTCATGAGCGGCACCATCGTTGATGTTAAGTCGCGAGCTGGCGGCAGGTTGACGACTTCTATTACTGCCTTGGGGATCGGGACTATGCCGTCTGGTACTTCTGTAGGAGGAAAGTCACCAAATTGAAGAGAGATCATGTTAGAAGACACGACCTTGTCTTCAGCTTCGAGGTTGATAACTTGGTTGTCGATAAGTTGTTGTATCTTCTTTTTTAGGAAGATGCAATCTTTGGTAGAATGGTGCACGTACTGGTGATAAAAACAGTACTTGGGGTCGATGAGTTGGTTTGCCTCTGCAGGACATCATGGTGGAGGGAATGTCAGTTTATTACCCTTTATCAATGTGTAAAAATGGTAATAACATCATCATCGACAAAGGAGAAAGTCTCCTTGGATTTGTCAGGAGCGCCCTGAGAATTGGAAGCTCCCTTGGAAGTGTCGACCTTCAAGACTTCTTTCCCTTTACCCCCACGGATAGGGATAGTTTGGGGGTACTTTCTTTTGTCTTCAGATGAGGGTGGACATACTAACATGCATACTGCTCTCATAAAACCTGTTGAAGAATAACCTCTCCAAGTCTTTAAAGGAGTTAATGCAACTGTCACGCAGACTACAGAACCATTCAAAAGCTACCCCCTACAAGATGTTGATAAATAGCTTTGACAAGAACGTATCTTCTCTTGGTAAGTATAGAGGCTACGTGTTGAAGTATGTCATGTGTTGGCGAGTAGAAGTCATTCCGTCAAACAAATTTAGCGTCAATAGCTTATAATTAGAAGGAAAAGTAGCATTCTCCCATTTAGGAAGATAAGGTTGAGATATCCCCATCTTTTGAAACTCATCTTTGTGTAAGATGGTATCGATACAGACAATAAGAGAATCAATTGCATCCTACTGATTGAACAGATGTTGAGAAATGGCTGTTGTATGGTTATCAAGTGTCGTCGGCGAAGGACCACCCCCAGCATTTATAGGATTTGGATGAGGCGCAACGGAATGATACTCCTTTTGAAGTGAAGGAGGGTTGTTGCTATGAGCCAGACTGGCGTGTGCCGAGACGTTCGATTGAGGTGGAGGAACAACACCAGTAGTTTGGAATGCCATAATGCTGGTAAGCATATCAGTGATCTTAGCAAATGCCATTTCAAGACTCTCTAGCCGCTTGTTGGTCTGATTACTGGTTTCTTTAGGTCTCTCTCTCTCCGCCATGTACATAGATAGCATACAGGGATGAATAGAGGAGTCAGTACAACTGGTGTTGATACTGTCTATCTCTGGGTTGAAAAGGCCTTCATCTTCAGGCAAGGGAGGTAGTTAGTCACCATCGGACTCAAAAAGATCATCGTCACCTGTAAGGCTACCCCCGATATGAAGGTCGTCCACTTTAGACTCTGAGGGAATGCAACCCCAGCTTGAAGTTCTGAGGGGCATTACCCCCAGCTTGAGAATCCTCGCCATCTATAAGGAATCTCATCCTTGACCGAGTACCCATATAGACTCCTTCAGATGGAACAGCTCGATGGCTGTTTGCTGGCAGACTTTTTCTTCTTCTGTTCGCGGAACTGAGAGAAAATGTTTGGTTAGTGGTCCACCTTCTTTGATTGGGGCTCCCATAAGGAGGACCCCATGAAGCCATGTTGGATGAAACTCATAGTGGCATTTCATCATCAGAGCGCTGTAGTTGTCGAAACACGGACTACCCTTGGAGGCACCTTCGTTGCTTTAGAGCAGCAACAATTGATAAAAATACTAGTGCACGGATGCACCCTATGAGTTGCAGTATCCTTCTTCACTTTATGCTTATGATTTATCATGTCGTATAAATCGACGGAGGGGAGTTTTGCCTTAAAATCTACGTCACATGCATCGTCGAGCTTTGCATATGGGTTTGTATGGGAAGTTGGAACATTCGGACTTAGTTCATGTGTAGGGGCAACCCCCACACCTAAGTTCCGTGATGACCTCGAAGACAGCCTCGTGCTATACGCGTTGGGGCCTGTCTTTTTGTTGTGGGCGCATAGACCCTGGGACATGCATTTAGGCGTATGCTTTCCTGAAGTCCTGGCAGCATGCCTCGTCCTCCTGGATGTGGGCGCATAGAATGGGTCTTCAGAGCATGGGCGCACAGCCCTGGGCACATGGCACTGGATGCATAGCCTATAGAAGATAGAATTCCTCTGGCCGGAGTTATGCACCAACATACTACCTTGGGCGCATAGCTCTGGGCGCTTGCTTTGGAAAACAATGTTGTTTTCTCCCAGTTTTGCCTTCTTCATTTGCGATCCTCGCTGAGTTTGCCCAGAGCGTCGAACACTTCCATTCTTGGCATTGTAGTGTTTTCCTTTGCAAGTCTCGATCGTTGAACACTCTGTTGTTGTTTGCACAAGAGGAAAGTCGCTGGGCTAGTAGAGCCCGGAACAGTATGTGCCTTTTTTGCATTGGAAGCTCCTGTAGATGGGTTATGCGCCCCCATGACAGAGTTCCCCTTCGGTTGCATATCTCTACGACCCTGGCAGGATATGCATCACGAGCCTTCGAAAGCCAAGTCTTGCGAGACTTGTTTTGCTTCACTGACTTCGAGGGAGTAGAGCCGTCCCTCGAGAGCATCTCTTCGAACGCCTGTTGATCGAACTTCATGATCAACATCTTCTGAGTCCTCCCTACTTTATCGGTATCGGATTGCATCACCACCTTCTCGTCAGAGGAAAAGGTACTCCCCAGCAGAGTTGCCATTTTTGTGGACACAAAAAAAAGTACTGTCTTTTCTTATTGGCACAAGGCACCACAAATCGAGTACACCTGAGAGATCCTACACTGAGAATCCCTAAGTACAAAAAGAATTATGGGAAATGGGACGATGGAGATCGAGCGACAGTTGCTCCTTTACTCCGTTGACACTCCGATTTACAAAAGTGGGAGAAAACCTAAGAAAATTGCTAACTCTCGGCTCACTAGCAAGAAGGGCAGCAATTTGGCTATGAAATGCTCTCCGTTCTGTGTTTTTTAAGAGGCATGTGACCTCTATTTATAGTCGTTTTGTACTAAAATGACTATTATGCGCACACAGGGGGAAAACACACTGATTTCCCTGTGGGCGCATAGTCCTCCTTTAGGCGCATAGAGTGTCGGCGCATCAAGACTGGATGATCGTGGGTAGATCGTAGGGTTGACGTGGCCGCATGCTTCGGTGCACGACTGATCGTGGATGTTGCCCGAGTCGTGGTACTGTTATGACTTGGGCGCATAGTGCGAGAACATGGCTATGCGCTCTCTTCTAGAGGAGCCATGTGGGCACACAGGGTTTGTATTGTGGGCGCATAGCTACTTTCTGGCTTGGGCGCATAGCTACTTCCAAACTTGGGCGCATAGCTACTTTTGGGTTGGGCGCATAATGTTAAAATTTTCATGCTTCTACAATATATGTGTGTGTGTGTGTGTGTGTTTTTCAGTCATAGGACAGTCATTGAGTATCTATGGATACTGTTGTAGTAAGAGGATATGAGGGAGCCCATATGTACTAGTGATATATGAGTGGCATGTATATGGTTTACTTAGTGGGAAAAATAGGAACTGTTATATTGATGCATATAATTGTTCATATATGAGAAGGATGTTTCAATTAAATAGCTTACTAATGTATCAGTGTATATGGTGTGAGGCTATATCAATCAATAAGGTGTGGCATAAATCATTCACTGATTTAGTATATTTTAGTTTCCTCCCATTCCTTTATGTTTCTGATATTTGAAGTTAGGAGACTCGGGTTTAAGCTAATTCATATAGCAGTGGAGTGGGGAATATGGCATAGTAGTACTTGTCATGAGGGGCTATAACGACTGAATTGGGATAATATATGTATGTAGTATGTCCTTGAGTGTGTGAAATGCCCACTGCAGTAATGTAATAAGAGGTTAAACCACTACAAGAGAAAAACTATTTTACAACGTTGGAAAAATGTTGTAGAAAGGCTTTTACAATGTTTACTATAAGGTTGTTATATCAGGGGTTGTAAAAAGGGAGGGTATCTTCCACAATGTTTCTTTGAACATTGTGAAGTGGTTGTAAAAGTTCTTCCTACGACAATTTACAAACATTGTTAAAATTTATAAAATCTGACAAAAAACTTTCTACAACGTATTTCGTGTATTATAAAAATTCTTTTTATAACGTATACAAGTATTGTAAATATAGTTTCAATAACGTTCTGTACTTGTTGTAAAAACAATATCTACCACATTCAATAAACGTTGTGACTAAATTTTATACAACTGTGTAAAAATATTGTAAAAAGAGTATACAACTAATGAAAAATATTGTATATATTATTCAATCATGTTTAGCAAACGTTGTAAATAATATTTATATATTGTAATTGTAATATCCATAACGATTTAAAAGTATTATAAAAGAAGTTTACACGTTTAGAAAAGTTATTAAAATGTTATCTTACAACAGTTTCTAAACGTTTTTGATTGTATTCCTACTCTAAAAAAATATACGATTATAAATAAATATATATTGGTTGCAATTATAATAGAAATACAAATACAAACACAAATACAAATACGTTTTCTAATTCCCACTTCTTCTCCTTTTTATAAATAAATACATATTTATTGCAATTATAATACATAAATAAAAATACAAATAAACTCTTCTAATTCCTACTTCAGTTCCTGCTCCCATTGTTGTTGTTGATGTTGTTGCTGCCAATGCTATTGCTTCTCTTGTTGATCCCCGAGAATTGACCTAAAAAAATTACACTCAATGATATGAAAGGTGAAAAGAACTCCTAAGGAAAATTGAATATAAAGAACTCCAATCTAAATAGTTTAAACTTCCGAGAATGTGCATGTTTTACCTCAGGTTCTCCAAAAATATTTCAAAAACTCATTTCTTATAGAAATTTAATAGTTTGACCTATACCATAATTAGGGCCAGCTACAAGCAAATACTTTATCAAATGACCTAGACCATAATTAGGATCTAATCCTCCAAATATATCACAAGTTCTAAAAATAGTTTGACAAATATCTAGAAACTATTTTACAAGAAATCTAGTAGGAATCTGAACCTCCACTCCTCTGAATGTGGATCCATCCCCATCTAGACCTAGGATCAATAGTTGACCATATTATAGGATCAAACTTATTTCTAAGTGGGTTTTGGGCCTCAAAGCTAAGCTCAATTTTGATTCACGTAATTCTGGATCCAATCCTTCCCTGATGCAAACAAAATCGAGAAACAAAAATAGCACTGGCGTATATGTATTTTTTTGGTAAGAAATGAAACAAGCTAAAATTTCTGTTGAACGGGAATATATTTACCTCATGAATTTTATTAAAAAAAGATTATGGGTTTCAAAAATAAATTTGAAAAATGCTGCAACCCAAGCCAAAATTAAGAGTTCTTCTACATATGTACCTCAAATTGTTAATTAAGCTTTTTCTGAAGTTCCATCTGAGCTTCAATAATCTCAATTTCGCTGTCAATCAAAATAACAACAACAAGATCAAACAAGTAAGCATTGATGCTCATAGAATTTTGTGTTGCACGAAAAACAAACCTAAAAAATCAATATGGAACTAATATTGCCAGGACAACTAAGGATTCCATTTATATTAGGTGATATTAAATGAAAAACTTCACGTAAGTAAAGATTTTTGTTGTCTAGAAGCAAATACACATCGATCGATTGCTACAAATAGATGCATCAAGAAACCAAAACAATTAAAAATTGGATCCACTAAGGCTTTACAACTAGCATGAAAAAAATTAACACCAAGAAAAAGAAAGCTCCTAGAAAAAATTCTCATACAAAAGCAACTCCAAGAAAGAAAAAAAGAAATACAAATTCATGGTAACTATGCTTACAGCTTCACATGGATATGAATCCAAAGCCAAAGTTATACCTTTACAATTTAGAGAATAATGTCAAAACCCAAAACAATCACCATACAATTTCAAATAATTACCAAAACCAGACACTTCTCCTAAATTTGGAGATTTCGCACTTGTGCGTCAGGAAGGAAAAGGAAAAAAGGCGGATGATCAAACATCCCATTGAAAACTTGATACTTCAGCATTACAAATGCAAATCAACATATCCCATATGCAAACTTTAAAAAAACATGCACTGCACACTTTTTAAGATAAAAATAACAACATAATTCTCAAACAAAAAACTATGACAACAGCTTCACTTGGCTATTGGTACTTGGCCAAAGAAACAAAAAAAACATTATCATTTAGAGAATCTTCTAAAATCCTTGCTCCACAAGCAAGAGCACCCTTCGACTCAGTGAGTTTCCTAGAAAATGTTAATATAATAAGATCAGCAGTGACCCTTCTCTCCCTCATCTTCATAGAGAATAGCAGGACTTGTGTAGCAACAAGAGGACCTTAATGTCATCTCTCTTTCCTTCATGGAATGAGGGAAGACACCTACAAAGTTCAACCAACGGACTTGCCTGAAAATGTCAACGATAAGCATCCCAAGCAAAGAAGAAAGATGTATCATCTACGTCATTCCTTCAGTAAAAGAGCAAGGGCACGAAAAAATCCATGAGGTCTATATATCCACATATATATGGACAACTCTACAATCTACATTACATGTAGACATCCTCTACTAGTCAAGGAAAGGAAAAAAAATGATATCCCAACTCTAGCATGGTTTCCTTTACCATAAAATGTAACTATAAGACTGTTCTTCTTCTCTCCCTATCCTTCATTCGCTGAGCAAAGGCATGAGTTAAGAAGGAAGGACGACCGACTTAGACTGGGTTTTCGACTGCTTATCGTGGCATTCTTCTGCGTATTTTTTGAAAGCATCCATAAAAGATGTTTGGTAATAAAAACTAATAAAAAACTTTTAACAAGCTAGATCAATCTTGGGGCAACCTTTGAAAGTCGGTAGAAGCCTGCTGCTGAAAAATGCTTCTGCTGTTGATTTTTGAAAAGCGGCAACAATTCCAAACCGGGCCTTAATCGTGTAGCATTGCTATCTAGTTGAAAATTTCAAACTCAAATTGCATTTTTTTGGCGAACTTAAGTAGTAAGGTCAGATTTGTCTGGAATATATTCGTTTACTATACCAACTTAATGAAAATGATCACATTTGACCATTAACATTTACCTGAATTAGCATAAGAGAAAGGCATCTTATACACCAATAAGCTTTCAATTTTTAGATCGACCAACAATTTCAAAAAATCTTCCAGGCGAATCAGTTCTTTAGATATAAGATTGGAATAAATGAATTCAAAGCTGGGAACTAAGCACATGAAATTTTTTACTTAAAATCTTTACGAAATATGCATAATGCATCAATTAACTTATACGTATTCAATTTCAAACACCGCTCGTTATCATTACATGTACTAAAAACCCATCTTTAGGTGAAAACTACTGCCAAAACATATAAAGTTCTAGAAGCATAAATGACCTTAAAAAAGTTGTAGGAGTTCCTCCCGATGTCATTCTTCGGTGCCTATTCCATTGACAATACCATTCAAATAGATTAGTTTCGACACCTACTGGTGTCATTGATTTAGAAAACTGGATAAGAGGAAAAGAAAAAGAAAAAAAAGCAAACCTGTGGATCCTTAACAGAGAGAAGATATGGTTGTTGCGAGTTAAAAAACCTGGTGCATATAATTCATTTAAAGTCAAATACAAATGAATTTAAAGGGCTTTCACAAAAATTTGCATAACCAAAGACAAGGTTAAGTATCAATTTTGTTGAAAAAGTCTCTACTGAGATGCAAGATACACCCACATCTGAAATGTTCAATTTGTGTCCATAGAGATCAAAAAATTTGACCTGCTACCCCAATGGCAACTTGTAAAATGATACATTAAACATAATAAATCATTGAAAAATTTATGTTCACATCTGTATCGATAGCGACACTAACCAAAATCTACCAAAAACGAACGATAAATAATAATGACAATGCTCTCCAAACAATTATGTATCAAACGAGTAGGTAAATGATGCAAGTACATAAGGAAACAAGAAGCCAAGTCTAATTTCTTTCAAAGGACTCAGAAGACATTATTAAAAGGAAAAGAAAATCGAAAATTCAGATTTACATAATTGAAATAAAACATTTTATTACAAAAAGTCCTAACTTTGAAGCCCAACCTATTCCACCTTCACACAAGGTACGTCAGATCAAAGTTAGTGCAGGAAAAGGGGCATTTAATATAAACTCGGTCATCAAGCCCCTAAGTCATCTACACTATCAAAAATCAGCAAGTCGGATCCTTGGTTTCTGACTTTGGCTAGAGCTCCTATCTATGAAACCGATGGTTGTACAAGCTTGAAAACCTTAGTCCAGCTATGATGGATCATTCTGGCGTGCGAATCATCCTATCTAAGACGATTGAGGTTGAAAGCTACAGTCCTAGAGACAGGCAAGCTAGAGCAACATCAGCCGGTGGATAATTGTGCACAATCTCTGACCATGAAGAACTTCATTTGTATTTGGCTTAAGGGTTTACATAAGTAAGCCGCCTCCTCCAGGAACAATATTTTGACTCCAACATGAATATTACCAAAGTTTTTCCACAAATGGAATTAACATAAATAAAACTTAAATAGAGAATACATGAATATCCAACTGTTGAGCACATACCAAAAAATTCCCAAATTATGTTCCATAGTCTCTCGGGAACCCTGTATATCCTGACCTCTCCAAAGCATCTATATGACAGAAAACTTCTTCAAATAAGAAAATGGATTTGATTGTGAATAAAGTCCTAAAATATTCCATGCTTGTTGGGAATTTCAATACGATTTTGCTTATGGCCCAAAATATAGAAGCATTTTTGTTCACCATTGTTTCAACTATAGGAACATATTCTATTATTTTCAAAAATATATATATACTTCAATTCATACTTTATGAAAGATAGTAGTGATAAACTTCTTTATCGTCAAATTTTGAACATGTAGTGGAATATGTAAAGGCCAGTTAGTGCTAATTTTCGACTACGAGCTAGTAGAGAAAGAAAACAGTTGAAAGAAAATAGTTCTAATGTAAAGACTATCAAGCACTTTCATTCACACAAACAACAACAAACAAAGAGACTTCTTGTACCTGAATTATATGTATGAACAAAAGGAAAGTTGCAATTAAAGAACAAACAACCTTAGTAGTTCTCAACAATCACTTTACCTGCAAATGTGTTATGAGCATGGAAAGAAGGGTATATGAGCCAATGTCACCTGAATATACCTGGAAACAAAAAGATACTGTATGAAGAATGACCATAATGGATTTAATGGTCAAATGTCAATTTTCTAAATTTTAAAAGTTCAACAAGCTACACCTCGTTCAGTTCACTCTGTTGTAAAAAAAACCTTCAAAATTAAATACTATGGCCGTAAAGGTGGCAGCTTCTTTACAGCTTCCTGAGGGAAAATTTCTATAAGCTATTTCCTATAATGGATTCAAAGGGGGTATACAGTAAGCTGAACCATATAACACAAGCTTAATGTAAAACCCGTGAAGTGAAATTTTTTTTTTATCACAAAATACTGTGAGGTTTACATAAGAAATCAACTGTCCCACGTAGAATTAAAAAAACACGATCTCTGATTATTCCCAACTAAATGATAATTACTTGTATTACACATACTATACATGATGCAGGTTCAATAAACCTCAAGACAAATGGATGGCTACAACTTACCAACATTCTTCGCCTATATAAGAAATTGGAACAAAAGTGGATACTCTTACCAATGCTCTTCCTCTCTAGCTATTATAAAAAAGCTTTTTACTCGAAACATTTTGGCAATGATACGTGAATCCTCTGCTTCCATTAGGGTCATTTAAGAGTCATCCTAACATTACCAAATGTCGTATCAATTTTCACAGCCTTAAATATCAAGTTCATTTATGTTTTAACCATAGTTCTAGGCTTCTAGCAACTCCATCAACTAAGGCCATGGTTTTGTTAGTTTGAATCGATGAACTGAATCACTTTTCAAGTACTACTTCCCTCCCATCTTCAATTTGCAATATAAAAGTAGTTGATTCCATGGTCCGAAAGGCGTTAGTTTTCATACATCGCCCCTGAAATCGTCATGTCCGGGAGTGTCGACCATGTTCAGCTCCATGTCTCCCCATGAAATGGATGTAACCTAAGAAAAAACAATCAGAAGCATCAATATATTACTTTTTTTGCAAAACGCATAATTCTTTAAGCTTTAGATGGTTACTTTGGAAGCGGTGGTGATGTTGTGCTCGTGCTCGAGGCTGATGGAGTTGAGGGTGCGTTCGTAGGGGATGTCGACATCACACTAACGGAGGATGAAGTACATGAGAGTGGTCTTGCCATGATCGACGTGGGCTATGATGGCGATGTTCCAAAGCTTAAACGGATCAAGGAAAGTTACAATGGCGCTGAAAGCGGCGGAGGGATGGGCGTGGCCATGGTGGAAGATAAGCAATGGAGGAACGGTGCGATGTCCTACGGGGAGGAGAAATGGCTGTGGGGGAAGGGAAAGGGGAGGAGAGGGGATGGGGGAAATGAAGGCCATACTAATTGGGGAGATGAAAACTTAAAAACTAAAGCAGGAAATAAAAAATTGTAAGAGAGGATGTAAACAACGTGCAGACGAAAAACTGTGCGGGACAAAAAAAATTTGGGGGGAGAGGGGATCTGCTTGAGAGGGAGAGGGGATAAAAAAAGGGCCCGGCTATACACACCCCAAGACTTACTAAGGACACCCCAATTACTAAGTACACCCCACATATATTCAATAAAACTTAAAAATATACTAAACACACCCCACTCTTTGACAGAAATGCCCTTTCTAAGCACACCCCACTCTCCTCTCTTCTCAAACTAATAATCCTAAGTACACCCCATTTTTATCTACACAAAACCAAACACTCTCCCACCCCATTTCTATTCAAACCCTTAGCATTCCCTCTCTCCCGAGCGGTCGAACACTCCCCTCCCCCACTCTTCTCTTCCCTCTCGTGAAGACCAAGCAGCCGCCCCCCCCCCCCCAACTCCCGTTCGACTTCAAGGAGTTCCGTTCGACGGCAAGAACTCTGTGCTTTGTTACAATGGCTGGCCAACCCGAAGATCGATCCCAAGATGAACCCCAATCCCAACAATATGGTGAGTTTTTTTAATCTAATCTCCCTATTACTCTGAACTTAGTCTGTCGTTTAGGATAACTGAATTAGGGTTTCAAAAACTCGTCAATTTCTAGCCCACGAATTCTTCGTTTTGTTTTTTTTTTTCGATTTCCGCTGTTCTGCCCGAGCCTGGTTGGTCGGGCAGAGAACAGTATGTTCGACAATAAGAAGTCGAACATCATTCTTCTGTTCGACAGTGATTTGTCGAACACTAACGTATTGCTCGACCTGTAATGGTCGAACAGTAGATCATTGTTCGACCTGTAATGGTCGAACAGTAGAAGATTGTTCGACCTGTTGTGGTCGAACAGAATGATTTTGTTCGACCAGTCTTGGTCGAACAGTTTATTTTTAATGTATATTGTTTAGTTTTTGATATTTCATTCAATTTTGTAGGAATGACATATATGAGGAGACGACCTACAGCTTCTACTAGGAGGCGTCGGTTAGAAGAGTTGGCAGCTGCACGTAGCAGTCGGCAAGAAGGAGCAACAGTTGCTCCGATTCAAATGCAAGAGCAAAGTGCTGCGGAGGAAGAGGCAGCTGCACGTACTAGTCCAGCAGCTGTTGCAACTCAAATTAGCGAGCAGCAACATGCTGGAGAAGAAGAGGCTGAGGAACATGTCGAGGAAGAAGAGGAACATGTCGAGGAAGAAGGTGATGAGGAAGAAGAGGAACAAGTGGCTGAGGAAGATGAGGAAGTACGTGTTGAGGAAGATGAGGAAGAAGGTGTTGACAGTGATATATTGACAGGCCCTTGTCCCGGTGGACCTCAGGATCCCCGACTTATCCCCAGTTTCAAGACTCATGTGGCGTACCAGATTTGGAATGGGATTGAAAGGCCCTTATTGAGGTGTTGGTGCCACACGACCAAGATGGAGACTTGGAAGTTGGGTCAACGGTGTAATGAATTTAAGGAGTTGATCCATCGTTCTAAAATTCCAGACTTGAGATGGATTTCATATAAGACGCCAAACAAGAATCTAATTTGCGCGTTTGTTGAGCGTTGGCAACCGGAGACCAACACATTCCATATGCCATTCGGTGAGATGACAATTACGTTGGATGACGTATTTTGTCTTCTTGGACTCCCGGTTAGTGGATTACCTGTTGTTGCACCAGAGTCGGCATGGGAGTGTTCAGACGATTATCTGCATTGGTATAGGACGTTTTCACATCCTATCATCCAGGATCCGGAGAACATCTCTACCGCCGTCGGCACTACATCTACCCAAGCAGGGCCACAACCATGGGAAATGATCGGAAATGCTTTGGGGTATTTAGAGCCGGTCTACCAGCAATGGGTAGAGGATGAAGAGGGTCTAGACACATCGATGCTAGTCCCAGCTTTAGTCAGCGCTTATCGTGCTTTGAAGATCGCGCCTGGAGAACCACCAGAATCTTCGAAGGGGGCATCTACTAGTAGGAGTCGAAGGCGTCGAAGATCATAGATTCAAGTTATGAACTATGTTGGGAACTATGTTGTGAACTTTGTTTTGAACTATGTTAATGAACTCTGTGCCTTGTTATGAACTCTGTGCTTTGTTACTAACTCTGTAAATGTACTCAGTTTATGTGAATTTTGCTCAAATATGACCATCTGTTGAACTCTGCAAATGTACTAAAAATGTGATCACTTTGAACTCTGCAAATGTACAGAAAATTGTACTGCTCTGTGATCATTTTGAACTCTGCAAATGTACTGAAAATGTACTCAGTTTATGTGAAATTGTATGTGCTCATTTTGAACTCTGTAAACTTATTTTTTTTGCTGAAAATTGTACTGCTCGACCACTAAATGTCGAACATCATTCTTCTGTTCGGCAGTTACAGGTCGAACATTATGGTCATGTCCGACCTGTAATGGTCGAACAATAGATTCTTGTCCGACCTAAAATGGTCGAACATTAAAGGTCTGTTCGACCTGTTACTGTCGAACACTAGGCTTTTGTCCGACCTGTAATGGCCGAACAGAAGGATTTTGTACGACCTGTTAAGGTCGAGCAGTGTAATTTTCAAGAGTACAGAATTGAACATCTCAGTACATTGAACAATACAGTACATTGAAAAATACATTGAACAATACAGTACATTGAAAAATATAGTACATTGATCTTATCATTGAAAAACATAGTACATTGAACATCACATAAACTGAGTTTCACACTAATCGTCCAAACTAATCGGATCACCATCAGCATGTGAGCTTTTTGAGGGAACACTTTCACGATACTTTTCAATCCGTTGTTTATAAATTTCGCCCCAACCAGCAGCACATGGAAGACGCAGAGTAGACCATCTGTTGATAATGGGTGGTAGTGGTGCGTCTGAGGACAAATTTACCACAGTGCTCGACCATTACAGGTCGTACAAGCATCTTCTGTTCGACAGTATCAGGTCGAACATGTCGAACAACGTTCGACTAAACAGGGTCGGACAATATAAGAAACGTTCGACAACAATTAGTCGAACATCCCTATTATGTTCGACAACAAAAAGTCGAACAGAACATAAAATGCGCGACGAACACAGGTCATGCATATCGCGAATTTTTTTTCTAGCTTCTCGTTTGGAACGATTCTCATACTAATTTTAATACTTGAAAACGAGCAA
Organism: Iris pallida; assembly: GCA_029216955.1. NCBI lineage: Eukaryota > Viridiplantae > Streptophyta > Magnoliopsida > Asparagales > Iridaceae > Iris > Iris pallida. The sequence continues at coordinate 20,828,005 of JANAVB010036019.1, forward strand.
GAAGGAGGAAAGAGTACGTACATTGTGTCTTCCAGATGGACCACCTTCCTCCATGATGGCTTCTCAACTTAGAAATTTTCTAGGGTTTTAGGGTTTTGTTGGAGAAGATGATGAAAGAAGAAAGAATGAGGAGGAGGATGATGGTGGGGTGTAATGAGAGAAGTGTTTGGAAAGGATGAAAGGCTGATGGGGTGTGGTGGGGTGTGGGGTGTGAAAATGAGATAAGGGTATAATAGTTATTTCACATTGAAGTCATTTATAACTAAATTAACTTGGGGTGTGCTTAGCAAAGCTTGGGGTGCGTTTAGCCGTGCCCTAAAAAAAATTTAGGGGGGGGGGGCAGTGTTACAATTTTTCCTCAATGGTCACATGAGTTTAGGGCCAGTTGTGATTCATTATAGATTCGAATTAAGATTCTAAATTCAGTTTTTAAAAAAAAAGTGTTATTTTCTTCGGACTAGCGAGCAACGTCTTGGGAGATATGAACCGTGCCCATCCCCCCACGGGACACCCCTCCCCCGGTGTACCCAACGGGCTACATACCCTTGACAAAAAATTAAATTTATTTTCGGTTTGAAAAATATGAAAATTTCTTATATGATTTCGGATTAGATTTTTAGATTTCGGTTTAAGTCCAACACGAAAGTCGAATAAGACTTATACATTTATATATACCCTCAAATTTATGCATATTTTGCGAATAAAAATGTGTATGTTTTGAAAATAATAATTCTATGTATACGTATGTGTATAAAAATTAAAAATTTAATGTAAATTAACCAACATCCCAACATTGGACCCGACCCATAAACAATATAAATATTTCAACCTAATAAATTGAATTGATTATTCGGTTAGGTTCGATTGATTTCAATTTTGGCTAATTTTGTTCCGATTTTAGATTTAGATTTTTAGAATTTCTGTTTATTCGGTTTTCACAGTTTCGATTCAGTTGAAATCGAATAAACTGAATGCTCACCCTTAGTAACTACCACCTTGCGTAATGAATAGTATATTGAGTATATCGTATCACGTTGGATCGGCTAGGGATAGAACAATTAGTCTATTGCAAAAACAAATGTTATAATGTCTACTCAAATTCCTAAGTTGTTTTTAAACAAATTTCTGATTTGCTTTAAAACAAATTCATAATATTATTCATTCACTTATAAGATCTTAAAAAGAACTCAAAAGGGAATTAAGCAAACTGATAGGACTGAAATATATAATCCTTGCATACACATTATTGGCAGTAAGATATTTGTATAGTAACTTTTATGCCTCCCAAAACCAAAACATAATTTTTGAATCAACCTGATAAGATTAGGATCGAGATCCAGTAATAACTATAGCAGAAACAAAAAAAACATATATCTAGCAATATAGTGTTCTCTCTTTCCAGATCCATACTTTCTTCTTAAGCTCTTCTCGGTCAAAGAGCTTTATAGCTTTGGCATTTAAAAGTTAGACCCTGTGATTTAAGGTTATGAAGAAGCCTCACAAAAGTTTCCTTATGTATAATGACCTACGAGTACCAAATAATTATACCAGTGATGTATGAAAAGATGGAAAAAATTTGAATGAGCACCTTTTCTGCATTCCATCAATGAAGATAACCAATAGGCAAGTTTATAACATAAATGTATAATATATGTACAATACCAATCAGTTAAGACATGTCGAGCATCGCACAAGTTAAATGTTCTTCAACATACATCCTAAAACAAGATGAAAAATATTTACATGGATTAATTTGGAAATGTTCCATCAATCTACTTCAAATGGTAGGGACCTCAACACTGTTTTCGCTATATAATTCTTTGAAAATAGGTTGGTCCTATTATTTCAGGAGAGCAATTAACTACTTCACTACTTAGTATGCTAGGAATAAAGTTGAGAATATCAATCAAGGACATCGATGTTTGCCAAAGATCGAACAACCCTTATGTTGGGCAAGAGGGATCATCCCTCCACCATCGACTTGAAATCTTTTATCCTATAGTTTGTAGTGTCGGCTGATACCGATACGATATGACTGATACTGATATGGTTGGCTAGTCCTAATATGATATCGTCACTACTGATACTAACTGATATCAATGTTGGCGATCTCTTCCCAGTCAATTCATCAAAGATAGTTGAAAAAAAAATTCATCAACGTGTAAAAGCATAATAAGTTGTAAAATCCTATAAATAAAGAAAACATATTTATCTCAATTATTAGGCTTTAAAATTCACATAGTGGTTAAATATTTTTAGTGATTCATCAATTAAATATATGATATAACCTAAGCAAAATTGGTACTTTAAACAGTAAAATAGAGATGGAGGGTGATGATTTTTACAAATATAGGATGAGCAAGAAGCTGTGGAAGGGATTGGTGCACGAAGCTGATACATTAGGCGTGTCTTTCGAGGCAGTGGAAGGGATGAGTTTTAGGGATTGATATATTTAATCATGAGCTGCTACCAAGTGAGGTGTCGACATAATAAGACAAACTTTTTAAATAATATCATCCTAGCAACATTTGAAGATAAATTTGCAATATTGTCTAAACTTTGTGAAATACACATCTTTTGCAACATTTTATAAAGTTGTTGAATATAATCCTTTTACAATGTTTCTTAAACATTGTAAGACAATATTACATACACAATGTTAATATAAAGTGGTAAAATTAAATTAAATTTACGATATTTAACAAACATTGTGAAGCATAAAAATTTTGCAACAGTTGATAAACGTTGTTGAATATGATATTTTTACAATATTTTAAATACATTGTCAAAATTAATAACTTAGACAACGTTAAATAAACGTAGTAAAAATTAATAAATTCTACAATGTTAATTAAACGTTGTTGAAGATAGAAATACACAACTTTTGTGAATGACCATTGTAGAAACCTTAACGTTTGAATATAAAACGTTGTTTTCACATATATTTCACAATGCTTTTACAGTAAAGGTTGTAGAAGACCCCTATATTTACAACGTTTTTAGGAAATGTTATAGATAGAACATTGTAAAAGGAGTTTTTCTTGTAGATGGGTATACTGTCATAAGTGAGATATGCATGTGTTAGTAATAGAGAGAGTGGCAGTAGATAGATACTTGTATCAGTTATGAAGTAAAATAGCCATATGCATCAGTTATAGGAGGGATTTATATATATCAGTCTATATATAAGAGTATTCATATATCAGTCATATACAGGACATAAATTGTAACTGCTATATAGGCAATGTCTATCTGTATCAGTAACGGAAGGGGGCAGTTATGCATTATTTAACTGAAAGGGACAGTAGGGCACAAGGGAAGCAGGTATCATTGTATATGAAGGGGGTATGGCATACTGAAGAGGGGGCCATTTAATGTATCAGTGCTATGTATCAGAGTATAGAGGGCTCGATTTTAGCCATGGCAATAGTAACTGCTACCTAAAGTTGGAGGGTTTGAGCCATTTGTGTATCAGTAAATTGATTATGATGAGGGGGATAGGTAATGTAGTGTTATTGAAGGGGACTTGTATGAGTGTCTGTAGCAGCATAGTATCTGCTTATTGAGATTAGTAGCAGTAGCAGAAACTGCTGCTATTAGTAGCATAAATTGCTACTATAGAACAGGGAATATAGGGGTTGCATATATCAATTTTAGGTACCTACACGTATCAGTTAGGAAGGGGTCCAAATAGCAGTTAACTGATAGGTAGGATAGGGGATCATATCTAAAGCCTATGTGGAATGACTGAAATTTATATGTTATGTGTGTATGTAACCTTGAGTGAGTATCATGGTGTAGCTTGGTTAGAGTAGAGGGGAAGATAGGTGGAGGGATTTCCTATGCAATTAGGATCTATACCAGTGTTCATGTGCATCAGTGGGTTTAGTTGGTCAGTAGGATTTAGGAATATAGTTAATAAGATATATATATCTATATGTATATCCCTATATCGAGGTGAACCTATACACTCGATGGGTTAGGGGCCTTTGATCTACTGCTCAAGTCTCAGTTTGCACATTAGGGGGAAATTGATGTGAAGAGAGAGCTGAGATGTGATGGGATTAATATGGTACTCTTTGTATTAGTCCTAGAATACATAAGTATTTACCTATCTATCTTTGTATTTATCTTTCTATCTAACAATATATCTAAGTAACTATCTACCTTGTACCTATCTATTTTTCTATATATCTAAGTATCTATATATATATATATATATTTATATTGTGTATAGTGGTGTATAGTGTATAGTGGTGTATATCTATTGACTCATACATATAATAGGGATATATATATATATATATATATCTATTGATTCATACATATAATAGGGATATATATATATAGTATATAGTGGTGTATAGTGTATAGTGGTTAAAATATATATATATATATATATATATATATATATATATATATATATATATATATATATATATATATATTGACTCATACATATAATAGGGATATTAGTGTGTCTGTGTGTGCATATATATATATATATATATATATATATATATATATATATATATATATATATATATATATATATAAATAAATAAATAAAAAAAATATATATATATATATAAATAAAAAAATAAATTATATATATATATATATTATATATATATTATATATATATATATATATATATATATATATATATATATATATATATATATATATATATATATATATATTGTGTATATATTGTGTATAGTGGTGTATAGTGTATAGTGTATGGTGTATGGGTAATATGGGTTTACCTAGATAGTAAATTACCAAAGTGAGGTAATGGGAATTAGGCTTTGCCTATGTATTTAAATAGGTCAACTTAACCGAGGTTGACTAGATTTGACCAAGGTTGACCAGATTGACCCAAAAGTCAACTTTTAAGTCAAATTGACCTAATTTGACCTCGAAAACCTAGTTTTGACTAGCTTTGACCTAGTTTGACTTTTATGACCTAAAAAGGCGTAGAAGTATATAATTAATGCATTTAAATATGTTGTTTACTCTAGAACACCAAGTAACTCTGTATATCTCATATATAGGTTTGTGTGATATCAGTTAGGACCTCGATCCATATTTTTTGCTCAAGACTACAAGCTAGTGCATTCTCTCGTAGTTATTTGACATGACACGAATTAGTATTTTTGGTTAATTGTGACACATGCGTCTTACTTGTCTGGCCTCTATTTTTGGAATCACTTACTGGAATCACCTACTAGCATCACTTACTTTCTGGATGGACTTATACTGGATTTACGTGTCGGGATATGTATTCACTTGTACTCGTCGGTGCAAAAAAATACTCGAGTAGACATGTAAACATTCCTAAACGTGCTGGAATCATCCCTACTTGTCTAATATGGAAAGATAGCCATCGTACGCTTGTCAAGTGTGCGATATGCCGTATTTACCCTCTAGTCGTTTACATATCGAAAGCAGTATTTCAAAATATACTGGTTTAGTATTTTTTTGCTGGACTCATATTATACTGGCTGGACACACAGCATATCTGTTCTGGTTTAGCTATCTTATTTACAGTCTTTATTACCTTGTTCTTCTGGTTCACGATATTTAATTTCTTCGTACTTTTGTAATTGTTGTTCTATTTCATTCTCTGACTCGTTCTTTTCTTGCTCACCAAGTATTACTTATTATAACTGTTTTGGAATTGCTTGAAGAGGTGTGCTCGTTCCATCCTAACTGGTTATATTTTTCAGATGACTGCTCAGGGGACTTGTGTCGCATATTCTACCGATCCGAGGAAGGATAGCAACCATGGGTCCTAATACACCGGAGTGATTACCGAGGGGCTTAGTTACTATTATAGCTTTGTGATAGATCTACTGTTAAAAATCTTGGCATGTATATATAATGGAGATTTTGTTATTATTTTTGACATTTGGATATGGATATTGTATTTAGAAGTTGTTGATGTTTTAGACTTTGTAGTTTATTAGACTTCTTTGATATCTTACCGTGGTTTAGATTATGATCGGGTATTTAGTATTATCATTTGTACCTTGTCCTCCATTTGGAAGTTGAGATCTATGACATGTATATTATATCTTTGTATGAGATATATAATTAGTAATCTAGACAACGTTATAATATCGATGCTGCGGTGTAGGTTGGGCGTTGTTCACTACTCGTGACCCTATATCGAGTGTGGGTTGCGACAACTCCATAGAAGTAGAAATTGAAGCGACCATCCCGATCCGAGACTATGCTCACGGGAACACCATATAATCTGACTATCTGCCTCACGTATATGTCTGCTAGACTCTCTATAGACAAACCCAGCTTGAATGGCAAGAAGTGGGCTGATTTGGTCAACTTATCAACGATGACCCGAATTACGTCTTTTCCTCCTAGTGTATGCGGCAATCCTGACACAAAATCTATAGTGATGTACTTCCACTTTCACTCTGAAATGGGTAATGGCTGCAACAATCCTCCAGGCCTCTACCTCCCTGTCTTCACCTGCTGGCATACCAAGTATCTGGCTACGAAGCATGACCTCAGATCAATATTGGAAAATACCCTCCCTCCGCTCAACTGATCAAAAAAATCATCGATTCTCGGCAGCGGGTATTTGTTCTTGATGGTGAGGTTGTTGAGAGCCCTGTAGTCGATACACATGTGTACCGACACATCCTTTTTTGGCACAAAAAGCACCGAAGTACCCCACAGTGAAGAACTAGATCTGATAAAGCCTTTGTCCTGCAACTCATCCACCTGCTTCTTGAATTCTACCGGCTCACTGTTATTAACTCTATAGACGTGTTGAGATGTCGACTCTTCGCCTGGAACCAAATCTATAAAGGACTCAATGACTCTGTCTGGAGGCAACCCTGCCAACTCCTCCGGGAAAACATCTATGAACTCTGCTATCAATGGATGTGGTAATCTCTGCTCCTCCACCAAGGCTCCACAGAAAAGTACTTCTCTCTACTCCGTCTTTCATCTGGCGAACTCAAACTCTGGCTCTATTGGTGATCAGAATAGCACTCTGCCTCCACGATAATCTATACTAGCTTGGTGTCTACTCAACCAATCTATTCCAAGTACAATATCGTAATTCGGAAGTGGCATTACAAGTAAGCATACATCAAGCTCTCGGACTCCGATAACTCTCTAATCCTTATAAACATCACTGACTAGGATGATACCACCCCTAGTCATGATCTTGCAAGTCCTAGGTAAAGATTCAGATGCAAGATGGTGTCTAATAGCAAAAGATACTGACATAAAACTATAGAAAGCCCTAAAATCAAATAAGGCAAGTATTAGAATGGAATCAAGAAGGACTGAACCTGAGATTACATCATCGACTGGCTAGGTCTCCTCAGCTGCCATGGTGAAAGCTTGCCCCTGCTGGCCTCCTTTGTGCTATTGCTGATACTGAGGAAACCTCTACTATTGAGTCTGTAGAGGTGGTTCTCTCTGCTGGCCCACTGGTGCTCTAGCTACTTCTCTCTGAACTAGGCTCCATCCTGTGCAATACAAGTGGAAGCCATGGGACAGTCCCTCAACTGAAGCTCTTCTGGACCATACAACAGATACTTGCCTAAGCTCTTTCTGCAGTCACCCTATCTGTTCCCTGGCTTCTTACAGTAGGGGCAAGTGATGGCCTACTGTGCCTACCTTGGTGCCTGCTGTTGACCCTGTCTCTGCTGGTGTGCCTGCTGGAAAGGTGCACGACCCTGTCCCTGATGCTGCTGGTGCTGGAACGGCCTCTACTGCTAGATATGGATCCTCTTGGCCGGGCTTGCACTGCTACCCGCTCCAAAAGCATCTCAACCCCTCTTGGACTTAAGCTCCAAGTCATCCTCAACACTCAGAGCGTCCTCCATAAACTGTTCAAAAGTTGCATTGCAGTCCCCCTTGGTTAATGACTTGACCTCCTTATTCAAGCCTTGTGAAACTTTGTTGCCTTCTCTGCATCACTCAACCTCTCAATGAATCATTCTAGATGGCAGAACTCTGTAGCGTACTCATCTACTAGCATGTTCCCCTAGACGAGACTCTCGAATTGGCTCTCCAAAGCACTAAGAGCCACATCCAGGAAAAACTTTTTATTAAAAAGCTTCTTAAAAGCTTTCCAAGTTTGTCCCTCAATTGCGACCCTCGGATTAGTGCGATACCAGATCAAAACAAGGCTAAACATCTAGTTGCCAGCTGCCTCTATCTGCAAACTATCAAGAATCTACGCCAACCGAAAGATTCCCTCGATATTCTCAATCCAGTCATCCGCATACATGATACACTCTATACCGCAAAAATCCTTGGGCCGCATCCTCTGGAAGTCGATAATGGTACTCGGCCTCGTATGTTGAATCTGGCCTCCCTGCGGCTGGACCTGAGCCACCCACTCTACTGCCGTCATCGCCATCTGATAAGCATTCTCTATGTCCTGTCTCATAACATCTGACTTATGATCTTGAGCGTCCAACATCTCTCTAAATAACGCAAATAGCTATACGACATCCACTAGTGCTAGAGTTGGTGGTGGCGGCTGAAAAACATCCGAAATGACTAGGGTAGTCCTCGGAATAAGTGGAGGATGACCCCCAAAATAGTTGATACTCCTACGCGAGCATAAGTAAGAAGTGGAGCAGTCCCAACGGCCTGATGAACCGGATGAGAGGTGGTAGACCTCTAGGTAGCAGTCTTTGGGACAGAGTGATATGATCGGGTCTTCGGCAGCATCCTGAAGACAGATCAAATGAGAAAGTCAATAAGAAGCAAGGAACAATATTATCAAAGAAGGATAGTATTATTTCAAAGAAGGCAATTATCAAAAGGATGAAAGATAGCAAAATATTAGATCAGTATTTTTCTAGTTGTGATTGAGTACACCTGATAGCCTATATCATATTTCCTACACCAGGTTGTAGCAATACTCTAAGTCTGAGTACTACAACAGAACTAAGACAAAACTTAGAACTAGAACTGCATGGGCCACCACTAAAAAATATGTTATGACCCACACCCAGTGAAAGGGCACGAGACGGTGGTTACGTCCAACCTACGTCGCAGTGTCGGCGGTAAAACGCTATCCTAGGTTGCATAACTAACTATAACACAATATAAATGTACCTATCGATAATAACTCTCTGTATGGAGGACAATCACAGAATGATACAATCTCAATCATAAATAGCTAAAGAAGAATAATAGCACGATAAAAAAAAAGATAGATGTCGAAGTACAATACAACCAAATAGAAATAAGTCTAAGAGTCAACAACACATCTCAAAGGGTTGATAGTATAATAAAACATCTCAAAATGATAACTGGAGACAAATCTAGAGAAATCTACAAGCTATCTAACAAGGCACTACTGGTGTCTCCTATAAGCTGGCAGGATCCTCCTAGTGATCCAGGTCACAAACGTCATCGACACCGTCTTTATAATAGGTCATGCAAAAGTCCTTCAGATCCTCTGAAAATATATCCAGTCAGGATTGGAGCAAAGTACATAACTCTGAAAGTAATTTCATTACATGGTAGGAAATATATAACTCGCAATAGAAGAATATACATGATGTACTGGAATTCAAATACAGAGAAATAGTATCAACATATAAGAAGCTGAGTACATGAATAAGATAGAGAACATGTTAAACTGTAATAAATATAAGTGACTTAGCGCACAAGTCAGTTATGTGATTGGTTTAGGTTGTACATGATTATTCTACGGTAACTCGATTATACATGAAAGGTATAATCGACATACACATGATTATACTAAGGGGTTAATCACATAACTACTTCCACTCCCCCGCCCCAATCAATACACATAGATCTGATCATGACACGTTACGTACATGTTTGTTATTTGCACATTAAGTACATGAAGCACATGAATGAATAATAGGAATACAAAGAGTACACGATACACATGATAAAGAACATGAACATAAAATATTCGATGTACCCAATAAGGGGATAACATCTCATGATAAGATCTATTTAGCAACAATCCTGTAGAAGCATGAAAAAGAATAGTAATTCATATGCGGCCCAGATTCAGCATGCGACTCAAAAGCTTGAAGAGTTTTATGCGGCTCGAAAAGTCCTAGAGAGCCGCATGCGGCTCAGGAATTTTATGCGGCTCAGGAAGAGCCACGTGGCCTCATGTGGCTCGAAACAGGCCGATTACATCTGGCCATAATTACTTCCTACAGTTGGCCATTAAATGCTCTGACATAAATTGATAGTTCTGATGGCTCTGACATAATGAAGAGACGCGCCATGCTTATCAAAAGACGAGAAAATCTCTGAGATAGTCGGCGTAGTTCACAAAGTCCAAAGAAGTTGTCTATGTGGACCGCCTAGGCCACCCTCATGCGGCTTGGTTGTGGGGGCCACCCCTATGCAGTTCAGTTGGGGGGCCACCCTTATGCGGCTCGGTCATGAGGCCACCCTCATGCGGCTCGGTTGTTGTGCCACCTTCATACGGCTCGATTGTGGGGGCCACCCTCATGCGGCTCAGTTGTGAGGCCATCCTCATACAAGCTTGGTTGTGAGGCCATCCTCATACGGCTCGGTTGTGAGGCCATCCTCAAGCGGCTCGGTTGTGAGGCCACCCTCATGTAGCTCAATTACCAGACCACACTCATATGGCTCTGCCAGGATGCCCCGTTCATGCGGCTCGCAGCATAATGGCAGATGGGACACGTGGTAGAAGATTGACTAAGACTTATCCACTCGAATTTATTACAACCAATAAATCGTAACAATGTAGATTTATTACAACCAATGCAACAGCCCAGATTAATTTCCAACAAACAGATCCAGGTTGATCTTAACCAATCCCCAACCGCCCACTTTTTAAGGCACAGTTACTGCACACTCTACTCATCACAAATTCCTATAAATAGTAAGGGATTATTCCTTTGCACAAACACACAGAGGAAAAGGCACATACAAATGGACACACAAAGACCCAAAGCAATCCGAGCAGAGAGAGAGAGCTTTTCTTCGCCGAAGCCAAGTTGCGTTCGATCGTCCAAGGAGTAAGGCAGAGTTGATATCACTTTCCCGAGCCTCTACCGTCACCCCCCAGAATCAAAAACTAAACAATTGTACCTAGATTGGTTTTCCTAGGTTTTGTTCCTAGGCTCTCTTTGTACGAGCGAGTTTATATTGTGAATTAATGTTCAGTCCTCCTATAAAATTGTACTGTTCTTTGATAATCAATGGCAAAATACGATGGCAACTCTGCTGGGGACTAACTTCTCCACAGCTGAGAAGTTGGTGATGCAATCGGATGCAGCCAAGCTTGGCTCCACGCAACAGATGCTGGTTGTTCGCTTCGACCAACAAGCATTTGAAGAGATGCTCTCCGACGGGAGCCCTAGCCCGATCCAGTAGCGAGCTCGCACGAAGAAGGCCTGCAGGGAGTGGAGGCCCAAATCATTTTCTCCTTCCCAAGCTCTGGATGAAGTGTTCTCTGCTGCCCAAGACGGCGGAGAAGACTCACATGCAGTCCCACTTCAGACCGTAGAGGACTCTGCTGTCCCCAAGTTCGGCAGAGGAAATACTACGATGCCGGACATACAGGGGAAAAAAGGGACTGTATGCGGTCCAGGAAGAAGCCGCATAAGGGCGCCAGTCGTATGAAGACTCATACGGCCACAAAAGCCGATGGCATGTAGAAGGCTCATGCGGCCAAAACTTCTACCCGCATGGAGGAGGCTCATGTGGCCATGACTTCTAGCCGCATACAGAAGGTTCATGCGGCCACAGCTTCCAGCCGCATGCAAACTGCTCAAGCGGCCACAAATGCCAGCAGCATGCAGACTGCTTATGCGGCCACAAATACCAGCCGCATCCAGATAGCCTATGCGGCCACCAGTTCCAGCCGTAGACCATCTGCTCCATGCGGCTCGGGTTCAGTCTTCGACCGCCTCTCATGCGGTCCTGACCTCAGATGCTCCTATAAGGATGTGCCAAAGTCTGTGCGGCACAATTTGGACTCTTCCTACTATACGCCCTTGGGTGCTAGAGTGAAGAAGTTTAGGGAAGCGCGGGCTCGTCGAGCTCATTCACTGTCTCAACCTCTGAATGTCAGAGAGCTCTGCTTACTGTTATACGGGCCTCTGATGGAAAGTTGTACAGAATCGACTGTGTCCAGCCCCCGACGGCAAACGGACAGAGTGGTTCCCAAAAGTCCCCGCATCAGGGAGAAAATATGATACCAACGCACTCATGTGCTCGGGACTCCCAGGCCCATAAAACGAGTGTAAAGGTTGCTCGAGATGCACTTGACATGCGCAATAAGATCCTTCACAAGCGCAAGGAAAGTAAAGAACACATGGTGTGCAGAGAGTCCTTCCATGGACATTACTGCACTCAAGTCATTGTCAACTGTTGCTGCAACAAAATAGCAGTCCAAGAGGACCGGCAGTCCGTCTTCCAACGACTGCAACAACCAGGATCGGTCCTGAAACAAAGCTCGAAAGATGAGCCACTTTTTGTCGCATCCTGTAATTCTGCTCGGAAAATCCCTGCCGGCAAGAAGAAGGTAAATGTCTCAAGTCCGACAATCTTAGTCTGCACGGCCAGGAAACTCTCATCCAAGCGGTTGTCCACAACCACCACAGGAGGAGTTTATCAAGGCACCCATTCTAAGACGAAATTGGCAACACCTGGAGATTCATCATCTATATCCCTGAGGGTAGCCAAAGCTGGGGGTAGCACTCCCCGAAACGTCCACGACAATTCGGTGTTCCAAGAAGATCAACCAGGGGAGACAGTTCCCCCTACAGATGCAACAGACCCAGACGTCCCTGGAAACATCCGTGGGTCCCAAGATGAAGCAACCTCCGATGCAGGGGGTAGCACTTCCTCCGAGTTCAAATTGGAGGAGAACATTCCTGCATATCCCGACGACTTTTCCATTCGGGGGTATGATTCGGAGAGCACATCCTCCACAGTTCCTTCTACTGTTCCCCGTGTGAGAACAGTATTTATGATTGGGAATGACCATGATGGTCCAACGATCGACAGTACCTCGACACTCTTGATGCCATACTTCATACTTTGGTCAAATCAGTAGACGAGATTAAGGCAGCCCTGCCGACAATCCAAGGAAGGACGCCTGGCCAAACAAGTTTGGGTCCTGTCGTCAATGTAGACTCAAACACAACTGTACTAACCCCGGGTGACAATCCACCCGGGATGTCTGCTTCTACCGTTGCAAACGAGGCTAGAAAGGCAAGAAGAGAGGTCCAAGAGCTTCGGGCAATGTTTTACGCCTGAGAAAACTCTTAGGACCTCGGAATACGACAGCCGTATCCCGCTGCATGAGAGATGTCCCCTTCCCTCCTCGGTATAAACCATTCAACATCAACCCTTACGATAGGAAGACATCTGCAAGCCGATACGTGACCTATTTTGAGGTCACGACAGATCATCTGCCGCATGACGATGCCATCCTTATACGTTTGTTCATTGGGGCATTGGAGGGAGTCGCATTCGACTGGTACCACAACCTGCCGTACAACTGTATCCATTCCTTTGCTGGCTTCAAATGTATGTTCTTGGAGAGTTTCTATGAGGTGGGACAGGATGTCACAATGTAAACCCTCATGGACGTTGTTCAAGGCGAAAAGGAGCTGACAAAGAACTACATTGAACGGTTTCGCCAAACCGTGATGAAGTTGCCCTCCGGTAAGCCGGATTCTTCCTTAATTGAAATTTGCCAAGAGAGGCTGCTCCCTACAATCAGCTTCTGGATGTGTGAAAGTTAATTCAAGGACTGGAAGACTTTTATCATCAGCGCCAACTAGCGCAGAAGACAAGTTGAAGAAAGCTCGCCAACTGGGATTACACATCTCGGAGGAAGACGACAAGGGCAAACGCCCTAATGCCAACAACAATAACGACGGTAATTCCTCCAACAATCGAGACAACAAGGGCAAACATGCTATGGGGTCCGACACATCCTCGAAGCCTGAACCAAAATAGGAAGAAAAGTAATAGCCGCAGATGACTTACTCCTTCGAGGATAGTCATGTCAAGCCCATCTTTGACATGCTCTTGCAAGGAGACAAAATTCAGCTCCCTCCTCCAAGGTGTGAACCTTGATCTGTAGAGATAGAGAGCCTAAAGTACTGCCACTACCACCGCTACGTCCACCACGCTACACAAGACTGCTTCCAACTGAAGCGGTACATCCAGAACCTCATCGACTCGAAGGCCCAGGCCATTAATTTTGAGGAAGTAACGGTCACCGCCAACATGGTGTCGGTCCAGTTCGGTAGCTTCCCACCGACGAAGACACAAGACGACGTAGTACCCGTCCTTCAGGCAAAAATGGAGGTCGCTAATCTTCTACCTCCCCGAGACCAGGCTACTCGACAGGTGCCCCTCACCATATCACGAGGAAAGATCATGTGGGTCCACCCGAACTTAGTATCTGAAGTAACCCAGCCAGCATCACCCTCTGCTGGCAAGAAGAATGGCAGAAAAGTCAAGTCCTGCCGTACAATCTCAGCCGACGTCGAAAAAGCGACAGCTGTCGTTATCCGGTCTGGTGCACAAACTCAACCCATGCCAGGTAACTCGGCTGAAGAATGTCAGCCGGCCACTGTTGATGCCTCGGGACCTTCTCAGCCTCCGTCGACTGATAAGCCCAAGCTAAAGGAGACCCGCTTTGACACGCCGCACCAGAAAGACACGCCTCACGGGCTGGAGAAGCCCTACAATTTTGACATTTTGGCACAATTGGTCGATACACCGGCCAAGTTGTCATTGTATGAGCTCCTGAGACTCTTTAAAGATATTTCTGTCACACTGAGCGAGGCACTCCAGAATGCCGACGCATATCTGGCTCAGGTCAATCTCACTAGGGAGAGCTCGCCTGCGGATCTCTAGGACAACGCTTGCACATGATCCATGCCCAACATTGTGTTCACTCCGTAGGATATGCTTATCAAAACCAACCTGCATGATCGCTCTCAATATTATACTGGATACATCGGTGATATCAAGGTGGATCGAATGCACATTGATCCCGGTTCTTTGATAAGCATTATCCCAAAGAGCTTGCTTCACCATCTGCGCATCCCTATGCACCGGCTGACTCCTACCAGTACCGTAATTAGCGATTTCAATTCAGGAAGAAGGTATACCATTCGGAAGATTTGCCTGAAGTGCCAAATTGGCGACCTTCAGTCGGAAGTAACCTGCTATGTCATCGACGCAGACACCTCCAACAATATTCTTCTGGGGCGTCTGTGGATACAAGATTATATGATCGTGCCTTCTACATTGCACCAGTGCTTCAAGTACGTCGACAAGCACAGCTTCGTGAGGACGAAATTTGCCGACATCAATCCCTTCAAAGGGGTCGAATCCTACTATTCAGATTACTGCTTGTATGAGAAATCAAAGAGGCACTTGATCAAGGAGGATGTTCAAGAGCAGACGGAGGCCATTGCGGGACCGGAGGAACCCTTGAGAATCCATCTCCAACCCCGCAAACTAGGCAAGACGACATCTCTCACAGCCACTCTGGATAGAGAAACAACGAGTCTTCCGGTGCTCAGTGCACAGAAGGAGCAGATGACAATCCGACGGCCAAGGTCTGGCCAAGGGCCATGACCTACGACGGAGCTACTAACAATCAGGCTGTCGAGAGCCGGCCAGCAACAAACAGAGGAGCTCAATCCTTCTGTTAAGCCAATGATGATTCGTCTTCCCAAAATGAGTCGACAGCCGAACACTAAGCCGGGGACTGCTAGCGAGCCAACAACTCCCCGCCGAGCATCGAGCACCAAACTGGGGGTCGTTAGTGCGCCAACGACCCTACATTCTGCTCCACCAGTAGAGCCCCTGATGATTAAGCTGTCCAGGTCATCCTCCTAGTCTTTATTAACACAGGGGATGGCCAACGAGGAGTTAGAGCTGGCCATGTATGTGGTTGCTCACACAGATATCCCTTCAGCTGATGATGTAATTCCACCTGAAAAGATACCTTATTTCATCAATAAAGGGTTATCTTTGAACTACTTCGAGCTTAATAAGCTTTGTACCATGTATGCTATGGAATACGGTATAGGTACCAACCTACACACACAGGTGACAAATATCTACACCGCAAACCAACTTACTCCCGTGGATGAAGCTTGCTTTATAGTCGAGGGAGAGGATCATCCAATCATCTTCGGCCGGAAGAATGATCCACAGCCCTTCAGGATAGAAGAAGTTGATCTCGAACCTAATACCGGGAGACTGCCCCTTTATCTGTATAGTTCTCGATCCATGTACCTCATACAAAAATAGGGGTATGATCTGGAGACTGTGCCAGGCTTAAACTACGGCACTGGATGGCGGTTAACCTTAAAGTTGCCAGTCCCGGCTGGAAAACCACGAGATTACTACAACAAGACCAGACGTGGGCTAGGTTATGTTATACCTACAACGACCCCTAAATGCTCAGATGAGGAATGTGACTTGCATTCACAATTAACCGGATCACCAACTTCTGATTCAGATGTCAGCATCAGGGACGTATTCAGGCAAGCTCTGTCTGTCAATATGGCATTTGCTGATGCCTACGAAGAAGATGAAGAAGTACCCAAGCTCCTCGAGTTAAAGCCTTGGGTTTAACAGCTAGATGCGCAGTGGAAGAAGCGTTTCAAACAGAGAGATCCTCCTACCGAAGATGAGGTCATGCAACTTGACCTCGGCGATGAATCCTCTCCAAAGCAAATCTTCGTCAGCAAAAGCCTGACAGACGAAGTGCGGGAGGCGCTTTTACAACTCGTCAAAGAATATATTGATATGTTCGCGTGGAGCTATGAAGACATGCCAGGGCTAAACCCTGAGATTGCAATCCATAAACTCAACATTCATTCGGAAGCAAAACCTGTCAAGCAACAGCAGCGACCGTTCTTCCCAGATATCATAAATTCTACCGAAGATGAGGTCAATAAACTGATAGCCAGGGCTTCATCCGGGAGGAACAACATCCAGACTGGATCGCCAATATAGTACCGGTCCTCAAAAGAATGGGAAGATCCAAATTTGCATCGACTTCCGAAATCTAAACGAAGCATGTCCTAAAAGATGAGTTCCCTCTTCCCATCATGGACATCATGATCGACAACATATGTGGCTTTGAGTGCATGTCATTCATGGATGGCTTCTCAGGATACAACCAAATCAAGATATTTTCTGACGATAAAAAGTATACATCATTCCGAACACCGATTGGCGTATACTGTTACAAAGTCATGCCCTTCGGTTTAAAGAATGCTGGTGTCACATATCAAAGAGCCATGAGTGTCATCTTCAGAGATCACCTGCGTAAGACAGTGGAGTGTTATATTGATGACATCGCTGTTAAAAGCTGCTCTAAGGGAGACCATCTACAGGATCTGAGGACGGTATTCGACCTGATGCGAGCGCACAACTTAAAGATGAATCCTACCAAATCCTTCTTGGGCGTATCTAGTAGAAAATTCTTAGGTTTTATCATTATTGCCCAGGGAATTCATATAGATCCAGAGAAGACGAAGGCAATCACGGAGATGGGTCCTCCGAGAAATCTTCGTGCACTCCGAGGCCTTCAAGGGAGGCTAGCTTACACCAGGAGGTTCATCTCTAACCTCTCCGGACGATGTCAACCATTCACCCACCTCATGAAGAAGGGCGTCTCATTCGTATGGGATGAATAGTACCAACGCACGTTCGACAACATCAAAGAATATCTGTCAAATCCTCCAGTTCTGGTAGCCCCGGTTGCTGGAAAGTCGTTCTTGCTTTATGTAGGAGCGATAGAGCATTCCCTCGGTGCTCTACTAGCACAAAACAACGATGCAGGGCATAAACAAGCTATCTATTACCTCATCCGAATGATGATTGGGCCTGAGCATAGATATACTGTCGTGGAGAAGGAATATCTTGTTCTGGTGTTCGCTATCCAGAAGATGTGACACTATGTTACAGGACAGACCATCCATGTCATATCAAGAGTTAACCCCCTCAGGGTCCTCATGACCAAGCCGGGTGCACTCAGCTCTCGCCTCGCTACCTGGGCGATATTATTGTCTCCCTACGACATGATCTTCGCTCCGCAAAACGTTGTTAAAGGTAAAGCTTTCGCAGACTTTTTAGCAGCCCATCCAAGTTCAGAGTCAACCAGAATATATGAAGAGATTCCAGACGAGGTCGCCAATTCAAACTTGGCTTTCCTTGATTCTGTCTGGCGAATGTTCTTCGACGGTGCTTCATGAACCGGGCCAAAGGGCAACATTGTTGTTGGGGTCGGAGTGGTACTAATTTCTCCCTCTGGCTTGGAGATCAACCGGGCGTATTCCCTTACAGAACCCTGGTCGAACAACATGGCTGAGTACAACGTCTTGGTTATCGGCCTCCGACTTGCAAAAGAACTGAAGGTAGAGTACCTAGAGGCATATGGCAGATCACAGTTAATCGCCAATCAGATCTAGGGTTCATATGAAGTTTGTCATGAAGACATGATCCCCTATCATCAGGTAGCAATCGACATCATTACGTCTCTGAAAGGGTTCTTCATTGAACTTGTTCCGAGACTCCGGAATATTGAAGCCGACGCCTTAGCAGGACTTGCCGCTTCCCTGGCGGTCCTAAAATATACTCATTATTTGGTGGACGTAATAGGCCATGAGTTGGTCTGTCCCAAGAACAACGTCCAATTTGCTGAGAGCTATTCTGCCATGACGGTCGATGAGACACAGGATTGGAGGCTCCCATTTATCGACTTCGTAGTATATGGCATCTTGTCGGAGAGCCCGAAAGAAGCCACCTCTATTAGAAGACGTTCTCTCATATTCTTCTACGATACAGAAACAAAGATGTTGTATCGGCGGTCATACGATGGATTACTGCTTCGGTGTCTGTCCAATACAGAAGCCAAAGAAGCTGTACGTGAAGAACATGACGGCATCTGCGGGGCCCATCACCCTGGCCCGAAATTGTAAGGTCGCCTTCGCAGGATGGACTACTACCGGCCTACGATGGTGTCAGATGCAATAGACTACGCAAGAAAGTGTAAAGCTTGTCAAGTCCACGTAGATTTCATACACCAACCATCTGAATTCCTACACCCAACGGTGGCAGCCTGGCCATTTGAGACATGGGGAATGTATATCATTGGTTCTATCACCCCACCTTCATCCAGAGGGCACCGCTTCATACTGGCACTTATAGATTACTTCTCCAAATAGGCAAAAGTTGTCCCACTTATAGAGGTCAAGACATCAAATGTGATCAGCTTCCTCAAGCATCACATTATATATCACTTTGGACTGCCCCGAAGGATCATCCATGACAACGGTCCGCAGTTCGTAAGTCACGCCTTCTATCGGTTTTATGACAAACATCAGATCCAGAATGTTGCTTCAACACAGTACAATCCGGCAGCAAATGGGTTGGCAGAAGCTTTCAACAAAACTATAATCAAGCTGCTCAAGAAGTTTGTGTCTTCCAACAAACACGAATGGAATGAAAAGCTTGGCGAATGCTTATGGACGTACCGTACTACAGTCCAGACGGCCATCGGGAACACACCATTCTCTCTGGTGTATGGAAGTGAGGCAGTTCTCCTACTGGAGACTCAAATCCCCTCGCTCCGTGTCGCCCTCACTTATCGATTGACGACGGACGATAATTACCATCGTCGGCTGCAAAAGTTGGAGGTATTAGATGAAAAGCGCTTGCTAGCTCAACAACGAATCGAGCTGTATCAAGCACGCATCTCTGGAGCCTTCAACAAGAAGGTTAAACTCAGAACATTTCAAGTGGGCGATCTCGTTTTGGCAGTTCGGAGGCCGATGGTTATGACTCACAAAACCGTCGACAAATTCCAGCCGAAGTGGGAAGGCCCATGCATCATCGAGGCCGTATTCTCCAATGGTGCCTACCGCCTCGCAAAACAAAATGAAGACTTGCTTATGATGCCCATCAACGACAAGTTCCTGAAGAAATATTATGTCTAAACGACATCCACCAAATCAACCAGATTGTTGAGTTATGTACCCTTAGGTACCACTGAACTTACACTCTGGTCACTCCAAATGAATCCATATCGCATCTTCTGGGTAGTAAGTCATGTATGATCATACCTCTGAGCTTTCTTCCTAAAGAGCACCTTCCTCATGATCTATTACCCGCACTTTCAGTGCATAAAATGGGTAACAGATCCACAAAATTCTCGAAACAATCACGTCGATGTCACCTCTGAGTTGTTTCACTTGCATCAAAAAACAAACCACCCGTTACGTAGAACTTCCACGTCCATATTACCTCTGAGTTGTTCTATGTACCCTTCATGTAGTCCACTCCGGCCACGTCCTCATTACCTCTGAGTAGGAAGACTCCATTGTAGAAACCCTCATACTTACCACGTCCTTATTACCTCTGAATAAGCATGTTGGTTTTCTCTCGACTTATTATCCGTATCCAAAACTAGGGTACGCCAAGGATAATAGGCCCAATGTCCACAGTTGACCACAAATGTCCACAGTTGATCACAAATGTCCACAGTTGACCACAAATGTCCGTAGTTGACAACAAATGCTGTACTAGGTCCCCTAGTACATACGCCTCTTTTTTATTATCACATGCCTTTGGAGCCCAGCTGTTCCATGGCATTCTTTCGTCCAATACCTAGAACTTCAACGTCTGCCTCACCGCAGAATCGTTCTAGTTATCTTTATCAAACTTATTATCCATGCCTAAAACCAAGGTATGCCAGGGGTAATATGTCCATAAAAAGTCCCCCAGTAGGGCAAACATCATAATACGGTACAAGCACAATAGATGACGGATGGTGTAAACATAGTCGTTTATTGAAAAAAACAAAAAGTACTACATGTTCGGGGACCGCGTCCCTATTAAAATGAAGGAAAATAACAAAGAAAGAAAGAAAAAAAGGCCGACTACGGTTCGGCAACACATAGTTCTCTAAGACGGTCCCTCAGCACGGCCGTCGCCCGCTCAAACTGCCGCTTAGCCCGGCGCTCGGCCTCCTGAGTCAACCGCTCTGCATCCTCTAGATGCGCGTGAGCCTACCAGCCATCTTCAAGACTCTTCAGAGAACGCTCCAAGCCAGTAGAAGTACGGGTGACCTTGTCGGCATCCCGAACAATTATCTCCTTCTCCGTGCGGGCGGCCTCGAGTTCAGATTCCAAAAAAGACAATTTCCTCTAAAGCTCGAGGATTTGCTCTCTCGTATCAATTATCCAACGGGAGGCGGCCGCTTCCCGAGCAATGCAATCCTCTGCCCTGCGGCTCAACTGATCGTACTGCAGAGACAGATTGTGGAGGTCCTTCATTATAATCGACTTGGGCGTATTCCGAGAACCCTTACCTTCTCCATGGCAGTTATGAGGAAGGCACGCTCCTGATCTATTGCTGAAGACAAATCAACTTGTCGCAGTACTTGAAACTGGGCCACAAGCTGATCAGCCTCTAGCAATTTGGGTTCCAAAAGCTCAACTATCCCTGCCCCACCGGAGAGGGTTCTAAGGAGTTCAATTTGGCCACGGGCACATTGACGGGCCAAGGCAAAAGATGTCCCCCTCTTCACGACAGCCTCAATCCCTCGCTTCAGGTGGCGGTAGAAATTGTCAACCACATCCTTTGACGATTCATCCTGGACTTCTGAAGTAGATGGCGTCAAAGGAAGAGTAGCTGGCAGTGTTGAAGAAGATGCACCAGAACTTGATGCCCCTGCCACAAGGGAAACAAGTTCCGAGTGAAAAGATGCTTGAATAGCGGCCAATTTTTCCTCTGCACCCCGAAGGAAATGGAGACTCGGCAGGGCAGAAAGGTCGACCTCCGGAGCCACATGAACAGAGGAGGGTGCATGGACCATTTCTCCCCTCCCCGGCCGTTTCGCCGTCTGCTCTCCCGAACTCGATTCAGCGAAAGGTCCCTCAATGTTAGTTGGAGGGGCAGGACGCACACTCTCTTCCACCAGACCTCCTCGGGCGAACTCTCCCCCGATAATGTCCGTCATTGGCAGTGATGGAGCATGACCTGTATGTTCGGAGCAACCATCAATCAGCTTAACCCGAAGGATGTGACGATAGAGCAAATGAACCTCCTCACTAGTCAAGACTTGACTTATCTTACCAGGGGAGAGTTGCTGAGGCTGAGGTTCGCTCACAACCGTCGTAGGCTCTTCACTAGCGACATCCGAGCCGAATACAGCTGGTTCCTCTGCCCAGCCGCCCCGAAAGGAGATACAACTAGATCAGCATCACCTGGCTAAAATTTAGCAGTCTCGAGGACGGGTTCAGCAGAGCCCACGTCGCCCTGGGTTGGGATGTTAACAACTGGAGGAACCTCAGCCATCACTGGAAGAATCCCGGCGGCAAGAATCTCGACACTCATATCTCTAATTTTAGTAGTAAGAACTGGGTCGACCGTAGAGGCAGCAGCCGGCTCTGGAGAGTCCCCTTTTTATAACGCCTACAAGAGAAACGAAAAATGATTAGATCATAGTTCAGAAAAAAGAAGAGCTAAAGAAGAAGATGGTTGTAATTTAATTCACCTCCAAAATGGCGTCAACATCCTCGCGTCTCTCCCTAATGAGCAGCCCGCGAGGCTTAACCGTAGCCCGTTTCACGGAGTAAGTTATACCGCCATCAGCGGACTCACGCCTGCTTCGCTTGTATGAAGGACGAGGCACAACAGACGGCTGATCTGCCACCACCTTATCTGCAGGAGGGAGAGAGTTATGTGGATCATGCTCGTCATCCTCTTCGTCCGCGTTGGTAGATTCCAAGTACGACACCGCAACCGTGTTCTTCCTCTTCTTCCTCGCCTTGGACACCTTGGGCTTCTCCTTCAAGCCAGTACCAACAATGAAGCTGGTACTTAGGTCAAAATCAACAGGAGGCTTGTTCGCCATGACATAGTATAAAGCCGCCAAATATAAGATCTTCCCTGACTCCCAACATCAGGAACAGAGAAGCTGGTACGGGTGTGAACCGTGTTATAATAGTGCCAGGCCTGATGCCGTCAAAGATGCTACCTTCAAAACATAGACAAGAGCTGGGACTGTCCAAGAATAGCTGACTATACCCAAACTGTCGGAAGAACCTATTGGGCAAGTAAGGCTCCAAGTAGACAATGTTGTAGTTGCAGTATACCCGGTGGGCAGGACGAATGTTGTGCAACCAAAGGAGCATCTTGTCGGATAAGAAGTGGGGAGGCCTAATACCATCAAGATGTACGTCATTGACTTCTGCAGCAGTAAACTGAGGAACAGACACAAAAAAGGTGTAACTGTCCACTCTCGCCAGTGCCATCCGACAGGCACACATGGTCTTATAATCCCAGGACATGCGGTAATACTGGAAGATGAAGGCATCATCAGCAGTAACGCCATCTTCGGGGCCAGGCCTCATCAATGATCGACAATGCATCAATAGCCACCTCCATCAGATAATGATAGGGCAGCTCAATACGTTCAAAGTCCTTCGTCGTGTCACGGTCGATGACCTTGGACGAGATAGTGTGAAGGCTACGATGTATGCTGCACACCATGGCCGAAAGAAGAGCTGGTCTGGCTCCAAAGACCAGCTTGACAACAGGAAGGATAAAGTTATGGCTGATCCTTTCAATAGAACCAGCCCCTCCTGAGACCACGCAGTTTCGCAGCCAGACAATCAGGAATCCTGGCAGGAGTGCCTTCTCTGACAGCTGTTAAGTATCCTGATAAAAATAATTAAGGGACTCAGTTTGACTCCCAAATCTGTCGCTGGTGGTCTTTACCATCTTGGCGGTCGACACCTGGACCTGTACTGCCTTCCGAGTTTGAGGACTTCGGGAAGAAACCCGGCATGCACCGGTTAGCGTAAAGCGATAACTCAGCCAAGTCTTAGTGTGAGGAAGGTTCCCTTTCGAGCTATTGTCCTTTTTCTTGGACATCTACTGACACGTACTATGGTGACATAGTAGTTCCCGGTAGACAGCTACAAAGCCCGGGAATCGTTGCTCCAAATCCTCGAACTCTTCGTTCGTCGGGGTATACACTTCAAAGACTTTATTTCCCCAAGACAGCTTGGAGACTTCATGCATCTCGTGGAGAGCAAGCACCATCTTCCCAACGGGTGTAAAGAAGGTCCCCGTACAGCGGTTGTACATCTCCAGCAGAGCCATGAACAATTTTTTGTTTATGGGCAAGCCGTAACATGTGCCCCGAATAGCATGATAGAGGCCAATCTCGCGCAAGGGAGTCTCGTATGTCCGCACAATCTACGTAGACAAGTTGGTCCACAAAGGGATGGGGTTTATCCAACTCGGTAGCGACAACCGGCCAATAGGATAGGACCCCTTATGAGCAAGCTGGTTCATGAAAGTGTCAGCTTGGTAGAACTTGAAGTTGGGACCCTGCACATTCAAGAAATTGCCTGAGGCCAACCCTATCACGTAGCGGCTGACCGGTACCTTGCCCGCGTATACTGACCCCAAGTTGTTGTTATAGTGAATGTTGCCCACAAACATCCCAGATCGACTCAGAGTCAAGGAATCCTCCATTTTTCTGTCCATTGGCAGCATGTTGAACCACGACAACGGGAAATGACGCTCCATCTGAGGAATATAAATCGCCATCCCATCAAAAGTAAAACTCTAACTCTCAGATATATCCATATCTTGGGAGTTCTTCACAGTCATGGCATCCCCGAAGAGGAACACAGGTTTCAGGTGTTTGCCTCCCAATTGCCCCGAGTTTATTATGCTCGAAAGAAAGAAGAAGGACTGGTTTCTAATGTCTCTCAGCCTCTCCTCAGGTTCGTCTTTGGGAAGCTGGTTCACCACATACTCGACTAAATGGTCGAACCTCACACCCACAGCAAATTGGGCTCGACCTACCAAGAGTTCTCCCGCAGGATTGATTGGCAAATTCACGAAAAAAGGACAAAAGAAACAAGTTAGAAGATGGCCAGGTGAAACCACTTAGTGTTTCTAGGCTTATGCGGCTCTGATTAGGTAGGTCGTTATGCGGCACAATTAAAAAGGGGGGCATATGCGGTTCTGTTTTGATGGGGCCTCATGCGGCCCAGTTCAAGTGAGCTTATGCGGCTATGTTTAGCGGGTGTTTATGCAGCCCAGTTTACAAGAGCTTATGTGGCTCTGATTTGATGGGGCCTCATGCAGCCAGTTCAAACGAGCTTATGTGGCTCCTCTTAGTGGGGCTTCATGCAGCACAGTTGAAGGAAGCTTATGCGGCTCTAATTTGGGGGAGCCTTATGCGGCATAGCTCAAAGGAACTTATGCGGCTCTGTTCGGTGGGTCCGTATGCGGCCCAGTTTATAAAGTGCTTATACGGCCATGAGATGACCCCCATGCGGCTCGAACATGAGACGTACATACGGCACATACAGCACAACATTTATTACAATAAACTTGAGCAGTTCAATGAAGACGAGATAGCATCGTGTGCCAAAGGCCTGCGCATAAAATATACGACGTAGCCATTACAGTTAGGGTTTTAAGTCCATGCAGTTTCTCCCAACATGCTTACCGTCAATAGCAGGATGACCGTCAGGATAAACTGTGGGCACCGCAGTCGACAAGGAAGCCGCTCCTTTATCCTTCGCTGCAGCACTAGAGGAAGTCTTGGGAGCTATCGACGATCAAAGGAGAAGAAGACGGCAACTAGGGCGAGAAAGGCTTGAACAAGAGAAGAGAGTAAAGAGATTCTCTCTAAAAATTACTCATATTTATAGGCGGATAGGGGGCGTGTGGACCGATAGGCACTTCAGATTATGTGCTGCTTAGAAGATAAAACCGACTCTTGGGATTTTATCCCCTCTCATGCAAAAAAGAATGCTCAGAATCATCAAGGCAAATCTAAATATTTAATGTCGACTCTTAGAATCCTACCCAAAAGACGGCTTTAAATCAAAATAAATTAATTACAATTAATGAGACGCCTACGTGGCAAGAAGGACATCATGCGGCCAGAGAAGTCGATGCAGTCAGAGAAGTCTATGCGGCCAGAGTAGTCTATGCGGCCAGAGCAGTCCATGCGGCTAGAAAATTCAATACGGTCAGGTCAGTCCATGCGGTTAGAAAATCCTATGCGGTCAGAGAAGTCTATGCGGCATGAAGAGATTACGAGGACATACTTCTTATTCAAAGTATTTCAATTTTTACAAATTGAAAACTTTGAAAGGGGTCTTGTAGAAGCATAAAAAAAGAATAGTAATTCATATGGGGCCCAGATTCAGCATGCGGCTCAAAATCTTGAAGAGTTTTATGCGGCTCAGAAAGTCTCAGAGAGCCGCATGCGACTCAGGAATTTTATGCGGCTCAGGAAGAGCCACATGGCCTCATGCGGCTCAAAACAGGCCCATTATAGCTGGCCATAATTACTCCCTGCAGCTGGCCATTAAATGCTCTGACATAAAGTGACAGTTCTAACAACTCTGACATAATGAAGAGACATGTCATGCTCATCAAAAGACGAAAAAATCTCTGAGATAGCCGGCGCAGTTCACAAAGTCCAAATAAGTTCTCTATGTGGACCGCCTAGGCCACCCTCATGCGGCTCGGTTGTAGGGGCCACCCTTTTGTAGTTCAGTTGGTGGGCCACCCTTATGCGGCTCGATCGTGAGGCCACCCTCAAGCGGGTCCATTTTGGGGCTACCTTCATGCGGCTCGGTTGTGGGGGACACCCTCATACGGCTCAATTATGAGGATATTCTCATGCGGCTCGGTTGTGAGGCCATCCTCATGGGGCTCGGTTGTGAGGCCATCCTCATAGGGCTCGGTTGTGAGGCTATCCACATGTGGGTCGGTTGTGAGGCCACCCGCATATGGCTCAATTACCAGACCACACTCATGCGGCTCTGCCAGGATGCCCCGTTCATACGGTTCGCAGCATAATGGCAGTTGGGACACGTGGCAGAAGATTGACTAAGACTTATCTACTCGGATTAATTGCAACCAACAAATCAAAATAATGCAGATTTATTGCAACCAATGCAACAACCCAGATTGATTTCTAATAAACAGATCCAGGTTGATCTTAACCAATCCCCAACTGCCCACTTTTCAAGACGCAGTTACTGCACACTCCATTCATCACAAATTCCTATAAATAGTAGGGGATTATTCCTTTGCACAGACACATAGAGAAAAAGGCACATACAGATGGACACACATAGACCCAGAGCAATCCGAGCAGAGAGAGAGAGAGAGAGAGAGCTTTTCTTCGCCGGAGCCAAGGTCGCTTTCGATCGTCCAAGGAGTACGACAGAGTTGATATCACTTTTTCGAGCCTCAAGCGCCCGCTCCCTCCAGAATCAAAAACTAAACAATTGTACTTAGAATGCTTTTCCTAGGTTTTGTTCCTAGGCACTTTTTGTACGAGCGAGTTTGTATTGTGAATTAAAGTTCAATCCTCCCATAAAATTGTTCTGTTCTTTGATAATCAATGGTAAACAAATCCGTGTAATAGTGTGTCAATATCAAGTAAAGTGGTCTAGAGCAGGTAATATAGGTACTATCATGATAAAAATAATCAGAGGTAGGTATTCGCCTGATATCCTAAGCAACAATTGAGTATTGATGTTCGAACATACGTCATAAAGATCTAATATGAATTTACAGAGTTATATGGTGTTCTAGAGTAAACAATATATTTAAATGCACTAATTTATATGCTTCTAGGCCTCTTCTAGGTCATAGAAGTCAAACTTGCTAAATGCTTGTCAAACTAGGTCAAAGCTAGTTAAACTAGGTTAAATTAGTCTAACATGGCCAAACTGGCCATTTCTAGGTTGTACGAGTCTGTTCCTAGGATATTGGAACAATACTCCAAGTTTCTAAGCTATATTAGTTATCCTAGGATACTATGGTTGTCTATTACCTAGATTACTTAGGTTATTCCATTACCTATCTAGATTACCTAAAGTTCTTTTATATAAAAATATATTAATACCCTAACTTATCTCAACTCCAATATTACCGTATCCTATACATAATCCTATGGCCAACTACCACAACTAATAGGCAGTTGCCTATTGCCCTGCTACTGAGTTCAGCAAGTTGTTGCTGCTATGGTCATTATATTCCATTCCCCTTCTCATATACTGATACAAGGTAGGGTATGGACTGATACCCATATATGTATCTAACTAACACACATTTGGAATTTAGGACTGATATAGGTTTCCTATATAACTGATATAGGATTCCACATCTTCTAATATATGCAAATTCTATTTACTAAAACACCTATATCCTATCTAACTGATATAGCTCGACCCTCTCTTACCTTCAGTTATCTGTTGATACTCAAAATCCCTCATGACTAATACAAGATACCTATAGGGCTAATGCATATACACTATACTACTAACAAATGTTTATAGATATAAGACTGGTATATGTTACTCTCACATATAGCATACTGTTGCTACTATAATTTGGCTAAAACCGAGCCCGTTTTTTCCAGTTAACTGATGCATAAGGACCCCCCATGGTATCAGTAATAGATAGGCATATGAGACCCTCTCTTATGGGCTGATACATATATGTCTTACCACGGATATATGTTCTATTCTATATAAGACTGGTACATGGCCCCTTCTTCAAATCACTGACGATATAGGACTAGTACATGGCCCTTCTATTGCCCTGCTGCAAGGGCTAAACCCGAGCCCCCTATCTTCATGTATCCCTTACTCCCCTTCATCATATACTGTTGTGCTAATGCAACAACAAGATATGTTGTTGTTGTTGCTATATAGCAGCAAATATGATGCTGCTAATGGCATGGATAAGTGACAATTACTGCTACTGCCCTGCACAAGCCTGAGCCTATTACCCTTCTTCACTTATGATAGTTAGCTACAAGGGATCAGGGCCCTCTATGCATTGTTCCCCTTTATTATACTACTATTATTATCGATGACTAAACTACCTAAGCTCTTTATATCAATTTCTAACTGCTATCAATACAGATACAACCCCATTGCCCCTTATCTAGTTATTAGTTTAATAGGTAGGCATATAGGCCCCCTATATAACTGTTATATGCAAATATAAGACTGATACATATATCACCATCTCGGTCTTATTCCTCCTCACGCACGAGCCTCCACCCTAGATATTAGTTGATTGATATTTGAAAGCCTATACAACTTGATACATGAATGAACATATTAGTTCATATTCTCACTGATACATGAACTCAAGACTGACATATAGAGACTATATACACAATATCAGTCTCTCTTATCTCCCTCTTATACACACACATAAAGCAGTATAAATCAATCCCTATACACATATTGTACAGTAATAATCAGTCCATAATATATCTAAACAGTCCCTATTTCTAGTGCTACGCAAAGTCACACAATACCCATATATAACCACTAAATAAACATGCAATTGATAACCTATATCAATATACATCTAATTACAAGTGTCGAATCTATGTTTACAGTAATATGTGCTTTTTTCGTCATTTTGTCAGACACTTGGTGTACGTATCGGGACACGTTGTGATACGCCCATGATACCCACTCCAAATAGATCCAAACTTGACCCAAAAAACACCCATATATTCTACATCACAAATAGGACCTAACAATTATTCACAAACCTTAGAAATGTCATTCTCGGATTTTCTCCCAAATTGGGTCAAATATAAAGGAGAAAATCTCTAAATATATGAAGAAGAGTCAAAACTCCTTACTGTTCGCCATCAAAAATGTGACAAGGTATTTTTGATTGATAAACCTTTGTATTTCAATTACAAACATAACAGTATACAATGTACGACTTAGACGTAGTCCTAGGAGTACACTTTTGTTTTTATCTAAAAACTATATCGGTGGAGCGAGTGGTAATGCGTTGAATTCGTTGACGATCTGACGACGATCTTGGACTCTCTGAAGGTCTGGGCTCTGGATGTCGAATAATTTTGAGAAGAAGAAGATGTTAAGTATCTCTCTTCTCGTTTCTATCTGTCGATATGATCTTCGTTTATTTCTCTGTGCCCCTGTATGGATAAAAGAATGGTCCTTCTATTTATAGGCAGCAGACTGTATGCTCATGTGCACATATGTAGGATACGCCTGTACGTGCGAACGCCATATGGCTGATGCTGTGGGTCACATGGATGGTGTGCCCTGAGTCGAAGCTGAATCTGCTGAACTGCTCTGTTGGGCTGCAGTGGAGCTGACACATGGTAGTCGTAAAAATTCATCTGTTATTGCGATCTTGGGTGGTTAACACCCATTCTTCAGCAGAACTGAGTTAAAAGACACAGGGCACATGTCTATGGCTCAAAGATCTCATATTTTGTGAAAGAAATGATCTGTCTGGATGCGCCTAGGATCGGGAGTATGGAACGACTCGATCTATGACTTTTAGTGGTCATTGACAAGTCTAGTTGCATGGCTTCTGTGGTGTATGCAGAGCATTGGAAGCATGGTTATGGAACCGCATGCAGAGAGTTGGCTTCTGTCTTTTTGGATTAGGAGTAAGTCAGGAGCGCATGGCTTTTGACGCGCATAAAAATTGCTGGGCACATGGCGGTGGAGGGATATACAAGTGATCGATCGGCCATGTGGCAAGGATAGCTGTAGTCGATAAAATGTAATAATGAAGATGACATTGGTGGCTCTTAATTTTTTGAAAAAGCTGTTATGGACACACAAAAAAGAAGAAAAAGCACTGTCTTTTTTTATTGGCGCAAGGAACCATAAATTGAGTACTCATAAAGATCCTGCACTGAGAATCTCCGAGTACAAAAAGAATTCTAGGAAATGGGACGATGGAGATCCTGCACTGTCTTTTACTCCATTGACATTCCGATTTACAAAAGTGGGAGAAAACCTAAGAAAATTGCTAACTCTCGGCTCACTGGCAAGAAGGGCAACAATTTGGCTATGAAATGATCTTCGTTCTATGTTTTTGAAGAGGCATGTGACCTCTATTTATAGTCGTTTTGCACAGAAACGACTATTATGTACACACAGGAGGAAAATATACTAATTTTCATGTGGGAGCATAGTCTTCCTTTGGGTACATAGAGTATAGGTGCATAAAGACTGGATGATCGTGGGTAGATCGTGGGGTTGACGTGGCCGCATGCTTCGGTGTACGACTGCTCGTGGAGGCTAACATGGGTGCATTCTTCGGTGTACGACTGATCGTGGTTGATGACCAAGTCGTAGTGCTATCCCGACTTGGGCGTATAGTATGGGAACAAGGTTATACGCCCTCTTCTGGAGGAGCCGTGTGGGCGCATAGGGATTTTACATATGGGAGCATAGGATTTTCATTGTGGGTGTCTGCCACTTTCTAACTTAGGTGCATAGCTACTTTCTGACTTGGGCGCATAGCTACTTCCAGACTTGGGTGCATAGCTACTTCTGGGTTGAGTGCATAATGCTAAAAATTTTATGCTTCTACTAGACCTCCTTCAAAGTTTTTGATACTCGAACGAGTTTGAAATACTTTAAAAGAATTATGGAAAACTGTCTTCTTATGGCTCTGTGGGAACATAGCAAAACTCTCTCTTTGGGCGCATAGATGCTGCCAGGCTGTCAAAAGATGGTTGTTGGGATCTTCCTCGAAAATCTGAACTGACAGATTCGTCAAAGCAAAATTTGAAGAGGTCCACCCTTCGTACGATGTCTGTTTGCCATTGATTGTAGAAGTACAGAACAATTATATAGGAGGACTGAACTTAGACTCATAATACAAACTCGCTCGTACAAAGAAAGCATAGGAACGAAAACCTAGGTACAACAATCTAAGTACAATTATTTATTTTTGATTCTGGGGGTGACTATAGAGGCTCGAAAAAGCGACGGCAGCTCTGACTTACTCCTTGGACGATCGGACGTAGCATTGACTCTGATGAAGAAATGCTCTCGAAATGTGTGGGAAGACTCTTCTGCGCGTGCCTTTGTCTCTCTGTGTATCTCGCCGGGGGTCTCCAAGTCTCTAAGTCTTCAGGTCTCTCTAGGTGTCCAGCCGTTTGTAAGGGAATGGCACCTTCCTATTTATAGGAGTGGTGGTGCGATCATTAGGTTTTACAATGATTCCCTCCTTTAAAAGTTGGCGGCCAATCATCTGGACCATTGATTTTGATGGCAATGAATCTGGGCAATTAATATGGATTGTACCAAATCTTATGGGCAATTAATTTTGATTGCCATGAATTTTGATAAACTCGAATCTTCTGCCACGTATTCGATTTGTCTGATCTGATTTGATTTAGGGTAATCATGATGATTGTAACAAATCTCGTTGTTAGGATCTGTTGATAAATCTTGATTGATTTAATTTCATGTATCTACCTATCATTACAGGAAAACTGATCTTCTGTCACGTGTCATAATCGCGAGCCATAGCCGCATGAGGGTAGCTTCTTAGGTTTTGAACCGCATAAATATGGTAGCCGAATAGATGTTGCCTCTGAAATATGAGCCGCATGAGTAGTTTCCAATTGAGTCGCATAAGGCTGCATGTGTAGGGCTTCTCAGCATTTGAGTCATATGGAGATAATCCCCATGATCTGGGCTGCATGAGGACAGCGGCCGCATAGGGTGGCTTCTTATGGTTTGAGCCGCATAACGATAGTCTCTACGATCCGAGCCGCATAAGAGCATCAGCCGCATGAGGGGGTGGCAGCCGCATATAGAGCTTTGAAGTTGGTGGATCGTGCCAGCTGTATAGGAGATTTTCTCCGTTTCTCGAAGAACATGTCGTCATGTCAGGGTTCATCATTTCAGCTTTAATGTCAGAGTTATCACTTTATGTCAGAGCATTTAATGGGAACAGTCACTTCATGGCCAGCTGTATAAAGCAAGCTGCATAGGGCCACGTGATTCTTTCCTAAGCCGCATAAGGCTATTGGAGAGTTTCTGAGCCGCATGAGACTCCGATAGATCCCTGAGCTGTATAGGGCTCCTTCTGTTTTGAGCCGCATGGGCTTCTTCTATTTTGAGCCGCATGGGCTTTTCTTGTTCTTTTTCATGCTTCTACAAGACCCCCTTTAAAGTTTTCAATCTGAAAAATTGAAATACTTTAAATAAGAAGCATGGCTATATGAGCTCCGCTGGTCGTATGGGATGTTCTGGCCGCATGGACTTCTTAGCCGCATGGATCGCTTCTGGCCGCATACTGTCCTCTCTGCCACGTAGGCAGCATTAATTGCTCTTGATTCATTATGATTTGGAGCCATGTTTTAGGTGAATCCCAAGAGTTGGTTCATTAAATATTTTGGATTTTATGTCCTGGGTTAATCTCCTTTATGAGAGGAGGCGAAATCCGAGGAGTCAATTTTGCCTGCAGCACACGACTCGAAGCGATTATCGTTCCACGTGCCCCCCTATGTCTGCCTTATAAATAGGGGTGCTTTTAGGGCAGAGAAGCTTCTTTTGCTTTCTTTTGTCTTCATCTTTTCTTGCCCTAAGCCACTGTTTTTGTTTTCCTTCTCCGATCATCAATCGACGATGGCCCACAAAGCTTCCAAAGCTCCCAAGGCCTCTGCTACGGCGAAAGGCAAGAAGGCGGCGGCTTCATCGCCGACTGTAGCACCCCCAGTCCATCCTGACGTCCATCCTGCCATCAAGGGTAAGGACTATGTGGAAGATTGAACACTTCAAACCCTAACACAATGGCTCTGTTGCATGGTTTTATGCACAAGCCCTCTTCTCTTTAGCATTCAATGCATTCTTCGTCTTTATTGGACTGCATAAAGTTCAGTACGATGAAGTCGCATATGTTGTATGGGCTGCATGAACTTCTCATATCCGAGCCGCATGGGGTATGCCCTATGTTTGAGCCGTATGAGAACGTCTGAGCCGCATAAATGCCTTTAGAACTGAACCGCTTGAAGCCCCTCTGAACAAAATCATATGAGCTTCTAATGGACTGAGCTGCATAGCGTTCCAGGAATCAGAACCGCATATAAACCTACCTAAACAAAGCTGCATGAGGACTCGTCTAAACCGAGCCGCATGAACTTTGTGAAAAAACTGAGCCGCATAAAGACTCATCTAAACAGAGCCGCATGTACTCTGTAAAATCCGAGCCGCATAAGAGCTCATTTAATCAGAGCTGCATGAACTCTAAATGTTTTCTGGCCGTCTCCTGACTTTGTTTCTCTTGTCTCTTTTGAGTAAATCTGCCAGTCAATGCTGCAGGAGAACCCCTGGTGGGTTAGGTCCAATTTGTCATAGGAGTTCGGTTTGACCATATAGTCCAGCAGGTGGTGGAACAATTGCCCCAAAACGAGCCCGAAGAGAGGCTAAATCTTATCAAGAACCAGGCCTTTCACTTTCTCTATGCTATGTTGAACTCAGGGCGATTGAATAGGGAGTACCTGAAGCCGGTGTTCTTCTTCGGGGATGCCCTGACTATGAAGAATTCTCAGGTATTAGATATATCTGAGAATTAGAATTTTATTTCTGCTAGAAGGGCAATCCACATCCCCCAGATGGCACATCATTTCCTATTGGCGTGGTTCAATATGTTGCCGATGGATTGGAAGATGCCGAAATCCTTGACCCCGAGCCGGTCGGAGATGATTGTGGGTAACATCCACTACAATAAGCACATTGGATCAGCGTGCACGGGCAGGGAACCGTTCAGGGAACCGGTCAGCTTCTACGTGATGGGGCTAGCTCCGGGTACCTTCTTAAATGTGCAAGGTCCCAATTTCTCATTCTCTCAAGCCGACACCTTCCTGAATCAACTTGCTCGGAAAGGGTCTTATCCCGTTGGCCAGCTCTCGCTTTTGAACTAGATACACCCCATCCCTTCGTGGGCAAATTTGATCGGGTGGATTTTACGAGAATATGCGACTTTTCTGTGTGAGGTTGGTCTCTACCACCCCATCCGGGGTACATGTCATGGACTGTGCATCAACAAGGAGTTGTTCATGGCTATCATGGAGATGTATAACCGGCGAACGGGGACCTTCTTCGTGCTTGGAGGGGAGATTGGTCTTGCTCTTCCTGAGATGTACGTAGTTTCTAGGCTGCCCTGGGGCAATAAAGTGTTTGAAGTATATACTCCAACGAACGAAGAGTTCGAAGATTTGGAGCAACGATATCCGGGTTTCGTTGCTGTCTACCAGGAGTTACTGTGTCACCACGGTTATTGTCAGCAGACGACCAAGAAAGATGGTAGCTCGGAAGGGAACCTTTCGCATACTAGGGCTTGGTTCTTCCACCTTTTTCAGCAAGGTGCCTCAGGCCGGGTTACTCCGCAGAATCCTCTGACCCGAGAGCGAGTACAGGATCTGGTGTCAACCGCCAAAAAATTGAGGGCCTTGAGCGACACGTTTGGAAGTCAAACTGATTCCTTCGGTTATTTTTATCAGGATACCCAGCCGCTGTCGGAGAAGGCAATCCTGGTGGGGTTTCTGATTGTATGGCTACGGAATTGCGTAGTCTCAGGAGGAGTTGGTTCCATTGAGAGGATCAGCCGAAATTTCATCCTTGCTGCCGTGAAGCTGGCCTTCGGGGTCATACTGGCTCTTCTTCCGGCTATGGTGTGCAGTATACACCGTGGCCTCCGTACTTTTTCGTCCAAGGTTATTGCCCATGACATGGCGATGAACTTTGAACGAATCGAGCTGCCCTACCATTATTTGATGGGGTGGTTATTAATGCACTGTCGGTCCTTGATGAGACCTGGCCCAGAAGATGGTGTAACTGACGATGATGCTTTTATCTTCCAGTACCGCCAAATGTCCTGGGAGTATAACACTATGCCCGTCTGTCGGAGGGCGCTGGCGAGGGTGGATGGATATAACTTCTTCGTGTCTGTTCCCCACTTTTCTGCTGAGGAGGTGAGGAGTGTACACGTTGATGGTACCGGGCCTCCTCTCCTCTTATCCGGGAGGTTGCTTCTTTGGTTGCGTAATATTCGTCCCTCGCACTTAGTATATCGCAACCGTAATACCATCTACCTGGAACCTTACTTGTCCAGCCGGTTCTCCCGCCAGTTTGGGTACAGCCAGCTGTTCCTAGAGAGTCCCAGTTCTTGCCTGGGTTTTGAAGGCAGCATTCTGGATGGCATCAGGGCCTGGCACTACTATGATATTCCTCATACACGTGCTAGTTTCTCGGTCCCTGACACTGAAACGCAAGGGGAGATTTTGTATTTAGCGGCTCTCTACCACGTCGCTGCGAGCAGGTTTCCTGTTAACTTCGAACCTTGTACCAGTTTTATTGTTGGTACCGACGTAGCGGAGAAGCCCAGGGGTCGAAGACGAGGAAGCAGAGGGCGAACACAGTTCCTGTGCCGGACTCGGAGTCCACCACTGCGGATGAAGAGGATGGCGAGCAGGGTGCCGATGACTCTCTTCCTCCTCTAAACGAGATGGAGGCGGATCGGCCGCCCATTATGTCCGATGAAGTGGTGGCGGATCAGCCGCCTGGTGTGCCAGATGAGATGGTGGCGAATCAGCCTCCCGTCGTACTTGGTCCTGTATGGAAACGTAGCAGGCAAATATCCCCTGTTGGCATTATTCCTTACACCCAGAAACGGACTGCGACCAGACGTCGTAGGCTTACTATAAAGGAGAGAAGCAAGGACGTCGACCCTGCTTCAGAGGTAAAATGAGTTACTACCATCTTTATTCAGTTCTTCCATTCTCCTGAACTTTGGCCTAATCATTTTTCTTTGCTCTTGTAGGCGTCAGAGAAGTCGAATTCTCGAGAACCGGCCGTAGAAGTCTATCCGGCCATGACTACTTTGGTCAGTGACGTGTGTACCGTGATCATTTATGTTGGGGTTCTTCTAGGGTGACGGGGGCTTTATTGAACCTCTCCCTGAGACTGTTGAATTTCAGTAGGGTGACGCTAACCAGTCGTATCCCTTTTCGGGGTGGCTGGGGCAGAAGAACCAGCTGAATTTGACTTAGAGGTTGCTGGTGAGGGGACTACGGTGGCTGGGAGCGAACCGCAGCCTCCACACTCCTCCTCTGATAAGATAAGCCAAATCTTAACTAGTGAGGAGGCCTATCTGCTCTATCATCGCATCCTTTGGGTTACGTTGATTGATGGTTGCTCTAGACATACAGGTCCTGCCCCTTCAGTGCCGATGATGGACGTTATTGAGGTAGGCTCTGCCAGCAGAGATTTGGTGGAGGGGAGCGTGCCCCCTCCTCTTTTGACTTATATTGAAGGGCCTTCTGCCAAATCGATTTCGGGAGGTCAGGTGGCGGCACAGCCGGGACAGGGGCGATGGTTCCTGCGTCCTCCTCTACTCAAGTGGCTCCGAGGGCCGACCTTTCTGCCTTGCCGAGTATCCAGGTTCTGTGGGCCGCGGAGGAGGAGTTAGCCACTATCTACGCGTCTTTCCGCTTGGAATTTGTTTCCTTGGTGGCAGGGGTGGCGAGTTCTAGCGTGCCTCATTCGACACTGCCAGCCACACTTCCTTTGACGCCGTCTTCTACGAAAGTTCTGAATGAAGTATCACAGGACGTGGTTGACAGTTTCTACCGCCACTTGAAAAGAGGGGTCGAGGCCGCTGTGGAACGGGGGACCCCTTTCGCCTTGGCCCGACAATACGCCCAAGGCCAAATTGACATTCTCAAAACTCTTTCCGGTGGAGCGGGTATAGTCGTGCTTCTTGAGCCGAAATTGCTAGAGGCTGATCAGCTGGTGGCCCAGTTTCAGGTGCTGCAGCAAACTGATCTATCTGCTGTGATAGATCAAGAGCGCGGCTTCCTCATAACTACCGTGAACAAGGTGAGGGTCGCTCGGGATACGATCAAGCCGGTCATACTGAAGAATCTTTGCGATCTATCTCAGCTATATGATCAATTGAGCCGCGAGAGTGAAGATTGCACGGCTCGGGAAGCGACTACCTCCAGTGGGGTAATTGACACCCGGGAGCAGATCCTCGAGCTTCAGAGGAAGTTGGCTTTCTTGGAGTCTGAACTTGAAGCTGCCCGTACGAAAAAGGGGATGATTATCCAGGAGGCCGACAAAGTTACTCGAGCTTCTGCTGGCCTGGAGCTCGCTCTGAAGAAGCTCGAGGATGGCTGACGGGCTCACGTGCACTTGGATGATGCGTAGCAGTTGTCTCAGGAGGCCGAGCGCCGA
Source organism: Iris pallida (assembly GCA_029216955.1). Classification (NCBI taxonomy): domain Eukaryota; kingdom Viridiplantae; phylum Streptophyta; class Magnoliopsida; order Asparagales; family Iridaceae; genus Iris; species Iris pallida. The sequence continues at coordinate 20,866,125 of JANAVB010036019.1, forward strand.
GCCAAGCAGCGGTTCGAACGGAGGACTGCCTTGCTGAGGAACCGTCTCCTGGAATTATGTACCGCCGAGCCATAGTTGGCTCTTTTGCTTTTTTATGTTCATGTTCTTTCTCTTTTCATCTTGTAATAGAGACATAGTCCCAGATAATGTAGTACCTTGGATTTTGAAAAAAATGAGCATGTTTCGACTCATCCTTCATTTTTTGTAGTTGTTGCGTTTGTGATATTTTTGTCCTACTGGGGGACTATTTGTGGACCTGTTACCCTGGGCATACCTTGGTTTTAGGTACGGATAACAAGTTTGAGAGGGATACCTAGAACAACTTTGCGATAAGGTGGCTTTGGAAGTTCTTGGTATTTGAAAGAATGCCAGGAAGCAGCTGGGCTCCCAAGACATGATAAGAAAAGAGTGGAATGTACGAGAAAACCTAGTACAACATTTATGGTCGACTGCAGACATTTGTGGTCAACAGAGGACATTGGCGGTCAACAGAGGACATTTGTGGTTGTCGAAAGAAATTTGTGGACCTATTATCCTTGGCGTACCCCGGTTCAGAATACGGATAATAAGACGAGAGAAAACCAATATTCTTACTCGGAGGTAATGAGGACGTGGTAAGTATGGGGGTTTTACCGCGGGATCTTCCTACTCAGACGTAATGAGGATATGGCAGGAGTAGACTCCGCGGGGGATATTTGTGGTCAACAGTGGACATTTGTGGGCCTATTATCCTTGGCGTACTCCGATTTTGGGTACGGATAATAAGTCGAAAGGGAACCAACATGCTTACTCAGAGGTAATGAGGATGTGGCAAGCATGAGGGTTTCTTCGATGGAGCCTTCCTACTCAGAGTAATGAGGACGAGGTAGAAGTGGGCTCCATGAAGGGGTACATAGAACGACTCAGAGGTAATGAGGACATGGAAGTTCTATATAAGGGGGTGATTTATTTTTGGAGGAAGTAAAACAACTCAGAGGTAACATCGACGTGGTTGTTTTGGGAAATTTGTGGATCTGTTACCCTTTTTTGTGCACTGGAAGTACGGGTAGTGGATCATGAGGAAGGAGCTTCTTTTAGGGAGAAAGTTCAGAGGTATGATCATACGTCACTTACTACCCAAAAGATGCGATACAGATTAACCAGGATGGGAGTTCAGCAGTACCTGCGGGTACATAACTCGACAATCTGGAAGCTTTGGAGGCAGAATGTGAGCTCAGCGGTACCAGAGGGCACGTAACCTACAATCTGGAATATTTGCTGTATGTCGTTTCAGACATAATACTTCTTTAGGAACTTGCCGTTGATGGACAACATGAGCAAGTCTCCGTTTTGCTTTGCAAGGCGGTAAGCTCCATCGGAGAATACAGCATCGATGATGAACGGACCTTCCCACTTTGGCTGGAAATTATCGGCGGTCTTGTGAGTCATGACCATCAGCCTCCGAATTGCCAAAACAAGATCGCCTACTTAAATTGTTCTGATTTTGACCTTCTTGTTGAAAGCTCTGGAGATTCGGGCTTGATACAGCTCAATTCGTTGTTGAGCTAACAGGCGCTTCTCATCTAGGGCCTCTAACTCTTGTAGTCGGTGATGGTGATTGTCATCTGTTGTCAATCGATAGGTGAGGACGACGCGGAGTTAGGGGATTTGGGTTTCCAAGGGGAGAACTGCCTCACTTCCGTATACCAAGGAGAATTGTGTGTTTCTGGTGGCCGTTCGTACTATAATACGGTACGCCCATAAGCATTAACCGAGCTTCTCATTCCATTCTCATTTGTTTGATGACACGAACTTCTTGAGAAGCTTGATGATTGTTTTGTTGAATGCTTCAGCCAGACCATTAGCCGCTGGGTTGTATGGTGTTGAAGCAATATTCTGGATTCGGTGTTTGTCGCAGAATCGATAGAAGGCGTGGCTTACGAACTGCGGACCATTGTCGTGGATGATCCTTCGGGACAGTCCAAAGCGATAGATGACGTGATGCTTAAGGAAGCTGATCACGTTTGAAGTCTTGACTTCTGCCAACGGAATAGCCTCCGCCCATTTGGATAAGTAATCATTGATTGCGAGTATGAAGCGATGTCCTCTGGACGAAGGTGGAGTAATCGGACCAATAATGTCCATTCCCCATGCTTCGAATGGCCAGGATGCCACCGTCGGGTGTAGAAACTCGGATGGCTGATGGATAAAATCCGCATGGACTTGACAGGCTTTGTATTTTTGTGCATAGTCTATTGCATCTGCAACCATCGTGGGCCAATAATAGCCCATTCGTCGAAGGCGATCCTGTAATTTTGGGCCAGACTGATGGGCTCCGTAGATGCCGTCTTGAGCTTCATGTACGGCTTCTTTGGCTTCTGTATTTGACAGACACCGAAGCAGTAATCCATCGTATGATCGCCGAAACAACATTTTCGTCTCTGTATCGTAGAAGAATCTGAGGGAACGTCTTCTGATAGAAGTGGCTTCCTTCGGATTCTCTGGCAGGATGCCGTAGACTACGAAGTCAATGAATGGTTGTCTCCAGTCTGGTGTTTCATCGACTGCCAGCGTGGAGTAACTCTCAACATATTGAATATTATTCCTGGAACAGACCAACTCACAGCCTATTATGTCGACCAGATGATGAGCATGATTCGAAACTGCTAAGGATGCGGCGAGATCTGCTAGGGCATCGACTTCAATGTTCTGGAGCCTGGGAACGTGTTCTATGAAGAACCCTACCAAGGACGAGATGATGTCGACCGCTATTTGGTGATAGGGGATCATATCTTCATGGCGAACCTCGTATGAACCCCGAATCTGTTTGACAATTAGCTGTGAATCGCTATATGCTTCGAGCTATTCTACCTCCAGTTCTTTTGTAAGTCGGAGGCCAATGACCAAAGCATTATACTCGGCCACATTGTTTGAACAAGGCTCCGTGAGGGAATAAGCCCGATTGATCACCAACCCGGAAGGAGAAATCAGCACCACTCCGACTCTAGCGACGATGTTGCCCTTGGGCCCCATTCTGGAAGCACCGTCGAAGAACATTTGCCATACGGTATCATGAGAGGCCATATTTGAATTGGTGATCTCATCTGGAATCTTTTCGTCTATTCTGGTTGATTTCGAACCTGGATGAGCCGCTAATAAGTCTGCCAGCGCTTGACCTTTAACAGCCTTCTGCGGGACGAAGATCATGTGGTAGGGGATAGTAATATCGCCCAGGTAGCGAGGCGAGAGCTGAGTGCGCCTGGCTTAGTCATGAGGACCCTGAGGAGGTTAACTCTTGATATGACATGGATGGTTTGTCCCGTGATGTAGTGTCGCGTCTTCTGAATGGCGAATACTAGAGCAAGACACTCCTTTTCTACGACAGTATATCGGTGTTCTAGCCCCATCATCATTCGGCTGAGGTAATATATAGCTTGCTCATGGCCTACATTATTGTTTTGTGCTAACAGTGCACCGAGAGAATGCTCCATAGCTCGCACATAGAGCAGGAATAGTTTTCCAGCAATTGGAGCCACCAGAACCGGAGGGTTCGTCTGATATTCTTTGATGCTGTCAAAGGCGCGCCGGCATTCTTCATCCCATACTAAGGAGACACCTTTATTCATGAGGTTAGTGAATGGCTGACATCGCCCGAAGAGGTTAGAGATGAACCTCCTGATGTAGGCTAGCCTCCCTTGAAGGCCTCGGAGTTTACGAAGATTTCTTGGAGGACCCATTTCCATGATTGCCTTTGTCTTCTCCGGATATATATGAATCCCCTGAGCAGTAATGATAAAACCCAGGAATTTTCTGCTGGATACGCCCAAGAAGGATTTGGTAGGATTCATTTTCAAGTTGTGTGCTCGCATCAGGTCGAACACCGTCCTTAGATCACGTAGATGGTCTTCTTTATAGCGACTTTTGACAGTGATGTCGTCAACATAGCACTCCACGGTCTTACGTAAGTGGTCTCTAAAGATGACACTCATAGCTCTTTGATACGTGGCGTCAGCATTCTTTAAACCAAAAGGCACGACTGTGTAGTAGTATGTGCCAATCAGTATTTGGAATGATGTGTTCTTCTCGTCGTCGGAAGACATCTTGATTTGGTTGCATCCTGAGAAACCATCCATGAATGACTTGCGCTCGAAGCCGCAGGTGTTGTCAATCATGATGTCTGTGATAGAGAGGGGGAACTCATCTTTTGGACATGCCTCGTTCAGATTGCGGAAGTCGATGCAGATTCGAATCTTCTCATTTTTCTTAAGGGCCGGTACTATATTGGCGACCCAGTCCGGATGTTGTTCCTCATGAATGAAGACCCTGGCTATCAGTTTGTTGACTTCGGCTTCGATCGCATTCATAATGTCCGGGCGGAAGCGTCGCTGTTGTTGCTTGATCGGCTTTGCATCCGACCGAATGTTGAGTTTGTGAAGTGCAATTTCTAGGTTTAGCCCTGACATGTCTTCCTAACTCCAGGCGAACACATCAATATATTCTATGACAAGTTGTAGCAGCTATTCTTGCTCTTTGTCTGCAAGGCTTTTACTAATGAAGATTGGTTTTGGAGAAGACTCATTGCCGAGGTCAAATTGCATAACCTCATCTTCAGTATGAGGCTCTCTTTGTTCAAACCGTTTCTTCCATTGTGCATCCAGCTGTTGGGCCCACGGCTCTAATTCAAGAAGTTCAGGAATGTCTTCTTCTTCTTCGTAAGCATCGGTGAATGCCATATTGACAGACAAGACTTGCCTGAATACGTCCCCGATGCTGATATCTGAATCAGAAGTTGGTGATCCAGTTGAGTGTGAATGACAGTCGCATTCCTCATCTGATCTTTCAGAGGTCATTGCAAGCGTAACGTACCCCAGTCCTCATCGGGTCTTGTTGTAGTAATCCCGTGGTTTCCCGGCCGGGACTGGCAACTGTAAAGGTAACCGCTGACCAGTGCCGTAGTTCAAGCCTGGTGTAGTCTCCAGATCATACCTCTGTCTTTGTATGAGGTACTTGGATTGGGAGCTATACAGATCTAGGGGCAGTCTTCCGGCGTCCGAGTCGAGATCGACTTCTATTGCGAAGGGCTGTGGATCATTCATTCGGCTGCAGATGATTGGATGGTCTTCTCCTTCGACTATGAAGTAGGCACCTTTCGCAGGAGTAAGTTGATTTGCAGCGTAAACATTTGTCACTTGCGTGTGTAGGTGAGTGCCAATACAGCATTCCATAGCGTACATTGTATAAAGTTTATCAAGCTCGAGGTAGTTCAAAGACATCCCTTTATTGATGAAGTAAGGTATCTTTTCTAGTGGGATTACATCATCTGCGGATGGAACATCAGTATGAGCAGCCATATATTTGGCCAATTCTGGTTCTTCTTCGGCCACCCCTGTATAAATGAATGCTGAGAGGATGACTTGGGCAGCTTAATCATCAAGGGTTCTGTTGGTGGGGCAGAATGTGGAGTCGTTAGCGAACTAGCGACTCCCTGTTTGGCGCTTGATGTTAGGCGGGGAGTTGTTGCCTTGCTAGGAGTTCCCAACTTCGCATTGGGCTGACGATTCTTCTTGGGAAGACGTACTTGTTAGGTCTTGCCAGGTTTGCGAGCTTGAAGGTGGATTGTCATAGGTTCTTCTGATCCTGTTGCTGTCTTATTTTGAGCTTGCATATCGGGGAGGTGTTGGCTTGCTAGGTCTTGCCAGGTTTGCGAGCTTGAAGGTGGATTGTCATAGGTTCTTCTGATCCTGTTGCTGTCTTAGTTTGAGCTTGCATATCTCCTTCAACAAGGTGCCTTTTTGACTTCTCGTATAAGCAGGAGTCCGAGTAGTAAGACTCGACCCCTTTGAAGGGATCGATGTCGGTAAATTTTGTTCTCACAAAGCCGTACTTGTCGACATACTTGAAGCACTAGTGAAGCGTAGAAGGCACGATCATGTAATCGTGTATCCAAGGATGCCCCACGAGAATAATATAGGAAGTGTCCGCATCTATGACATAACAAGTCACTTCTGACTGCAGATCGTCGATTTGGCACTTCAAGCGAATCTTCTCGATCGGGTAGCTCCTGTCCGAATTGAAACCGCTGATGGCGGTGCTTGTCGCGTCAGGCGATGCATGGGGATACGAAGATGGTGGAACAGAAACTTCGGGATGATGCTTATGGAAGAACCGGGGTCAATGTGCATCTGATCCACCTTTACGTCACCGATGTATCCAGTGTAATACAACGGATGATCGTGCAAGTTGGTTTTAATGAGCATATCCTGCGGAGTGAAGACAATGTTTGGGAATTGTACATGTGTAAACGCTGTTCTGGAGATTTGCAGGCGGGCTTTCTCCCGTGAGGTTGACCTGGGCCAGATATGCGTCGACATTCTGGAGTGCATTGCTTAGTGCCACGCGAACATCTTTGGAGAGTCTCAAAAGCTCGTATTATGATAATTTGGCCGGTGTGTTTGCTAATTCTGCCAAGATGTCAAAGTTGTAGGGCCTCTCCAGCCCCTGAGGCACCTCTTTTCGGAGCGACTTGTCAAAACGAGTCTCCTTCGGCCTAGACTTGTCGGTCGTCGAAGGATGAGAAGGTCCTGGGGTATTAGCAGCTATCGGCTGATGATTTTCTGTCGAGTTACCCGGTAGAGGTTGGGTTTGTGCGCCGGATCGGGTGACAACAGCAGTAGCTTCTTCGACCTCTGCTGAGATTGTGCGGCATGACTTGACTTTTCCACTCTTCTTCTTGTTGGAAGCGGGTGGTGCGGACTGAGTTACTTCTGGTACCAGGTCTGGGTGGACCCACATGACCTTCCCTCGTGATGTGGTGAGGGGCACTAGACCAGCGGCCTGATCTCGAGAAGGTAGAAGATTAGCAATCTCCATTGTTGCCCGAGGGACGGGTACTACGCTGTCTTGAGTCTCTGTCATGGGGAAGCTGCCGAATTATACCGACACCATGTTGGCTACCACGGTTACCTCCTCGAAATCGATGGCCAGAGCCTTCGAATCGATGAGATGCTGAATATATCGCTTCAATTGGATGCAGTCTTACGTGGCATGGTGAACATAGCGATGGTAGTGGCAATACTTGGGGCTTTCCATCTCGGCCGGCCGAGGTTCCCGTCTAGGTGGAGGGAGCTGGATTCTACCTCCTTGTATGAGCATGTCCAAGATGGGCTTGACATGACCGTCTTCGAAGGAGTAAGTCACCTGCGGCCACTGCTTTTCAGCTGGCTTCGATTCAGACTTCTGGGTTGCGTCGACCACCATAGCTTGTTTCCCCTTATTGTCTCGATTGTTGAAGGGGTTACCACCATTGTTGCTGTTGGTGTTAGGGCGTTTGCCCTTATCTTCTCCTTCTGAGACGTGCAATCCTAGTTGGCGAGCTTTCTTTAATTTATCTTTGGCGCTAGTAGCACTGATGATGAATGCCTTTCAGTCCTTAAATTAACTTTCACCCATCCAGAGGCTGATTGTTGGGAGCAGTCTCTTTTGGCAAATTTTAATTAAGGAGGAATCGGGATTACCGGAAGGCAACTTCATCGCGGTTTGACGAAACCGCTCGATATAGTTTCTTGTCAGCTCCTTTCTCCCGGGACAACGTCCATGAGGGTGGACATTGTCACGTCCTGTCCTACTTCATAGAACCTCTCCAGGAACATATGCTTGAAGACGGCGAAGGAATGGATGCAGCTGTCCGACAAGTTACGGTACCAGTAGAAGGCGACCCCTTCCAATGTCCCGATAAATAATCGTGTAAGGATGGCATCGTCATGGGGCAGATGGTCGGTTGTGACTTTGAAGTAGGTTATGTACCTTCTTGCAGATGTCTTTCTATCATACGGATTGATGTTGAATGGTTTATATCTTGGTGGGAAGGGCACATCTCTCTATGCAATAGGATACGGTTATCGTATCCTGAAGTCCTGGGAGGTTTTCCCGGCGTGAAACATGGCCAGGAGCTCCTGGACTTCTCTTCTTGCCTCCCTGGCCTCATCCGCAGCGGTGGGAGCCGATATTTCAGGAGGATTATCACCCGGGTTTGGTGCCACTGAGTTCGAGTCCACATTGACCGTGGGACCCAAGTTTGTTTGGCCAGGCGTCCTTCCTTGCAGAGTTGGAAGTGCCTCTTTGATTTCATCCACGGATTTGACCAAGGTACGTAGAATAGCCTCCAGGGTGTCGATGAGTTGGCGATCACTGGGACCGTCTTGATCGTCGTTTGTCATGAATGCCGTCCTCACACGAGCCAAAGTAGAAGGGACGGTGGACGACGTGCCTTCTAAATCATACCCCTGTATAGAGAAGTCGTCGGGGTATGTAGGAATGTTTTTCTCTGGTTCGGACTCAGAAGGAATAGTACCCTCAACTTCAGAGCTTGCCTCGTCTTGAGAGTCGCGAACATCCTCGGGGACGTCGGCACCTGTTGTATCTGTTGGGAGAGTCATTTCCTCGGGTTCATCTCCTTGGAATACCGGGTTGTCATGGATGTTCGGAGGAATGCCACCCCCGGTTCCAGCGACCACCAGTGATATGGATGATGAATCTCCCAATGTAGTAAATTTTGTCTTCGAACGGGTACCTTAGAAAACTCCGGTGGTAGGCAACTTCTTAGATGATAGTTTCTTGGTCACAGTGGTTGAAACCTTCAGACTGGAGATATTTGTTTTCTTCCCTCTCCCGCTGGCGAGGATTCTCTGAGCAGAGTTGCAGGAGACGACGTGAAGTGCCTCATCCTCTGAACTTGGTTGTTGCAGTCTTTGGACGACGGACCGCGGTCTTCTCGTACTGTCGCATTAATGCAGGGGCAGTTGACAATGACAAGGGTGCAATGATGTCCGTAGGAGGACTCTTTGCACACTGAGTCCCCTTCTCTTTCCTTGTGTTTGAGAAGGATCACGTCACGCAAGTCAGATGGGTCTCGAGCAACCTGAGAAACCCGAGTACCCGAGTGTATTGGTACCATGTTTGCTCCCTGATGGTTGGGAGAGTTTTGGGAACCATTCTGTCCGTTTACCGTCGGGGGCTGGACTCGGGTGGTTCGATACAACTTTTCATCGGAGGCCCGCATAATAGTAAGCGAAGCGCTCGGATGGTCAGAGGATGGGACAGTAGACTGAGCTCGCCGAGCCCGTGCTGTCCTGAACTTCTTCACTCCAGCACCCGAGGGTGCATAGTAGGAAGAGTCCAAATGGTGCTGCAGAGAGTCAGACACATTTTCTTGGGAGCGTGAGAGATCAGGGCCATGGGAGAGACGGTCGAAGACGGAGCCTGAGCCGCGTGGAGTGGATAATATGCGGCTGGAATCAGCAGTCTTCATGCGACGGGCAGTCGCGGTCGCATAGGCCTTCTTCATGCGGCTAGAAGTCTTGGCCGCATGAGTCTCCTTCATGCGGCTGAAAGTCTTGTCCGCATGGGCATTCTGCACGAGGCTGGCAGTTTTGGCCGCATGAGCATTCTGCATGTGGCTGGCAATCTTCACCGTATGAGTATCATTTATGCGACTGACAATCTTGGCCGCATGAGTATCATTCATGCCGCTGGTGCCTCTATTCGGCTTCTTCGTGGACCACATAGAGTCCCTCTTTGTCTCTGCAAGTCCAGCATCGTAGCGTTTTCCTCTGCCGAACTTGGGGACAGCAGAGTCCTCTATGGCCTGAAGTGGAACCTTATGAGAGTCTTTGTCGCCATCTTGTGCCGCAGAGAGTACTTCGTCCAGGGCTTGGGGAGGAGCAAATGACTTGGGCCTCCACTCCCTGCGAGCCTTCTTCGTGCGGGCTCGCCGCTGGACCGGGCCAGTGCTCCCGTCGGAGAGCATATCTTCGAACGCCTGCTGGTCGAACCGGGTAACCAGCATTTGTTGAGTGGAGCCAAGTTTGGCTGCATCCGATTGCGTCACCAACTCCTCAGGCGTGGAGAAGTTTGTCTCCAGCAGAGTCGCCATCGTATTTGCCATTGATTGTAGAAGTACAAAGAAAGCCTAGGGACGAAAACCTAGATACAGCAATCTAAGTACAATTGTTTATTTTTAATTTTGGGGGATGACGATAGAGGCTCGGGAAAGCGACGTCAGCTCTGCCTTACTCCTTGGACGATCGGACGTAGCCTTGACTCTGATGAAGAAATGCTCTCAGAATGTGTGGAAAGACTCTTCTACGCATGCCTTTATCTCTCTGTGTATCTCGCCGGGGGTCTCCAAGTCTCCAAGTCTTTAGGTCTCTCCTGGTGTCCAGTCGTTTGTAAGGGAATGGCACCTTACTATTTATAGGAGTGGGGGTGTGATCATTAGGTTTTACAATGATTTCCTCCTTTAAAAGTCGGCGGCCAATCATCTGGACCATTGATTTTGATGGCAATGAATCTGGATAATTAATGTGGATTGTACCAAATCTTATGGGCAGTTAATGTTGATTGCCATAAATTTTGATAAACTCGGATCTCCTGCCACGTATTCGATTTGTCTGATCTGATTTGATTTGCGGTAATTATGATAATTGTAAGAAATCTGGTTGTTGGGATCTGTTGATAAATTTTGATTGATTTAATGCCACGTATCTACACATCATTACGGGAAAACTGATCTTCTGCCACGTGTCATAACCGCGAGCCATAGCCGCATGAGGGTAGCTTCTTAGGTTTTGAACCGCATGAATATGGCAGTCGCATAGATGTAGCCTCTGAAATCTGAGCCGCATGAGTGGTTTCCAATTGAGTCGCATAAGGCTGCATGGGTAGGGCTTCTCAGCATTTGAGTCGCATGGAAATAATCCCCACGATCTGGGCCGCATGAGGACAGCTGCCGCTTGGGGTGGCTTCTTATGGTTTGAGCCGCATAACGATAGTCTCCACGATCCGAGCCGCATAAGAGCATCAGCCATATGAGGGGGTGGCAGCCGCATATAGAGCTTTGAAGTTGGTGGATCGTGCCAGCTATATAGGAGATTTTCTCCGTTTCCTGAAGAACATGCCGTCATGTCAGGGTTCATCATTTCAGCTTTAATGTCAGAGTTATCACTTTATGTCAGAGCATTTAATGAGAGCAGTCACTTCATGGCCATCTGTAAAAAGCAAGCTGCATCGTGCCACGTAATTCTTTTCTGAGCCGCATAACGCTATTGGAGAGTTTCTGAGCCGCATGAGACTCCGATAGATCCCTGAGCCGCATGGGTCTCCTTCTGTTTTGAGCCGCATGGACTTCTTCTGTTTTGAGCCGCATGGGCTTTTCTTGTTCTTTTCCATGCTTCTACAATATCTATGCATTGGCCACATCAGCAAGTAGCTGGCGCATAATGTACAAAAGACCAAGTCTCTGCATGGACACATTGACCATATGGGCACACAGATCATGTGGGCGCATAACTCTTGTTCGTGCCTATAAATAGGCCTTGCGGAGAGAAAATTCATTCTCCTCTTAATCTCAAAAAACTTTCAAGAGACTCTTCATTTCTTCTCTGCACGAATCATGTCTCCTAAGGCTGTTAAAAAATTCGCAAAGGGCAAGGAAGCTGCACCGAGCGGTTCTCCTCCTTCGGCAGCTCTCCGCTAGTCTAAGACCCCATTTTGGGTGAGGCTATGCTTCAAAATGAAGTCTCGAGCGTTAATTTGTGACGCTCGGACTTCTCTCTGCTTCTGCGCATAACCATTGATATGTGCCCAAAGCAATACACTTCTGTGAGCATTCTCATGCGCCACAGAAGTATGCGCCCACATACTTTGTTGTGTGTTATGTACCTACGCTGAACGCTTCTGTGTTTAAGCACTCTTATGCGACCGCAAAACTATGCGCCCACATGCTTGTTGCATATCATGCTCCCACAAATAACATGTGTTTGAAGATTCTTATGTGCCCGCAAGTCGTTTGGGCGCATAGAATTTTTCCAATAATTAGCTCTTTTTTCTGTAGATTCTAAGTCTAACTTTTTTTTTCTGTCTTTGCAGTTGACATGGTCGTCCCGAAACTTGGTGGAATTCCTCTTGGCTCTGCTCGCCAAGTTCTCGATTCAATCCTCGTAACCAACATAATTAGAAATGTTCAGGCCAAGATCAGCCAGAATCAACCTTCAGTGCGGATGATCGCTATGCTTGACCAAGATAAGGTGTTCCTGAAGCAGATGATAAACGACGAAAAGTTTCTACTAGGAGAGGCACGGAGTCTTAAGAAGTCGTACTTCTTGTTTGGCGACAGCTTGGGGTTTGAGGATGTCGAGACGATACGCCTGAGAGACCCTTTGGTGGTCAGGTTGAACAACAAAAGAATATGGTCACCAACGATGGATCGCCAATATCCTCTGTCGGTGTTCACCGATCTAGCTGTGCGGAGGTAGATGAAATGGGACTTAACCCTTGAACTTCATGGGGTCATCTTCGGAAAGATACAGTTTAGCTTCGGTGATCGGAAGAGGGACACTTTTAAGTGTTTCTAAGGCTCCACGTCCTATTCCAAGAGGGGGTTGCACCCTGGTGCCATAATAAACGATATCCTGACCGACCTTCATCCTTATGCTGCCGACACACTTTCTAATCTGATGATGTCGAAGAATAGGTCGTATCCCGTAAGGATGATCCGAATGTAAGGTTGGAGGTACCACGTATCATTTTGGTGTGACCTTACTGAGTGGGTGCTTTTAACCAATGAAGCCACCTTAAAGGTTGTCGGCCTTTTTTATGCCATCAGAGCCGCTCAATATGGCGTAAAGATGAATTGGCCCATGTTTGTTTCTCTGGCGGAGTTGTACAATCATCATACCTGTACTTTCTTCACCTCGGGCGGGAAGATAGGCCTGGCTCTTCATGAGATACAGGAAATATCGAAGCTTCCTTGGGGCACGGAGCCGTACGAAGAATATGTCCCTTGTAATGAGGAACTCCTAGACTTGGAGAGGGAAAACTCCGAGATGACGGATGTGTATAAGGAGTTATTCTGTCAATTCCTCATCTGCCACAGGATCAATAAGAAAGGAAAGACTGAGGGGGCCAATCCCCATACGAGATCTTGGATGAACTATATCTTCGTTCAAGAAGAAGGAGAAGGTTCGGCCTCCTTTTTGACTTTGAAGCCCCTGACAAAATCTAAAATAGAGGAACTAATGACATATCACGGGGCCGCAGATACTGATGATAGTGATGATGCTGAGGGGGATTCAACAATTTACCACTTCCTCCGACAAGCTGAGTTTAAGTTGTCGGAGAAAGCCGTGCTTGCGGCTTTTCTGATGATCTGGATCCGCGACTGCGTAGTCCCTGGTGGTTCAGGGTCTATTGAAAGGATGAGCTGGAGTATCATACTTCTGGCTATAAAGTTGGTGTTTGGATACCGGTTTGCCCTGATTCCTGTAATGGTCTGCGCCATCCAATGGGGTCTACGAGATTTTACTGAAAACGTAGTGACTCTCGACGGTAGAACAGATTTTGCCTGGACTGAACTCCCATATCATTTCTTAATGGGATGGTTGCTGTCGCACTATCCCAAACTGATGAATGCTGGACCGGTGGCGGACTCTTTGGCAAGAGATGCCTTTTTTCGAAGATTCTGTGATGCAAACTGGGCCGTTACTGGAGTGCATGCTTGCAGAAGGGCCTTAAACTTCCTTCAGAACTACGAATTCTTCTGGATATCCCCTCCATCCGGTAGTGGCAACGCAGGGGACACTTTAGTGGATGAGGGAGACCATTCTACTAGCTTGACCGCTGGAGCATTCCCATAGCTCCAGTCTATTAGGCCCTTGCATCTGGTGCTCAGGAATAGGAGTCACACCTACCTAGAGCCTTATCAACCGAGCCCTTTCGTGCGGCAATTTGGCTATTATCAGCTTCTTTTGGGCAATCCTAGCCCGCATCTGGAGTCAATAGGTAGCTTGATCGATGGAGTGCGTGCGTGGGTTTATTACAACGTCGGATGCACGGGGGCAATTTTTACTCTGTCCGAAGATAAGCTTGAGACCCACCTGCTCTGTGCTGTGCCAAATTTTATACTCAGATCAATGCCTTTCATCCATGGTATGATCGTGAGCAGAGTTTGATATTGGGGACCAAGTTTGGCCCCACTCCTGTAAATATGAAACGAGCCCGAAAGACGCCAAAGGGCAGCAAAAAGGAGAGCGTTGCTCCAGCCATTAAGTCGGCCGTAGCACCACAATAGGGAGCTGCTCTTAGGGAGCCGATAGTGCCTCCAAGGAAGGATACCAAAGATGATTCTGCTCTCCCCGGTCTTCCTTAGAAGAGGAAAGCTTCAACTGAACTGGCCCAGGAGCCAACTTTTAAGAGGAAGAAGAAGACTGTTGCCCCAAGGAGAGCCAAGGAGGTGGGTGCTGGTTCACCTCCTTTAAGAAGATCTTCTCGGCAGACTGGAAGAGGTGGAACGGCATCGCGGGACATTACCAGTTGGGAGGTAGATCCATTTCTAGACTCCATAGCTGTTTTGGTCGAACCACTACTTGTGCAGTCTTCGAATGAAGCTTTTTTACCCTTGCGTTTGTCTTCTGCACAAGTCCCTGATGTTACGATCGAGACGGGTGCCTATTCGTCTGAAGAGGTGGACGTGAAAACAGTATTCCCTCCTCGTCCTCGACCGACAGACGAAGCTCAGCCTTCCCATGTCAAAGGGGCTGAGTCAAGGGATGACCAGGGCGGAGGCCTGGACTACGATGGCGACCAGAAAGCCAGTCCCTCCTACGATATCTCTTTAGGGGCTATGTCTGAGATCGGGGTTATAATGAAGGAGTTGGACGATAATTAAGTTCAATCGGCTCACCCTCCCGCGGGTATGTTATCTTTGCGTTTTACCTCAGACGTGATTTTCTGCCTTCGATTTTGTGTATTCCTCGTGAGGCTGACTGCCATCGTATATTCCCTTATAGATAAGAAGAGAGAACAATATGAAGAGGTAGCCCAAGACATTAGGGTAAGATAAGAGGTTGTCCCTGGTTCCTCTAGGATTGCTAGTGTGGAGGAATTTGTTGGTAAGCCGACATCAGCTGTAGAAAGCGAGGTTGGACAGCGCACTGAGGGGGCTGTTACTAAATCTGCTCCAGGTCCAGCTGGGGCCGTGGAAGATATACAGCCTGATGTCGAAAATGTGTGGGGCCTTGACATTGTTACCATTGAGCAACTTGGGCCTGCTCTTGGCTCCTCCATAACCAGGGATGAAGGCCTAGTTCAAGTTGGTGCTGAGCAAACAGAAGGTACAAAATTATAACTCTTTTACAAACATTCAGGTTTTTCCTTTCCGTCACTGATTGATATATTGCTTACTTGTCAGGTTCGGCTTCTTGTTAAGTGGCTCTTCCAAAAGCAGAAGATCCCCATCAGGATTTCTCTCCAATAACCTCTTTCGAAGATGACGATATGGCCCAAGAAGTCGTCAAAGCTTTATATTCTATTTTGAAAGTAAAGCTTCCTGGAGTTCTAAACTGGAATGCCGCCTTTGGACCTGCAAAGGCAATTGCTGAATGCCAAGTGATGGCCCTTGAGAGCATCGCCGACAACGAGAAGCGGGCTAATGGTCTGAGGAAAGTTCTGAATAATCTGGAGGACCAGGTGGCCAGATTCTGAGAAGCCAAGCAAAAGAGTCCAACCTTGGTGTTTCTTGAAGAAGACGAGGTTTTGGTTACGGCTCTTGCGGAGGAGGAAGCTTCTTTCCAAGCAAGGAAAGATGCCTTTGCTAAGGAGATCAGTGAGTTGGCTGATCAATATGAATAGTTCAACGTCGCGAGCGAAGCCCGTGTTGCTTTCAAGAACAAGCTGGCCGCCCAGATCACTGAAAAGTATAATCACATTGCACAGATCCATAAGGAGATTGCCCAACTGGAGGCCAGCTTAAGCACGTTCGTGTCTGAACAGGAAGACTATATGGTTTAGGTTTCTATGACTGCCACAACTTTAGACCAGTTGAAAGAACAGCTGGTAAAGTTAGAGGAAGAGAACGCAAAGTTGCTCCCCTTCAAGGATGAAGCCGTTCGGCAGAAAGAAGCACGCCGTCGTTCCACTGTCAAGTCTCAGACTGTGATAACGGCTTTAAGGGATAACATCAATCGGTTGTGTACCCCTTAAATCTTCTTTTGTAATTGGCTCATTTGAGCCGTAAAGACTATTGTATCTTTTTTCTTTTCTCTGTTTTTTTAGAGACATTTTTAATAAAGAATCTTTTGGCTTTCGAAACTTATGAATGAAGTTTGTGAAATATCAGAACTAGAGGTAGTGTGGACGTACTAGGGATATTTTTGGTGGGTATTCCGTTGGGAAATTTGATGTGGACTAATTATTTGTTTTATGTTCAAGATTCTCAAACATAGATGATAAGTTGAAAAAAAATGCTAACATAGGTAATGAGTATGTAATAGCAGAGGATGTTCTATATCTGACCAGAGGTAATATGGACGTGGACGGATGTATAACATTAGGTAGGAGTGGATAATTCAGAGGTAATATGGACGTAATTATGTTTGACGAATGTTTTGCTCAGAGGTTGTATGGACGTGGCAAGATATTTCTTAATTATTCCAGCGGGAAATAATTATCGAAAAACAGTTCAGAGGTAATATGGATGTGATCGTTTTCATAAGATCGAGCTTGGGCAGAGTCCAAAACGGAGATAATTCTACTGGAAAATATTTTTTTAGAGGACCTATTTTCCATGGCCTATCCAAGACTCTTGAAATACGAATAATAGTTAGATAATTTTTTGAATCACGTAAACATTGTACTGCATATTTACATAATTAAAATAGGGTACATGTGAACACTGTACATGAAGGTTACACATAATATTTCTTCAGGAACTTGTCGTTGATCGGCATCATAAGCAAGTCACCATCAGGCTTGGTTAGTCCATACGCACCGTTTGAATACACTGATTCTATAACGAAAGGACCTTCTCATTTAGGCTATAATTTTCTTTTTGCCTTATGCATCATGACCATTGGTCTTCTCACTTCTAAGACCAGATCACCAACTTGAAAGATTCTTTCCTTCACCTTTTTATTAAAGGCTCTAGAAAGGCGTGCTTGGTATAGCTCAATACGCTGTTGAGCTAATAAATATTTTTCGTCCGGCGCTTGCAGCTCTTGTATTCGCAGACGGTAACTTTCTTCGGCAGTCAACTCACTAGCTAAGGCTACTCGAAGAGAGGGAATCTGGATTTCTAGGAAAAGAACTGCTTCACTCCTATAAACCAGAGAGAATGGCGTACTGTTTGTTGTAGTCCGAAACGTTGTACGATAAGCCCAAAGACATTCGCCGAGCTTCTCATTCCAATCGCGCTTGTTTGAAGACACGAACTTCTTGAGAAGTTTGATGATAGTCTTACTGAAGGCTTCTGTTAATCCATTAGCTACTAGATTGTAAGCGGAAGAGGCTACATTCTGAATTCGATTTTTATTGCAGAACTGATAGAATGTATGTCTCGCGAATTGTAGACCATTATCATGGATGATCCTGTGAGGTAAGCTAAAGCGGTAGATGATGTAATATTTGACAAAACTGATCACATTCGAAGTCTTTACTTCGATGAGCGGTATAGCTTTCACCCATTTGGAGAAGTAATCAGTTATAGTTAGGATAAACCGATGTCCTTTGGAGGATGGCAGGCTGATTGGGCCGATGACGTCCATACCACAGGCTTCAAAACGCCAAGATGCCACCGTCGGATGTAGAAACTCCGAAGGTTGATGAGTAAAATCGGTGTAGAACTGACAAGCCTTACACTTCTTTGCATATTCAACAACATCTTCTATCATCGTAGGCCAATAATAAACCATTCGTCTGAGGCAATCTTGTAATTTGGGGCCTGGTTGGTGTGCACCACAAATTCTGTCATGAGCCTCACGTAGTCCATGTTTGGCTTATGTGTCTGATAAACATCGTAACAGTAGCCCGTCAAAAGAATATCGGTACAACATTTTGGTAGCTGTATCATAGTAAAATCTGAGGGATTGCCGTTGGATAGACACTGCTTCCTTTGGGTCCTTAGGGAGGATTCCATAGACGGCTTAGTCTATAAAAGTAAATCTCCAGTCTTTGACATTGACGTTCGTTTTTGTTGCGTAACTGTGATGAATATACAATGCATCTTTCGTACAGAATACCTCTCGACCAGACACTGTGATCGGATGCTGAGTATTGATAGGGATGGTCCAGGAAGCAGCCAGACTGGCTAAAGCATCTGCTTCTATATTCTGTAATCGAGGCACGTGCTCGATGAAGAATCCAACGAAGGTAGAAGCCAACTCGATCGTCGCTTTGTGATATACGATGAGATCTTCATGACGAACTTCCTAATCCCCTCGGACCTGACTAACTATTAGCTTAGAATCGTCGTAAGCTTCCAGATAGTCAATTCCTAGTTGTTTTACCAATTGAAGGCCGATCAGTAGGGTGCTATATTCAGCCACATTGTTGGTGCAAGGTTCTACGAGAGAATACGTACGGTATATAACCAGATGGTCGGGTGACACAAGCAAGATGTCTACTCCGGCCATAATATTTCCTTTAGGTCCTGTTCTTGACACACCATCAAAGAACATTCGCCAAATAGGGATTTCCTCAGTTGTATTGTTAGACTCAACCACTTCATCCGGAATTTCATCGTAGAGTTTAGAAGATTTTGGCACTGGATGAGCTGCTAAAAAATCAGCTAATGCTTGGCCTTTTACTGCCTTCTAAGGAAAGAACAGCATATCGTATGGAGTCAACAGCATTGCTCATGTAGCTAAACAGGAATTAAGAGAACCCGATTTAGTCATGATTATTCTGAAAGGATTGACTCTAGATATGATGTGGATATTCTGCCCAGACACATAGTGACGTGTCTTCTGGATAACAAATACCAGTAAGAGATGTTCTTTTTCCACAGGTGTGTATCTGTGTTCGACACCCACCATTGTGTGGCTGAGGTAATAGATTGCTTGTTCATGGCCGCCTTCATTCTTTTGAGCTAATAGGTCCCCAAGAGAATGATCCATAGCGCGAACATATAACAAGAAAGGCTTTTCAACTATCGGAGCCACCAATACTGGGGATTGTGAGATACTTTTTGATGTCGTCAAATGCATGCTGACATTGTTTAGTCCAGACAAAAGATACTCCTTTCTTCATGATCTGAGTAAACGGTTGACACCTTCCAGAAAGATTTGAAATGAATCGTTTGATGTAGGCTAACCATTCTTGAAGTCCACGTAGCTCTTTGAGATTTCTTGGAGGACGTATATCGAAGGTAGCTTTTACTTTCTCTGGGTCAAGATGTATATCCTTTGAAGTGATAACAAAATAAAAGAACTTGCCGCTAGAGACTCCCAGAAAAGACTTGGTTGGATTCATCTTGAGTTGGTGTACACGCATTAGTTCGAACACCGTTCTCAAATCTTAGAGATGGTTGCCTTTGAGACGACTTTTAACTATAATATCATCTATGTAGCATTCTACTGTTTTGCACAAATGATCGCAAAAAATTATGTTCATAGCTCGCTGTTATGTCGCACCCGTATTTTTTAATCCAAAGGTCATTACCGTATAGCAGTATACCCCCAACGGTGTTCGAAAAGATGTGTGTTTCTCATCATCGGGGAACATCTTGATCTGATTGTAGCCTGAGAACCCATCTATGAAGGACATCCGCTCGAAGCCACAAGTATTGTCGATCATTGCGTCGGTGATCGATAGAGGGAACTCATCTTTTGGGCATACAGAGTTCAAATCACGGTAATCGATACAAACTCAAACTTTACCGTTCTTTTTTATGACCGAAACAATGTTAGCGACCTAGTCAGGGTGTTTCGATGGCCTCCATGATATCTGGTCGGAACCCACTTAAGATAAGCTTTTTGACTTCAGTTTCGATGGCCTCCATAATATCTGGTCGGAACCGCCGTTGCTGCTGCTTCACTAGCTTAGCTTTAGATGAGATATTTAGGCGGTGCATAGCAACTTTAGTGTCTAAGCTTGGCATGTTTTCATAGCTCCATACAAAGATTTCAATATATTCTCTTATAAGCTATATAAGAGATTGTCGTTCTTCACCAGACAGACTTTTGCTGATAAAGATTGGTTTAACAGATGATTTATCTCCTAAATTAACCTGGACGACTTCGTCTTCAGTTGGTGGTCTATACTGCTCAAAATGTAACTCCCACCTGGTGTCCATCTTTTGAGCCTATTGTTCGAGCTCGATTGATTGGACATCTTCTGCAATTTGGTCAACTGATACCAAGTCGACGGATAGAGTTTCTTTGAACATGTCTCCAATGCTGGAGTCTGAATCCTAGAGGCAGGAATCAGAAGAATGAGAACAATGATCAACTGCAATTTCTGATCTTTCGGGAGTTGTTAGAGGAGTAACATAACCCAAATCAATACCATTTCGTTGATAATAGTTCTCGGGTTTGCCGTTAGAAGCAAAGTGACGTATTGGCAATCGTCGTCCTTGACCGTAGTTTAGTCCCTGGTCCCTTTTTATATCATATCCCATGTTCTGGATGATATCATTGGCCTGTCAACTATATCGGTAAAGCTGTATTTTACCTGAATCATAGTCGGCTTCGGTGTTGTAATCGGGAGTAGTAAAGTCCAGAACAAACTTTCTTTCGCCAATTATTCGACCGAAGATGATTAGTTCTTTAGCCTTCTTTCTAGCTGGAACGATGAAGTAGTGGATATCTTCTGGCCAGACTTTTTCTCGCAGACGAGACATCGTGATCGGCATGCAGAGATGTGATCCTATGCCATGCTCTAGGGTGTACAACGTATCTATGTACTAGTTTACAGATTGGTGGATATCAGAGTAATTCAAAGATAGACCTTTACTCAGAAAATATGCAAGTTCTTCTTTGGGATAACATCATCCACTAAGGGTACATTATTTTGAGTATTGATATACACATTGAGGGCATCATTGTCCGGAACAGGAGTTACGGACTTGGTTAAGTTCACTACGTAGGGTAATTCATCAGGTTTGGGAGGATGGACTTCAGCAGGTTCCACCCGAGTTGCTTTGCGGTGAGTGATGGTTAAAGGTTTGATAATATCAGGATTCTTCTTTTTGACCTAGATTGTGGGAGGCTTTGCAGTAGTTTATGGAGTAGTACGTCCTTTGACTCGGATAACCAGGTAACTGTCACTAGTAGATGAATTAACTTCAACTTCATCGTCAGCTTCGTTGTCGTCATCCTTGGGAGGCTGAGATTGATAAAGTACCGAATCTCCATAGTAGGCTTCAATACCCTTAAAAGGATCGACATCGGCAAACTCCGTCTTTATGATGCCATCACAGTTGACATACTTAAAGTGAAGGGTAGAAGGAACAATCATGTTCTCATGTATCAACGAACGCCGCTACAAGATGTTTTAGGGTACATTGGAACAATTACATAGCAAGCAACCTCTGTTCGGAGATCACCAATCTGGCACTTGAGACAGATCTTACCCAGAGGGTAACTTCTCTCAGCATTGAAAGCCATGATGGTTGTATTGGTTGCAGACAGCTTATGCAGAGGGATTCCTAGAATTTGGAGTAAACTTTTTGGGATGATGCTGAGGGAGGAACCGGGATCGATATGCATCTGATCCACCTTAATCGCCCCAATATATCTTGTATAGTACAGAGGTCTATCATAACGATTGTTTTGGAGCAGCAAGTCCTCTTATGAAAAGGTGATGCTGGGAACCACTTCTATAGTGCTATGGCAGTGAGGACAGGAGACTGGATCTTCAGCGGGGGCTTTGACTTCAGCGAGATAAGAGTCGGCAAGTAGTAATGCCTCACTTAAAGCTTTACGCGTCTCTTTGGAGAGCCGTAATACTTCGAACAAAGACAATCTGGCAGGTGTATTGGCCAATTTTGCCATTATGTCAAAGTTGTAAGGCCGATCCATGCCTTCGAGAATTGGCGCCTTCAGAGACTTGTCAAATCGTGCCTCCTTTTGCTTTGCTTTGTCGATAGTTGAGGACTTAGATGGACCAGCTTCTAAACTTGTGGGGGCAACAGGAGCTTGAGAAGGCACTATGCCTTCTTGTGCGGGGTCATAAGTCCGCAGGTAAGTCTTTCCGGATCACGTCTCGCAAAATAGAACTTCGTAAATGGAAGAAGACACCATATGGCATGACTTGTATTTCTTACCCTTCTTTGCTTTGGAAGACACCACCCCTGCATAATTTCTTGCAAAAGGTCTGGATGGACCCACATAATCTCACCATATTCTATCGTGAGCGGTACCAACGTTGATGTTGAGTCGCGAGCTGGCAGCAGGTTGACGACTTCCATTACTGCCTTAGGGATCGGGACTACGCCGTCTAGAACTTTTGTAGGAGGAAAGTCACCGAATTGACGAGAGATCATGTTAGAAGATACGACCTTGTCTTCAGCTTCGAGGTTGATAACTTGGTTGTCGATAAGTTGTTGTATCTTCTTCTCCAGGATGAACCAATCCTTGGTAGAATGGTGCACGTACTAGTGATAAAGACAGTACTTGGGGTCGTTGAGTTGGTTTGCCTCCGCAGGACGTCGTGGTGGAGGCATTGTCAGTTTATTATCCTTCATCAATGTGTGAAAAATGGTAATAACATCATCTTCATCAAAGGAGAAAGTCTTCTTGGATTTGTTAGGAGCGCCCTGAGAATTGGAAGCTCCCTTGGAAGTGTCGACCTTTAAGTCTTCTTTCCCTTTACCCCCACGAATAGTGATAGTTTGGGGGTGCTTGATTTTGTCTTTAGATTTGGGTGTCTTCAACAACAGTAATTCCAGATTAGGAACATAATTCTAAGCAGCATCAACAGCCCCGATGAAAGCGAGCCATGTATCATACTTATGTATACCCTGGCAGAACTTCACTGTAGGAAAAAAGTTATGCCGACAAGTATCCATAAGCTCTGAGTCTGGTATACCGAAGGACATCTTCAATGCTAGTCGCCTGAAGCATTAGATGAAATCAACAACAGACTCACTCCTTATATGCTTCGTCTCAATGAGGGTGGACATACTAATATGCATGCCACTCTCATATAACCTGTTGACGAATAACCTCTCCAAGTCTTTAAAGGAGTTAATGCAACCGTCAGGCAGACTGCAGAACCATTCAAAAGCTACACCATACAAGATACTGATAAATAGCTTTAACAAGAATGCATCGTCTCTTGGTAAGTGCAGAGTCTGTGTGTTGAAGTATGTCATGTGTTGGCGAGGAGAAGTCATCCCGTCAAACGAATTTAGCGTCAATGGCTTGTAGTTAGGAGGGCAAATGACATTCTCCCATTCAGAAGAATAAGGTTGAGATATCCCCATCTTCTGAAGCTCGTCTTTGTGTGAGATGGTATCGAGACAGGCAACAAAAGAATTAATTGCATCCTGTTGGCTGAGCAGATATCGAGAAACAATTGCCGTCCGATTGTCAAGTGTCGTCGGCAAAGGACCACCCCCAGCATCTATAGGATTTGGAGGAGGTGCAACGGAATGGTACTCCTTTTGTGATGAAGGAGGGTTGAACTATGAGCCAAATTAGCATGCGTCGAGACATTCGGTTGAGGTGAAGGAACAACCCCAGTAGTTTGGACCGCCATGATATTGGTAAGCATATCAGTGATATTGGCAAAAGCTATTTCAAGACTCTCCAGCCGCTTGTTCTTATTGTAGGAACGAAATCGTAAAGCACAATACTCTAGAGGGGGGGTGAATAGAGTTGGCAGCGAAAATATGCTAATTAAAAATATTAGCAGCAAGATCACAGAATAATAATCACAACTAAATAATGTAAAGATAGAGATAAGAAAGCAAATGCAAAGACAACGATGTATACTGGTTTCCCTTTGTTGAGGACTTATCCAGTCGGTAGAACTCTTGCTACCAGTTGAATCCACTATTTGCAAAACCGCAAGTTTTCTTACGAAGTCCTTGCAACTTCTACAACGCGAGCTTTGATACGAAGAACTCGTCCAACTTCAATTGTGAAGAGGTATTTTTCAATCAAGCCTTCTGATTACAATCTCTCAGAAACTTCTAGACTGTACCGCACTAGCAAATCGACTAGAGGATTATAATTGGCTTAGGATCTGAAGTTTAAAGCTCAAGAAAACCCTTTGGAAGAATGAAAGTTTTAGATAGAGAGAAGATTGAAAGTGAATGAGTGAATTGAAATGATCGAAATACTTCTCTATTTATAGAAATTCCAAAGACAGAATTCTGGCAGAATTCGGGCAGAATTCGGGCAGAACTCGATGAGAAAATCTCGGTCAAATTCGCAACTGCAGGAGGACCAAGTTCCTGAGAATTCAAAAATCAAAACGGCCGCTAACTGTACTCTGGCCGAACTCTGGCCAAGTTCTGTCAGGGTTAGGTTAGGTTTTTAAAATTAGTTTTTAGGGATTTTTGAAAACCTTTTTGAAAACCTTTTTGAAGCTTTTGTTAATAAGAATGTTTTTCAAAATTAAGGACATTTTAAAAACATTTTGAAATTATTTTGGAATAGCCTATTTGCCAGTACGACTCGGTGTACAACGTATTCCTAGACTCAATAAAATAAAAAATATATTGCTCAAAGAAATACAGACTCGAACAGGCAAACATTGCTTCGGTCTTGAACTGTGTAGATAGCTTTTCTTGATCATGTCCAAGAGTCCGATACATCCTGACTAGCTTCATATATCGAGACAGAGTTTGATCAATTATTAAAATCAGTTTGACCATATGACCAATGGGCCAATAATCTTCTCCATTTTGATAATTGACAAACTATGAATGATATAACATTTAATCTTGAAATAAAATCAGAAATTGTTCATGTCCTGCGCATTTTCTCAAAAGAATATTAGATCTTTATTTTTCTCCCCCGTTGTCATTTAGCAAAATAATTGCAAAAGAGAAAAACTCCCCCGCAATCAATTGCATAAATAACAAACAGTAAAGAAACACAAGAAAATAATCATGATAAATGATAGAAATAGTAAAAAAAATTTGAATGACGTCACATGCATGTATTTGTCTCAGGCAGTTTATAATAAACAAAGAATTATATCACAGGCAGTTATTAAAGTAGAAAAAGATGCTAAGTAAATAAACTGATGTGAACCATAAACTATGAATCTCATAAAGATAAAAAGATGTTCAGAAGACATCAATAAAATAAATATCCAGTACAAGTCCTCAAAATAAATGCTGATAATAAAGTCTAGAAAGATAAAAAAACTTGGAATATCGGAGCATTTCCAAGTATACAGTAGATAATGTCTAAGTCTCAAAAAAATCAACTAACATATCACAACTCCTCATCATCATCATCATCGTCATCATCATCATGACCAGCATGTCTAGAAGGACTAGCTGAAGAGGTACCCGCGCCAGAAGGGTTAGGAGGAGCGCCAGTGTAAAACTCACCAACATAATCTCGAGGAGCACGGTCAGAACGGTACCAATCATATGCATTACCGGGCTGAAAGTAGGCATGAACAGCCTCATCCTCACAGCGGTAACCAGAGAAAGCTGGATCTCTAGGAATGGAACCGGCAGAATATCCAGTCTGGGCGAATCAAAGATCAGCTAAAGAAGTTACAATCGCCTGATAAGGAGTGACATCGCGGAACTCACGTTCGCGAGCCATGTCTGTCATCGAGACGTGCAAATCTGAAAGGTGCTGGTGTATGCCCTCAAATGTCATAGCATACTGCTGAGGAGGTGGAGGAGGTGGAGCAGTAGCAGGGGCAGTGGGAGGAGCAGCAGCAGTCATACTGCGACGAGATAACTTGAGAAACTTGGGCTCAGGGTCTTGAGTACAAGTAGATAAATCAATGTCGAAACGCTGGAAGATGCGTAGGAGAATCATCGCATAAGAGAGATTTCTATCTCTTGCACGACAACGTCCCATCATCTGAATAATGGTCTTAGGGGCAAAAAATGGAATCCCCTTAAGAATGTGATACATAGCAGATAATTCAAGAGACGTGACATCATCCTTCGAAGAAGACTTCGGAAGGAGAGTTGAGTAAATCATACGGTGCAATTCATAATTAAACAAGTTCAAGTTGTTTGCCTTGAACTTTCCAGAGCGAACTCGATCAGGTGCACAGAGTTCTGCTTTAAAACTAGTAAGTGTCGTGCCGTCGGAAAAATCAAATTCAGTGATATCAACAAGCGGTTCACCTTCGTTGGGAATACCAAGGATTTCCGATAAGATAACATCATTGAAATTGATATCTAATCCTCCAACACGTGTGCTTACATCAAACGTATTTAATATGATATTGCAGTAGAACAGTCTAATAGCATTAGTTGCTACGGGGAAACAGAGTTTAACAAAATATTGTAACCCTAATGCCTTAAAGAAAGGTCGGTGTTCTGGAAATACAGTCCACTTGATGGGAGCGCCTGTGCATATGGATCTCATGGAAAAATCTCCATACCACAGTAGGGCTTCATATAGGGTTTGAAAGTAAAACCCGTCGAACGCGCCATCGCTAGATTGGACTGGCGAAAAAAGGAAATCCGTGGGTGGATTCGAAGATGAACCTTCCTCACTTGGGTTGGTTGTCTTCTTCCTCTTGAAGGGGTTAAATCCCTTAGGTGCCATTTGTACAAAATAAGTAAATAGCACGAAATTGAAAGGTGGGGAAATACGAAGTTATACCTCCCGAAATTTGAATATGTTGTAGAGAATGACAAACTCTGCACGAATCCAAAGTTTGGATTGATTTTGCCACTTGGATTGGAAGAGAAGGAGTGGTGAAGAACTAGGGTTAGGGGGCTCTCTCGTGCGGCTGCTGTTGCTGTTTGATGAAGTTTGGAAGCAATGAAGAAGAAAGGCACTCGGGTTTTGGTTATATAACCTGATACCTTCAACCGAACTCGGGCCGAATTCGGTCCGAAGTCTGGCCGAATTCGCCTGGGGTTGGTTTAGAACACTTTCTTTTTCATTGGCTCATTTCAAAGATTTAATTCAAAGATTAGTAATTTTAACATTCAATTAATATAATTAATGTTATTTTATAGATTAAATATCATTACACAGCGACTGTCTCAGATTATCTGTAGGAGTATTGTCCTAGCTGGCGGAGGTTCACCGGGGAACTCTTAAGTACCGCTTCGCTTCAACCGTAGTTGTGGTGACAGACAGACTCTTTATTGGCTTGTCTCTAAAACAGTTTTTGCATATTGAAATAAAATCATAAAATAAAATCAATTAACATTACTGACGTCTAAAATTCCTAATTCTCGACGTAAATAATTGAAACAATCTTCTGCTAAAGGTTTTGTAAAAATGTCAGCTAATTGATTCTCGGTATCTATGTATACAAGGTTAATATCTCCATTTTGATGATGATCTCTAAGAAAATGATGTCGAATCTCGATATGTTTTGTACGAGAATGACATACAGGATTCTTAGTCAAATTAATAGTGCTCGTGTTATCACAGAAAATGGGAATATGTGTGTAAAATAAATCATAGTCTTCCAAGGTTTGTTTCATCCACAAAATCTGAGCACAACAACGTCCTGCGGCGATATGCTCAGCCTCTGTTGTTGATAGGGCTATAGAATTTTGCTTTTTACTAAACCATGAGACTAAAGCCTTGCCTAAGAAATGAC
Source organism: Iris pallida (assembly GCA_029216955.1). Taxonomy (NCBI): domain Eukaryota; kingdom Viridiplantae; phylum Streptophyta; class Magnoliopsida; order Asparagales; family Iridaceae; genus Iris; species Iris pallida. The sequence goes on from JANAVB010036019.1 coordinate 20,893,647, forward strand.
ATATGCCACTGGTACTTTTTCTATCAACTTTGCATCCGGTAAAATCTACATCCGAATAACCAATAAGGTCAAAGGACTTAGTTTTGGGATACCATAAGCCAACAGAAGAAGTGCCCTTAAGGTATCGAAAGATACGCTTAACTGCGTACAGATGTGATTTCTTTGGATTAGCTTGAAAACGTGCACACCGGCAAACACTAAACATAATATCTGGATGACTAGCAGTTAAATAAAGTAAACTACCGATCATACCTCGATACTTACGTGTGTCGACTGGCTTGCCTTGTTCATCAATATCAAGCTTTGTTGAAGTTGCCATCGGAGTGCCAATAGGTTTGACATTGTCTAGATCAAACTTCTTTAGCAAATCTTTTGTGTACTTGGCTTGATTTATGAATGTCCTATTGTCAGTTTGTTTAATTTGCAGTCCGAGAAAGAATTTTAGCTCTTCCATCATGCTCATCTCAAACTCATTCTGCATACACTTAGAAAATTCTTGACACAGAGATTCATCAGTAGATCCAAATATGATATCATCAACATAGACTTGTATTAAAAGAAGCTTACCATTAAAGGACTTAATAAAAAGTGTAGTATCAACCTTGCCTTTTAAAAAACCGTTGTCAAGTAGGAAAGAGTTTAGACGATCATACCAAGCACGAGGGGCTTGTTTCAGACCGTATAAAGCTTTCTTCAACTTGAAAACATGATCAGGGATTTTAAAATCTGTAAAACCTGGAGGTTGTGCTACAAAAACTTCTTCTTTAATAAAACCATTTAAAAATGCACTCTTGACATCCATTTGAAATAATTTGAAATTATGAAAATATACAAATGCACATAACATGCGAATGGATTCTAATCTCGCAACTGGGGCATAAGTCTCATCGTAGCCGATACCTTCTTCCTGATTGTATCCTTGAGCTACGAGTCAAGCCTTATTACGAGTCACTAAATCATTCTCATTTAGTTTATTTCAGAATACCCAACGGGTGCCAATGACCGGATGATCAATAGGCTTGGGAACAAGTTCCCAAACTTGATTCCGTTCAAATTGGTTTAATTCCTCTTACATAGCATCTATCCAAAAACTATCACTATATGCTTCATCAATAGTTTTGGGTTCTAGCTGTGAAATGAATACAACACTAGAAACAATATCTCTACTGGATGTACGAGTACTTACACCTTGGGTAATATCACCAATTACCAAATCCTTTGGATGATCAGCCGTAAATTTTAATCTTTTCGGCAGACTCTGAAGGTAGCTGGTTCCTGGATCTTCTCTAAGAGGATCAGCTAGTGCCGAGCTTGGTTGAGAATTAGCTGTTGTTGAGCTTGGTACAGTTGGATCTTCGTCATTGTCATCGATAGTCATTTGATTCAATTCATCAAAGGTGACGTTGAATGATTCTTCGATGATCATGGTTCGTTTGTTGAAGGCTCTGTATCCTTTGATCTTGGCCGCATAACCTAAAAATATACCTTCATCGGCCTTTTCGTCAAACTTTCCCAAATTATCTTTTGTATTAAGAATAAAGCATTTACAACCAAATATTCTAAAATATGAAACTGATGGAATTCTATCAAACCATAACTCAAATGGAGTCTTCTTCGATTTGGGTCAAATTAGAACTCTATTGAGAACAAAACAAGCTGTATTGACAGCTTCAGCCCAGAAATATTTGGGTAGACTAAACTGGTTTAACATTACTCTGGCCATTTCGGATAGAGTTCTGTTCTTACGTTCCACAACTCCATTTTGTTGTGGAGTCCTAGGACAGGAGAACTCGTGTACAAAACTGTGTGTGTCACAAAATTGCTCAAACTCTGCATTCTCGAATTCTCTTCCATGATCGCTTCTAATACGAGTGATCATGTAACCTTTTTCATTCTGTACTTTCTTGCAAAAGACGACAAATTCGGATAATGCATCATTCTTGCGTATCAAGAAGTATACCCACGTATATCTAGAGTAATCATCTACAATTACAAAAGCATAAAGCTTACCTCCGAGGCTAGCAACTCTGTAAGGACCAAATAAGTCCATATGAAGCAATTGTAGAGGTCTAGTAGTACATACTGCGTTTACTGACTTGAACGTGGATCTGGTAGCTTTGTTATTTTCATATTGACTGCATACCGAATCTTTCTTGAATGTAATGTCCGGTAAACCGTGTACTAGCTTCTTTGTGGATAATCTTGAGATTGTGTCCATATTTGCGTGACCGAGTCTCATATGCCACAGATGACTCTCATCACTTTTAGCCATTAAGCATCTACCTGAAATGTTAGTTTCTTCCAACAAATAGAAAACATATATGTTGTCTTCCCTGATACCTTCAACGATAGTACTACCAGTTGAGCTATCAACTATAGTACATTTGTCTTTGTCAAAGTTGATGCCACAACCATGATCAGCTAAATGACTTATGCTGAGTAGATTATGTTTCAACTCGATAACCAGACAGACATCCTTAATCACAGGATAGGGAGACTTACCAACATCACCGATACCAATGATATACCCTTTCAAGTTATTACCGAAGGAAACATAACCTTCCTTCTTCTTCTTCGACAGTGTTGCAAATAATGTAGCGTCATCGGTCATATGCCGTGAACAACCGCTGTCGAGGATCCATTTGCTTTTAGCATGTGAAAGGTGTTCTACCTGCAAAACAATTTGCAGATAAAACTTTTGGTACCCATTTCTTGTAGGGTCCTGAAATGTTAGCCTTTGGTATCCAAGCATAAATATTTAAATCAACAAGCTTTCTGATTCTACATGCAGGTGAAATATGACCAATGAGGCCACAATAATGACATTGTGCATGTTGAGTGTTGAAAGCTGAGTGGTGTGCATGGTTGGTAGGTTTGGATTTTCTAGTATAGAAGAAAGCATGCCTATAATCCTGTTTGGGCTTAACCTTTTGGGGTAAAGGTTTGATAGGGTTAGTGTAACGCCCCAGTCCCAAAATACGTAGGACCAAGTACGTGAACATGCCAGCTGCACGTATACGAAGAATACTCCAATATATGGAATCCTCATATATGTATATAGGTTGTAAATAAAATAATCACAGGCCAGAATAACATAATCTAATCTCATTACAGCTCAACACAGAAGATAATGAAGTCCAAATAAATAAATAAGAGTATCAAAAGATAGCCGGGTGAACATACTCAATCCAAACAGCTATAAAAAATAGTCTCACATGATCGGAGTCCAACCTCTGCAAAATAGAAAGAAAAGAGATGTAAAATAATGTCTACAACTGTCTCAAATATGGAATAGACTAGAAATCCGTAGTGACTGTCTCGTCATCAATGTAAGATAGCTCCAATGCCGCTCCGTACTCCTGCAGAATATCGTCTAAACCTGGAGAGATAACCATGTCCTCAGAGGACATAGCAAGATACAAGAAAATACCATGCCATATGAACTGTGATAATATAATAAGAGAGAAAGGTATGCATGCAACTGGGTTCCTGACCATTCTACTGTGAATATGCAGTTTAGATACAATCCTTCGACGCATGAACCCTGGCTGAAAATAGGATCAGCATAGTTCCCATAGAGGGTACCAGGGGCGTACGTCCATAACGCTCGGAAACCGTTAGAGGGCACCATGTGCAAGGGCTACGTCCATAACGCTCTGGGAAACGTCAGAGGGCGCCTAGAGCCTGCGTCTCCAGAGGAGCGCACAGGTAATCATGGAAGTGTAAAGAAGCCCATACGTCCGGTATTGTTCTCCCCACCCAATGCCTAGTATCGTCATCTCCATGACTGATATGAACCTCTAGTAACCGCCAAGTCTTCTAACATGCAATACTATTGGCAGTTACTCATATCCGTCGCACGCTCCATACCTATCAGTGGCCAGCCGACTACGCGAAAACGTGTCCTACATGTGACTCACATCACATAATACAACAACTGTCAAGGCCATATGAGAAATACCAATACCTCATCATCAATGGGTGGTCACTAGGCTAAGTCAATGCAAGAGAATAAATAAAGCTAGTAAAATGACCGAGAGAGTCGCTTGCACCAAAGTGTGACTTGGACGCACAGTTTAAATATCACGAAACAATGTTGAAAATAACAACTAAAAATAAGAATATAATATTCACAGAGTAAGGTGGCAAGGTATCTTGCCTGGTGGTACAAAGTGGCAAGTCCAGAAGTAGCAAGTGTCAGTCACCAAAACTCACAAATCATTGATGACTCCAAACGCTGAAACAAACATCAAAAATGATCCTGGTGAAGAAGATATACCTAGAAAATGCCTGTCCAAAAGTCAAATTCTGGATCAGGGACAAAATCATAATTTTGGGTCAAAACGATGTCCGTCGTTGGACCTGCTTTGTACCGAAACGCGTGCCAAAGTCTACGGTCTATAAAGTCGTCAAACTACATGTCTACGGTTTCAGTTTGAGGAGAGGAACTCAACGGTATGTCCAGTTTTGGATTTCGAGGAGCCGTATAAAAAATTGCCCATTTGAGTGGGTCGCGGGCCCGCCAAAATTGGGTTCCAATTCGACCTCAGAATCGAACCAAACTTGGCATGCAGGACCAGAATTTCGATCCGCACCTGTTGGCGCAAATTTCGTCTCGATTCAATGACTGTACACGAAGTTATGGGCAAGTTTGCTAAATGTCGATACGGGGTATCTCGACGAATACACGTTGATTTCGTCGCGCACACGCAACGAAATCGAGTCCCGTCAGTTCCAACATGTCAGTAACATCCATATGCGCCTTTCGATGCGTATAGTATACGACCACGTCGTCCGGTTTGTTGGGGCGTACGTCGTATCGGAGAAAATTTCAAAGTTTTACTATTTCGAAAACAGTTTTTCACCCAAGTTTAACACGAATTAAATTCTTGCACAGAAATCTAAATACCGATCTACCAGTTACGTTTTAGTCGTGGTTAGGTTGTCTTCAAACGTGTTTAATTAGTATCTGAAACATCTCGACACACAGGGCGAAATCTGGCTTCTAAGTTGTGGTTTGAAACTGATTTCAAACTCTGTTTTCGACAGAGTTTTACCCGACTTTGCATCGAGTTTCTAGTCAATCCAGAGGGTTATAGTCGATTCCCTTTGAAGGAACTCAGAGACGGTTACATTGCCTAAATGTAGCATCTTTCGGATTGTAAAACGATCAAACGTGCGAAAAGTAATCGAAGCTGAAAAAGAGAGGTACATGAGTTTTTCGAAAACAGAGTATCCTCTGTTAACTGTCGGCTCCGAGCGATCCCGACTTCGACGGCGAGTGGGCAGCCGACGGTAAGCACGGGGTGTGGGGGAAGGGTGGCGGCCTTGGAGTCGAAAGGTTTTGATTATGAGAGGTGTTAGGGTTTTATTTAGATGAGCGGATGCAGTATATATACTGCCGCCACTCTCTTCCGAATAGAAATAGGCCAAGGCTCGGGTTCCTACTCTTAGCAGCATTGCAGCTATGACAATACGGGGGTGTGGGGTCTGGTAATTCCTAATAGCAGCTGAGCTGCTATGTTAGGCGGGGTATCAAGGAGTGGTAGGGTCGGGTCCCACTGCAGCTGCTGCTGCGGTTGGTGGGGCACGGCCACCACTGAAATTTTTTTTTTTTTTAACAAACTAACAATAAATATATATATATATATATATATATATATATATATATATATATATATATACATAACTATATACTTATAAATAAAAATCTAAAAACCTATAACTTATTAACACGTAACAAAATAGTTTTTAATAATTGAAAACTATATTAATAACAATTAAAAATATCTAGCACAATAATACATTTACTATATATCTATAGTTACGAATATACCAATTACCACATTAATTCCTAATGATATCGAAGAATATTTTTTAAAATACTAAAATAATTAGAATATTTTTGGGGTTTTACATCCTACCCAACTTAAAGAAAATTTCGTCCTCGAAATTAAACTAAGGTCGGGGGATCAAATGCAATGCAAGGAAATAAAATAGCAATTAAAATACAAGACATACCTTCGTTTTCGAATAACTGTGGATAGCGATTTCGGATGTCGTCCTTGCGCTCCCTAGTAGACTCTCCTGGCGAGTGATGCTTCCATGCCACGCGAACCAATGGAATAGATTGATTCCGTAACACCTTCACTCGACGATCGAGGATACCTACTGGTTGCTCTTCGTACGACAAACTCGGTCCAACTGTGATCTCGGAGTGATCAAGCACATGATTGTTGTCTGCCACATACCTCCTCAGCTGAGATAAATGGAATACGTCATGTACTCCCTCTAGTGACGGTGGCAATGCCAATCTATAGGCAACCTCTCCAACATGTTCCAAGACATCGAAAGGGCCGATGTACCTTGTACTCAACTTGCCACGTCCTCCGAATCGAATCGTGCCTCTAGTTGGGGATATCTTCAAGAACACATGGTCACCCTCTTTGAACTCCAAGGGTCGATGATGATTATCTGCCCACTGCTTATAACGATCCTGTATTGCTCGCAGGTGGTCCTGAATCTTCTTCACTGTCTCCACTGTGCTCAAGACCAACTCGGGACCCAATAGATGTCGCTCTCCTATGTCGCTCCAACAAACAGGAGACCGACACTTCCTCCCATACAATGCTTCAAACGGAGCCATTTGAATGCTCGCTTGATAGCTATTAATGTAGGAAAACTCAACAAGATGAAGATGGTCCTTCCACGAACCGCCAAAATCAAGCATACACGCTCTCAACATATCCTCTAGTGTCTGAATGGTTTGCTTTGACTGGCCGTCTGTCTGTGGATGATACGATGTACTAAACTTCAATCAAGTGCCCAACCTCTCTTGCATGCTCCTCCAAAAGTGCAAAGTACATCTCGAGTCACGGTCCGACACAATACTAATAGGCACACCGTGTAATCTCACAATCTGCTCCATATACATCTCCGCCAATACTTCTGTCGACTGGCCCACTCTAAAAGGTAAGAAGTGTGCTGACTTCGTAAGTCTATCAACAATCACCCACACTGCGTGACGTCCTCTAGGACTCCGAGGAAAACCCGTGACAAAATCTATAGTAATGTGCTCCCACTTCCACTCGGGAATGGGTAGCGTCTGCAATAATCTGGCTGTCCTCTGGTGCTCCGTCTTCACTTGTTGAAATACCAAGCACTTGGCAACAAAACGAGCTATCTCTCGCTTCATTCCATGCCACCAATAATACTGTCATAAATCACGATACATCTTGGTCCCTCCGGGATGAATAGAGTAAGTTGAACTGTGAGCCTCTGCCATCAGCTCCAGCCGTAGCTCTCTATTGGGAACATAAATGCGATCACCACAACGCAATGTCCCATCGGTGTGGATCCTCAATCATGTCTGCTCTCCTGCTTCAGTCATCTCCTTGAGCCGTCGAAATTTAGCGTCATTGGGCAATGCTGCCTTGATGCGCTCTACTAATGATGATTGCACTAGAAGGTTGGCTAATACGCCATCTGCTTCCGGCAATACTACCTCAATACCAAGCTGCTCCAAGTCTCTAATCAACTCCTTCTGCGTAGTCAAAAAGTGTGCCATGGGCTTGCCGCTTAATGCGTCTGCCACGACATTAGCCTTGCCTGGATAATAATGAAGCTCAATCTCATAATCTTTCATCAACTCCAACCAATATCGCTGTCGCATATTTAACTCCTTCTGTGTGAACACGTACTTGAGGCTCTTATGATCAGTGTAGATATCAACCTTCTCGCCATACAAGTATTGTCTCCATAGCTTCAAAGCAAAGATAACCACTACGAGCTCTAGATCGTAGGTCAGATAATTCTTCTCATGAACTCTCAACTGTCGTGATGCATATGCCACTACACGACCATGCTGCATCAATACACATCCTACTCCTTTCTCTGATGCGTCGCTGTAGATCACAAATCCTCTTAGGCCCGATGGTAGTGTCAAGATCGGTGCTGTGGTCAATCGCTTTTTCAACTCGTCAAAAGGGCTTGACACTCGTCTGTCCATACAAACTCCTGATCCTTGCAAGTTAGTCGAGTCATTTGCCCCGCTATTAGAGAGAAATCTTCTACGAACCGTCGATAGTAACCCGCAAGTCCGAGAAAACTTCTTACTTCAGAAGCTGTTGTGGGAGCGGGCCATGATTTGACTGTTGTGATCTTCTCTGGGTCTACTGATATGCCATCACCTGTAACAATATGACAAAGGAATGATACCTCCTTGAGAAAGAAATCAAACTTGCTAAGCTTCGCGAAGAGTCTCTCGTTCCTCCATGTACCCAAAACTATCCGTAGATGCTGCTCATGTTCCTCTTGACTCTTAGAGTAAATCAAGATATCGTCTATAAAGACTACTACAAATTTGTCCAAGTATTGGTGAAAGATCTTATTCATTAAATTCATAAAAACTGCGGGAGCATTGGTCAAACCAAAAGGCATGACCAAGAACTCGTAGTGTCCATACCTCGATCGAAAAGCCGTCTTTGCAATATCTTCCTTCCGAACCTTCAACTGGTGATAGCCCGATCGTAAGTCAATCTTGGAGAATACTTTTGCTCCACTCAGCTGATCAAATAGATTGTCTATACGCGGCAAGGGATACTTGTTCTTCACCGTCACCGCATTCAACGCTCTGTAGTCAATGCACATGCACACTGTCACGTCTTTCTTAGGCACAAAAAGCACTGTCCGATACTGGCATCAGTAGTCATGGCATGACTTATTCGTATGCACAGATTATTTATGGGGCAAGCCAAATCCCGATCCACCACTGAGATATAGTGTTGAGTCCCGACGGGTGCTGCCAATAAGGCCGCGAGGCCAGCAAGAGCGTCAGCCTCCAAGTTTTGTAGCCGAGGCACATGTTCTATGTAGAATTCAGTAAAGGTTGAGACGATGTCCAATGCTGCTTTGTGATAAGGGACCAGCTCTTTATGGCGGACCTCGTATTATCCTCGAACTTGATTGACAATAAGTTTTGAGTCGCCTTAAGGCTCGAGGTATTCTACCCCCTGCTGCTTTGCTAACTGGAGACCCATGATAAGAGCATTGTACTCTGTAATGTTGTTGGAGCACGGCTCTAAAAGGGAATAGGTACGCTGGATGACCAGCTTATCGGGGGAGATCCGGACTACCCCCACTCCTGCGATGATCTGGCCTTTGTGGCCTGTTCTTAAAGCACCGTCGAAGAACATCTGCCAAATGATGATCTCCCCCACACTATTGTAGTATGGACATGATATTGGATCGATCTGTAGACTACTTTACCTAACTGATAAAAGACTCAGCATCCTTCAGGGCTTCGCAGAGAGCTTTCCAGGTATCTTTAGACAGACGGAGGACTCGAACAAGGACAGCCTAGCTGGAGGACTAGCAAGTTGTACTAGTATGTCGAAGTTGTGGGGTTTGGTTAACCCTGAAGCGTTGTCTCTTCGTAGAGGCCTGTCGAAGCGGGCCTCCTTATGCTTTTGTTTGTCAGCTACTGGATGTTGGGATTCACCTGGAGCAGCCGAGGTGGTGATGGGGGTGCCACTTCGACAGGGGCTTCCTTAGGCTGAGTGTTCTGCTGTGAACGTGTTTGTACAGGAAGTGCCTCCTTGTGAGAAGAGTTCACCATTCAGCAAGACTTGTTCTTTTTGCCTTTAGCTTTGGAGGTAGAATGTACCCCCGATTGAGTCAGTTCTTGAGCGAGAACTGGGTGAACCCACATGATCTCCCCCAAAATGTGCTGAGTGGAATCAGTCCACTCGTGTTGTCACGAGTCGACGGAAGGTTGACCACCTCTAATTTTGCCTTCGGGATGGGGACAACACCATCTGAGTTATTGTAGGCGGTAGGATGTTGAACTGGTGTGACCCCATATTGGCCGAGACCGATGGTAGTGACAGAGTGGTCTGAATCTCAAATACCATTAGAGTCAAGCCCTTTATGTATTGTATGTAGTTTTTGAGGATGTAGCAGTCTTGAGTTGGATATCCAATAAACCGATGGTAGTGACAGTACCTCGGGTTGCCCACTCTTCCCACATCGTAAGGATGCTTAGGATCAGGCAACATGATCTTGTCGCTCTGTTTCAGCATCTCGAGGAGTTGTAAGGTGTCTTCGTTATTGAAGGAGTAGACCTCCTTCGGCCTCGGTGTTGGTAGAGGCTTCTGAGCGGGCCCCTGTGTGCTTTTCGAAGTGTTGACAGTCAATGCCTGCTTCCCTTTCGCCAGGCTATTTCCCTTTCTCATCAAAGGCGGGGAAGTTAACCCCCAGAAGGCGAGCATTACGTACCTTTTTTCAACAGTTTCGGCCCCGATGATCAATGAACTCCAATCTGGAGGCTGGGTGGAGTCGAGCCAAACCTTGATTGAAGGAGTTATGTTTATACTGCTGGCATCGATCAGTACATGTTCTGGCGTACCCGGAGGCAACCTTAAGCATGTTTATCGAAAACGTTTGATGAATGCTCGAACTATCTCCTTCTCTGTCTGGTGCACTTCTATAAGAGATGGCATGGTCATATCCTTCCCACCGTCGTAGAATCGATCAAGGAAGAGGCATTTCAAGTCATCGAAGGATGATATGGAGTGGTCAGGGAGACTGCAGTACCAGTCGTAAGAGACTCCCTTCATTGCCCAAAAAATAGGATGGTGAGTAGGGCGTCTTCTTTTAGGAGATGTCCCGATTGAGACTGGAAGTAGGTCAGATACTGGCGAGAAGAATCCTTCCCATCATATGGCGTCAATGTTTGTGGTTTATACTTGGAAGGGTAAACCACTTTGTTCAATTCGAGAGGGTAAGGTTGTGGGATTCCCATCTTTTGACGCTCTTCTTGCTTGTTTTACGCTTTAAAGCGCTTGCGCAGATCTCTGATCATGTCGACCAAATCCTCTATTGAGCTGGAAGCAGGCAAAGGTGGTAAAGTGTGAGGCTCGGTATTTGAAGGAGCCGACGTTCGAGGTGCAATGTGATGATCTGTACCTAAAGATACCCGTTGAGGGGGTATACTTGATTTTCCATTGGCCCCTGGATCGGGACTGGTGAAGACAGGTGCCAGAGTGGTCTGAATCTAAAATACCATTTGAGTCAAGGATTGCATGGTGGCAGAGAGGGTTTTGAGGCTCCCTTCCAGGGTGTCCATGTGCTGTACGATGTCCAGAGCTGGAGGGTTTGACTCTCCTTCATTACCACCCCCAGCCGTGTAAACTGGCATAACATGGGTGGAAGTGGATGGATCGGTTGAGGCTTCACTTTCGACCTCACTTTCCTGCGGAAGAGCTTTCCCTTCTGAGACCTCGTACTGGCTACCCCCAGTTACCCCGGAGTCGGTTCTTTGGAGAATGTCCTCATCTTCAAGCGGAGGGTTGTCATGGATAGCAGAAGTTTGATCACTCTCAACTGATGCTTCTGCTAGAACCTTCTTACTTGACCGGGTGCTCTCAAACACCCCTGAGGACGGGACCATCATTTTGCTATTTTTGGGTGACTCTTGGACGATGTTGCTGAGGTCGAGGGATTGGTGGTTGTCTTTCTCCCTGATGAATGGGAGCTGGAGACAACATGGCAAGAAGCGACGTTGGGCTCTAAATCATCTTCAACTGGCGCCTTCTTTTCGAGACGACATTGGATGGGTGCAACAGATTACAGTTGCTGGACACACAGACTGCCTGGATGATGGAGCCGTTGTTTTTGCAATAGCAGCAGTTGATGGTGACCAAGGCATAAGTGTGCCCCGTGAGTGGCACATCTTACTTAATGGTCAGCTCTCCTGATCTGTATTTGTGAGTGATCACATTACACAAATCATAAGGGGAGAATTTCACTTTCACACCCCCTTCAGGCGTATGGTGAGGCCAAGTGCCGGGGTGGTCATGTGAATGTTGCACCTCCTGATCCAGTTCCAGCGTATGAGATACGCCTAGATCATTGGTGGAGGAGCAACATATATTACGACTTGAACCCATTTCATGTGCACAACCAATGTGGGCGTATGGGTTCAAAGTCATATGTTTTGCCTCGTACGACTTGGTTTTAAGCGCAGAAGATATGCCCAAGCGAAACGAGGACTTTGAGAGTCGGCTTGTATCTGGTGCAAACGTACCTAAGTCGACTTTGTACAATTTACCATCGGTAGTGCACATGATTTTGAGCACACATCTCCGGTTCACTATAGGCGTAGCACATTTGGGGCGCATGGCCCTTGCTGCCGTAGATTTCTTCGTACCAGCCCATGAAGGCGTATAGTACTCAGAATCCAACTCATCCTTGCCATAACAGCGAGTGATTCTGTCAAAGAAAGAGGTCCTCTTTTGCACGCCAAAGTTTATGTGGGGGAAGTTAGATGCGCATTTGTTTTGTCGGCACATCTTCTTCGACTGGAAAGAGGACAACTGGGGAATGCAGTCAATACTGCATTTTCCTTGTAGATGCGCTGCACTAGCGGGCGCATCTAGCTTGCTGAGAACATCAACATGAAGGGTGGGCTGCGATGGTGCGTCCCCTTCAGTGGTGGTGCTCGGCGTATCTCTTTTGCACAACCATACTTGGTGAGTCTTCTTCGGCTTTGGTAGCCGCTTCGAAGGACTTGCGCTGCCTTCAGAGATGAACTCCTCATACGCCTATTGATTAAGGCACACCACGAGTGTCTTGGGGGATGATCCAAGCTTGATTTCGTCGGATTACGATATGACTTTGTCGTAAGAAGAGAAAAAAGTCCCCAGCAGCGTCGCCAGCTTGTTCGCCATCGAAAATGCGACAAGGTCTTTTTGATTGATAAACCTTATTATTTTAATTACAAACAGAATAGAATACAATGTAGGACTTAGACGTAGTCCTTGGAGAACACTTTTGTTTTTATCTGGGAACTGTATCGGTGGAGCGAGTGGTAATGCGTTGACTCCATTGATGATCTGACGACGATCTTGGACTCTTTGAAGGTCTGGGTTGCTCTGGATGTCGAATTGTTTTGAGGAGAATGAGACGTTAAGTGTCTCTCTTCTCATTTCTGTCTGTAGATATGATCTTTATTTTTTTCTCTGTGCCTCTGTGTGGATGAAGGAATGGTCCTTCTATTTATAGGCAGCAGACTTGTCTGCTCATGCGCACATATGTAGGATGCGCCTATACGTAGGAATGCCACGTGGCTGATGCTATGGGGCGTATGGACGATACGCCCCGAATCAGAGGTAAATCTGCTGAACTACTCTGTTACGCCACGGTGGAGCTAACACTTGGCAGTCGTAAAGATTCGTCTGTTGCTGAGATCTTGGGTGGTTAGCACCCATTCTTGAGCAGAACTGAGTCAAAATATACGTGGCGCATGTCTGTGGCTCAAAGATCTCAAATTTCGTTGAGGGAATGATCTGCCAGGATGCGCCTTGGATCTGGCGCATAGAGTGACTCGATCTATGACTTTTAGTGGTTACAGACAAGTTTGGGTACATGGCTTCTGAGGCGCATGCAAAGCTTTGGGCGCATGGCTGTGGAAGCACATGCAGAGACTTGGCTTCTGTCTTTTGGGATCAGGAGTAAGTCGGAGGAGCATGGCTTTTGAGGCGCATGTAAATTACTGGGCGTATGGCTATGGAGGTGCATGCAAGGGATCGGTCGGCTACGTGGCAAGGACAGTTGTAGCCGACAAAATGTAATAATGAAGATGACGTTGGCGGCTCTTAATTTTCTGTAAAAAGCTGTTAACGTTTTAGTCTTCGGGAAGCATGCTGTCGACTCTGTCACATAGCATTAAATGCTTTATGGGTGATAATTTGAAGTGGGCAGATCAGTTTGTGTCCCACTAAGCGTATGGGTCTATGTCCCATTGGGCTCATCGGTAGGGAGCTCATGGTGCTGACGGTGCATCTGCCGTATGGCGCATCCTTCTTGGCCCGTCTGTTGAGTTTTTCGAGGCGTTAATGGCTGTTTTTATTTGGTTGAATACGAAGAGGCAGATTCATCGTCATAAATGTAAATTTATTGCACAGAATACGAGAAAACTAAAAGTTGGCGCATGGGCGAGGGTTGTCCCGACCTATAAATAGCTTTGTGAAGAGTTTTGTTTCTCATTTCACTAAGCTTTCCTTCATGGAGACGAACTCGATCGGTCCCCTGCATTGGCGAGTTGACGATGAATTCCTTCTGAAGAAGAAAATGTGCCGAGTTAGTTTTTTTACCATCTTCCCTATGACAGTGCCTGTTGCATCAAAATATCGGGATCGTCGTATCCCGACACAGGCTGAAGGTGCCTCTTACATCCAAAGATCGGGACGGTCGTGCCCCAGTTTTTTTATGCTAAAAGAGCCACAGATATGGGCTATCGTGCCTCGATTTGGTTAGGCTAGAAGAGCCACTCCTCCTGCTAAAGTGCCCGCATGCTGACAAGAATGTGATTCGCTCTGACTATGCACGGGGATGCGCATACGCTGAGATGCTGGAATGATGCGTCTGGCTGTAGCACTGCGCCTGACTGTAGCTTTTAGGATTTTCTCTCTTTTGTAAAAGAACTTTCCTTTGTGAAAGACATGTAATAGACTTTATATGAAATAAAAGCCCCATTTATATGTCTCTACTTCTTGGTTGTTTTATGTTGTTCCAAGTACTCTGTTCCTAGCGCATGTTGATTTCTAGCACATGAGAGTTAGGGCGCATAGGAGTTTTAGCCTTAGATGCGCCTGAAATTCCATGCTTCCACACTCACCATTGGTATTTTTAATGTATGGGGGTTCCTTTTTGTTGCCTCTACACCATTTTATACAATTTAGAGGGTTTAGAATGCATTGTACCTATTGGGAGATGGATTCCCAATAAAATGGCTCCAAGATCTAGAAGTCCTCAAGCTCCAAGTGCTCCAACCTCCAACGCTTTGCTTCTAGAGTCATATACTATCCAAGGGGAAGAGAATGTGATCAATTTAGGTAAATTTGGAGAAGATTTTGTGATAGGAACAATTGGATAAAGTTTTTAAATTAGGGTTAGGGTTAAATGGAAGGGAGGAAGAAGAAGTTGTTCTTCTTATAGGGAAAGGGTGGTTGGTCAAATGAGCTAGGTTTAGGGGTTTTGGCTCCACTAAGCCCCTATCTTATGCCATGACAAGTTTAGGAAAAAAAAAACCTTTCTTCTTAATTAGGTGTTTAGCCTAATCTTCTTAAAACTTGCTAGTCTAACTAGAGACTAACTAAACTTAATGAAATAGGTTTGGTGATTGTCTAATCTTATTAGTTAGGTCCAGTAGGGTCATGACTAATCATATAGCCTACTAATTATGATAGCACTATAGTTATCATATAATATAGCATTAGCACAATTATTTAATTAAAATGATATAAATATACATAAAGCACAAAACGTCTAAAATACTCTTATTTCTAGAATGTGGTTGTGACAATAAGGTTTTGACCAGCCTTTTTACAGTTAGCCATAGTCGCCATCATAGTTATAGGAAGACTGAAAGGAACCCCAAAATGAATGTGATACATAGCAATTAATTTCAAATACGTGATCTCATTAGTAGATCCTGTTTTGGGCGAGATAGATACCATAATGATTCGATGGAGTTCATAGAAGTATTGGTTCAAGTACCGTGACATGAGCCATCCCGGGGATCTGGAATTCGTAGCACACATCGCGTCCTTGAAGGTCTCGAAGTTTATGTCGGGACCAAATTGGACTTTGGTGATGTCAAATAGAGCATCTCCAGTATTAGGAACCTAGAGCCATTCACTCAAGTCATCATCATCAAATTCTATCTTGATTCGACTGACAGATGAATACATGATGCCCTGTGAATATCACAAGTTGTAGTAAAACAAGCTAAGTGCATTGTCATATATAGGGTTGGCAACTTCCAAATATCCACATAGGCCGATATTTTGAAATGCCAAACAATATTCCAAAAAAATATTGAAACTAATAGAATTTTTGGGACAAATAGTTCGTTTATGGTAGTCATTGAACTATGCAATAGAAGTCTCTAAGTCTACAAATAAAGTAGCATCAAATTCATCCTCATCGGAAGGAGGAGGAGGACTACAAAGATCTCTAGAGGATCATTTGATAGGTTTGATGTCGAAGCACCATCTTCTTTCTTGTTCTTCTTAGCAAATCTAGGAGGCATTGAAATTGAAGAAGAAAAGTAAGAAAGTTACCTCAAAAGAACGATGTAGGTTGGAAGAGAACATCGAGGGAACCTAAGATTTAGGAGAAATCCAAGGCTACAGTTTTGAAATTAGGGTTTGGAGTTTGGTGTTTTTGACTGTTGATGGAAAGAATATGGGGGTTTATGAAAGGATGTAACTTAAATAGGTATGGACCAGCAGTCAGGTCGGTTTTGTAACTAGGCGCACCAAACTCGGCCCAAACTCGGTCAGATTTTAGTCCGAGTTCTGTGTGCCTTTTCTGTGAGGCATAGGTTGTTTTATGTTGAAACAAAATAGCTTAAGAACTATTATTCGTTTGATCTAATAAATTACTATTACTTTGGGTTAGCTGTAGATTCCAGCTAACGGTAGTCGGAAGACTAATCCACCGTGTCACTTCAAGCTATTTACACCTGTATGACAGAAGGGCCCCTTCGGCTTGTACCTAAAATAACTTTTATTTAACACATCATTGAATAAAGTCTTAAGTATTTTCTTAAACATAAAGCATTATGCTTTCGAGAATTCAAGAATACCTAACTCACGACGAATATAGTTGAAATGGTTTTTAGCCAATAGTTTTGTGAATATATCTATTAGCTGATGATTTGTGCCAATAAATTCTAAACAGATATCCCATGTTGTTGGTAATCATGTTAAAGGTGATGACGCATTTCAATGTATTTAATGCGTGAGTGACATATATAGTTCTTAGTCAAATTTATAGTGTTAGTGTTGTCACAATATATAAAAATCTTAGTATAGTGTAGATTATAGTCTTCTAGGGTTTGCTTCATCAATGAAATTTGTCCACAATAATGACCTGCAGTGATATACTCGGCTTCAGTCGTTGACAATCTAATAGAATTTTGCTTCTTGCTAAACCAAATGACTAGAGATTTTCGCAGGAAATGATATGTACCGCTGGTACTTTTACGATGTTCTTTACATCCAACAAAATTAGCATCAGAATACCCAATTAGGTCAAATAATGTAGTTCTGGGATACAATAAGCCGACAATAGAAGTACCCTTAAGGTATCGAAAGATACGCTAAACTGTGCATAAGTGTGATTCCTTAGGGTTAGCTTGATATCTTGCACAGATGCAAACGATAAAAATAATATTATGTCGACTAGTAGTTAAATATAATAAACTACCAATCATTCTCGATAGTTACGATGGTCGACTATTTTGACACTTTTATCAAGGTCAAGTTTAGTTGATGTAGCCATAGGAGTCCATATAGGCTTTGCGTTGTCGAAATCAAACTTCTTCTGCAAGTCTATCACGACCCGCACCCGATTTAGGGGCACAAGTACGTGGGTAAGTTCAGCCTACGCCGTAGTGTCGACGGTAGAACACTGTCCTAGGTCTAAACAACATCTAACACAAAATAATAAATTTGTCCAATAAGATATACTCTACAAACGGAGGACAATCTCAGAAGGATACAACTCAATCACAAAGTAACTAAAGATGGATAACAACACAATATGAAATAGATAGATGATATCAAGTACGATACAATCCAGAAGAGAAATAAGTTTTGGTGTTAATATTACATCCCAAGGTAGAAGTACTATTTATATACATCTCATGAAAGATAACTGAAAAGAAAGCCAGACAACACACTAGCAATCTATTCCAAGCTCTACTGGTGTCTCCTCTAGACTAGCTGAGATCCTCCAAGTTATCTGTAAAATTTTCAACATTATCCTGTCAGGAAGGGAATGAGCACACATCTCTGAAACAGAGCCAAAACATAACATGAAATATATAACGAGTAGTAGCATAAAATACATGAAGCGCTATAGAGAGATGTACATGAACAGCGTAAAGTACATAAAATATTGTAAAGAGATGTACATGAGTAGTATAAATAGACAAATATGAGTAAATAAAATTTCTATAGAAAATAAGAACTGTAAATAAATATAAGTGATTTAGAGCACAAGATGGTTATGTAATCGGCTTGAATTATACATGCCAAAATAAACAAAGTTGTACATGACGAAACTACTTAGGAATTGATTACATAACCACTTCTACTCACCCTACCCCAATTAATACACAAAGATCTAGTCAAGTTATGTTACGTACATGAAGTTAGTTTTCCATGAAGCATATATGAACATGAGAGTACATGAGAGCACATGAGTATACATGAAGTAATACGAGTACAAGGAGTACATAATGCACATGATAAAGTACATGAACATGAAATACTCGATGCACCCGCTGAGGGGATAACATCGATGAAAAGATCCATATAGTACCAATCCGTATTACCAACGTGACAGCATCAAGTAAAGTAGTCTAAAACAGGCAATATAAATACTATCATGAATAAAAAACGATCAGAGAATGTACTCGCGTGATAACCTAAACAACTGATATGCAGAGATGTCCAAACTAGAGTCACATAGTCCTAATTAAAGCAATACAGGTTATGATGAGTTTAATATGTAATAATTGAAGTGTACAATGCAATCTACATGATTCTAGGTCATTCTAGGTCAAAGTCAACTCTGGTCAACCTTTAGTCAGACTAGGTCAACATCTAAGGCTAACTTGGTCAACTGTCTAGGGTTCATCAACTCTTGTCAACAAGTTCAATTTGGCCTATATTAGTCAATTTCTAGGTCAATCTATAGTCTAACACAAGGTATAGGCTAAGATACCAAGTCATATATATATATATATATATATATATATATAAATATATATATATATATATATATATATATATATATATATATATATATATATATATATATATATATATAAAACTCATGATATCTATACACTATATAACCTTATACATATATATCTCATGATATCTATATAACTTCTGTGAAGGTAAACCCTCACAACTAATACATACATATATAGCAAGGCCCCACATCTATATAACTCTAACATATAAAGGATACTATATATATGAAGATAGCCCTCATATATACTCTCACATCACTTATACCCAAAGTACAAATCAACCCCTCATACATATATATATATATATATATATATATATATATATATATATATATATATATATATATATATATATATATATATATATTTTATATTTTTTTTCAAACACCACAAATTTATTGAGATTTAGAGGCAAAAGCAAAACATACAAAGGATTTCATAGGAATCCATGATCAAAAATAACAAAAAGCCTAGGTCTTCTTCCTGCCATGGGAGCATGCAATTGTAGCCTTTCGGACTTGTCTCTGGATCTCTAATGTGATTTGTCTGCCATTGTACTTGAACTGCTAATACCTCCACTTGTTTCTATTCTTCCACAGGACCCAGCAAGTAGCCGCGACTGTGATCTGCTTAAAATGCAGATTATTACGTCTCCACCATAGATGGAGGCATTCCTCCAAAGTAGATGCCCGACCATGAACCCGAAGGAGAGTTTTCGATGACTTCCATGCATGAGTGGCCAAATCCTCAGTATAGAAAATATGATTGATAGTTTCAGTATGGGGATGTAAACAGCAATGGCAGGAAGAGGCCAGTTGATATCCGAGCTTTTGAACATTATCATCAGTCGGAAGACGGCCAAAAAGTATCCTCCACATGAGAGTCGACCATTTAGAAGGGATACATGAGCTCCAAATATGGTGAAACCTATTGTCAACAGGAAAAGGTTGTCGAATAGCTTTCCAAGATGAGGAGACAGAGAAGGAAGAAGCTGGATTCCACCGCAGGTTAGTCCCCTCTTCGTCAATCAGTTGGAGTCTGTCATCAAGATCTCTCCCAGTTAGGATACGATGCCAAATGTGTGAGGCATTGGACTGAATATTAGCTTGTGAAGGATGTATGTTAGGGAAGTATCTTCTTTTCATAAATTGAGTCCACGGGAGATCTTGAGATCTCAACTTCCACCATAGTTTGACAGTGAGGGCATCGAAGATGTCCTTAAGTCTTCTAACCCCCAAACCACCCTCCTCATGAGGTCGTGCAATTTGATTCCAACCAATCCAGGAGTGTTTCCTGATCCCATCCTTGGAACCCCATAAGAATTCACTCAACATTGCTTCAATTTGCTTGAGAACACTCAAAGGAGGATTACATGCAGCAAGCCAAAATATAGGAATAGAAGAAAGCACAGATTTGAGAAGGATCAATTTACCCCCAGGCGACAGGGTCTTGTGGTGCCATCCCTCAATCTTGCTATGGACTTTCTCCTTAAGCTCTTCAAACATAGCCGAATTCCTCCGACCAGTCTTTAACGGGCAGACAAGGTAAGTAATGGGAGGATGTTTGAGCTGAAACCCAGTTAATAAACTGAAAGAGATGCCTCTATCCACCGGATACTCTTCCGTGACACAAATTGCTGATTTAGAAGCATTCACGAGCTGGCCGGATGCATGCTCATAGTGCTGAAGGATCTGCATAAGCATTTGAATAGACCGCATGTCTCCTTCCGAGAAGATTATTATATCATCAGCATATGCTAGATGAGTAACTCGGGGTCATCCACTGGGGGAGTAGTACGGGGTGAAGCCTGGTTGAAGCGCCAAACGCTTAAGATTTCAACTCAAAGAATAAGCAGCAATAACAAACAGCATAGGTTATAGAGGATCACCTTGACGAAGCCCCCTGAATGCCTAGAAATATCCCGATATATTGCCATTGATCATTGTTGAGAACCAGACATTGTTGTCGAGATGAAGAATCATGTTAATCCAAGTTTCGTTGAACCCTATTCTGCGAAGAGTGGAGAATAAGAACCTCCAGTTAACCCGATCGTAAGCCTTGCTCATGTCGAGCTTAATTGCCACATTGCGACCCCAGTTGTCATGACCGAGCATACTGAACATTTCCTGAGCAAGGATAATGTTATCGACGATTTCCCTGCCCTTTATGAAACCACTTTGCTTCGGTGAGATGATATGGGTCATGAGAGGGGAGAGCCTGTTGGCCAGGAGTTTAGAGAAAATCTTATTAACAAAATTGCAGAGACTTATAGGCCGATACTCTGTTATAGAGGTTGGGTGTTTGTTTTGGGGGATTAATATGAGAAGTGTACTGGTAATGACTTTCGGCAAGAAGAAACCATCAAAGAACATGTGAATCGCAGCTAGGATATCTTCTTTTATAATCTGCCAACATTTGATGAAGAAGATCCCCGTGAACCCATCTGGCCCAGGAGCACTGTGACGGTCGATCGATTTAACAGTAGTATAGAGTTCCTCCATGGAAGGCTTTTGAGTGAGGGCAGCACTATCCTCATCACTCAACAATTTTAGAATTACTGCCATGAAATCCTCATCAGCTTGAACCGGCTCAGAAAGGAACACCTTCTCATAGTGTTCATTAGCAATCTTCTGAATGCCCTCCAGATCAGAAGCAAAAGAGCCATCCTCTCCCCTGAGTTGGTGAATATGAAGACGACGGTGCTTATTAGAGACACATGAATGAAAGTAGCCTGAATTACGATCCCTTGCAAATCCCATTTTAGCCGTGCTTTTTATTTCCTATAGGCCTCTTCAATCTGAATCCTCTGTTTTAGGTGAGCCTGTGCTTCCTAAAGAACTGGGCGCAATGAAGGATCCTGATCAAAGGCTACCTCAGCTGCTACTACCCTGTCCTCTGCTAGCTTGACAGCTTGGAAGATATCGCCAAATGTTCATGGTACCAAGAAGACAGAGCCTTTCTAGTAGCTGAGAGCCTAATCCCCAAGTTGATAATAGAATGATGATGATGAACAGAGGTCCAAGCTTGCTCTACAGTCATGGAGAAAGATGGATGGGCCAGCCAGAACGACAAGAAACGAAATGGTTTATTCGGGGCCGAGGATCGAGCACGAAGATGAAGAAGTAAGGGCGAATGATCGGACTCGGTGCGATTAAGGTGATCACAAGTAGTGAGAGGAGCCCAGTCCCACCAGCTTTTGTCCATTAAAACCCTATCAAGCCTGGATCCTTGTCGATCAGGGCCGACTTCGGACTTGACCCAGGTAACATAGCTGCCTGAGAAGGAAGTTTCCACCATACCCTGCAGCCAACTGAAAATCCAGAAGCTTCCGCATTGACATCTCGTTGGGCGGTAATCCCCCAAATTTTTCGTCCGACCTAGTTATAGCATTGAAGTCACTACCGATCATCCAAGGATGTGGGTAGAAAGTTTGAAGATGAAGCAGTGAATCCCAGAGTTCATGGCGGCCCTCCTTCGTGTTGCTGCCATGGACCACAGAGATAAGAGCAGTAGAGGGGATAAGCGGGTGTGTGAAAAGGACCGAGAGAGATTGGTCCTTAGAGTCGGCCAGAGAGAGTTGTCCTTCCTTGCTGCAAAAATTCCAGATATTTCCTTTGTCGTTTGTAAAGCCCATAGAGAAGCCGAGCTTGACTTGATAAAAGTGAAGTTGGTCAGGAGTGACCTTAGGTTCAATAATGGCGAGGAAAGGCACCTTGTGAATCCAATAGAGGGTCTTGATTCTTTTAAGAGTCATGTGGTTGGCGATACCCCGAACATTCCAAAAAAGAATGTCAAGCATTAGAGGTCGATGAGGAGGATGGAGTTGGAGGGAGCTTAGCTGCAGATCGAAGGACTCGAGAAGATAGCGGCGGTGGCATCTTTTTTTGTCTGGGCTCGGAAGGGCGGCCAATTTTAGTCTCTAGTGGGATTGTATAATTTTCTTCTTCCTCCACCTGGAGAGCCCATGACCCCGCATGATTACGGAGCTCTCCCTCCTCGAGTTGGTCATCAGGAGGATCGTCTTCCGGTGGGGGCGCTTGAAGTGGTGAAGGGGGTGATTACACTGTTAGGCGCATCAGAAGATGGAGGCATGGCAGTAATGTCGACTGTCACCAAACTGATAGCTGCAGGCTCCTCGATGGAGTTGTGGTGATTAATACAACCATCAACTGGGGATAACGTAGGTGTCTCGACTGGATTGGCTTGTGCCTGGGTATCTGGGAGTATATATGGCAGTTCGGGATTGGATTGAGCAAGGGGAGCTGCTGTAGGATGGTTCATGTGGGGAGGATGAGTAATTACAGCCTCCTCGGGATCTGCTGGATCGTGTTCAGCATTCATGGGAGGAGTAGCCTGATCATTAATTGCTCCTTCAGGTGTAGGGGCTTGAATTGAGCCTTCCCCAATAAGTAAAGTAGTTTGATTCCTAGCAACCGGATCACATGCACGTTTCATTGAGGGTTCGTTCATGGGTTGTTTGTCTTTTTGGATAGATTTGCACGCGTTGCGAACATAGCCTTGGTGTTTGCAGAAAGAGCAGAACATGGGAGAGGATTCATATTCCACTCTTTGAGAGATCCGTCTACCATTGGAGAGCTGGATCGTAATGAGAGGAGGGTGCGATTTGCTGGCATAAATTTTTATAAGGATTCGGGCGACACTTGGACGTGTCAACTCTTATGTAGCGCGATCCAGGCGCAGAGGATTTTCTATTCCCATGGCGATGGAGAACAAAGCATTTTTGTTGAAGAATTGAACAGGCAATCCCAGTAGAGATACCCAGACTGGAGCTAGGGGTGATTCCTCCGTCGGAGAAAAATCTGCATGCCACCGAAACAGTCTCATAGGAGCCCTCGTAATGAACCAAATATCTTTAGACCGGAGGCGAAGGAAATCCGCCTCCTCCTGAGGCCGGATAAGGAGATGTTTTGGGTCAATAGAACCCACGTGAACAGGTCCAACGAACTTGAAGTTCATGAAAGCTTTCCTGATCACATCCATGGATGGACGTGAATGGGAGAACTTTCCAATGAGGGCATAGCGGAACGGCTCCGCGAGGATGGATTCCTCCTCCTCCGAGAAGGAGATCTCTGGGATCCCCCTAGAGAAGGACGGAGCTCTGATAGGAATCGAAGGGGTGGGAACCCCCGCCACCACCTCAGCGAACGTATTAGCTAGAGGAGCCAATGGAGCGAGTGTCTCCACCGGTGAAGGAACCCCGGCCCGGCCAGAGGCCAAGCCGGAATCGTGGACAAAGGGAGCGGCTAGGGTTTAGCGATCGCCAAGACGATGGAGCTCCACATTATATATATATATATATATATATATATATATATATATATATATATATATATATATATATATATAACCTTACCACTGCTACATATATAACACTATATATATATAGACCCAACACTCACACAACTACACATATAGAAATCTGGAACTAACCCACATAAATACATAAACTATACATAAGTTATATATCTCATGACAACCAAATCCTACACATAACCATACCCATATACCCACACATTAACACAGAATTCTGAGCTTGCAAAACAACCTATATATATATATATATATATATATATATATATTTTATATATATATATATATATATATATATATATATATATATATATAAATATATATATATATATATATATAAATATATATATATATATATATATATATATATATATATATATATATATATATATATATATATATATATATATATATATATATATATATATATAATAAAAAATATATATATAACAAAATATATATATATATATATATATATATATATATATATATATATATATAAAATATATATATATATATATTTTGTTATATATATATATATATAAATATTATATATATATATAATATATATAATATATATATATATATATATATATATATATATATATATATATATATATATATATATATATATATATATATATATATATATTAGAAATCTAACAGATATCCTATACCTATACTCACAACAACATACATGTATAACATAACCTCACATCACCAATCCAGGAAAACTGAACCAAAACCCAAGTAGCTCAATCTCATATCTGAACATATAGGGGGCATCCTCATAACTATAATATATCATGCATAGCCTAGTAAAACTCCACCATCTACAACCCAAAATCCTGAAAATAAAGCCATTTGATACTGAACTTAGTACCCACATCTATAACACTGAAATCCATCTCATATACATCACAACTTATATATATACGTATCATAATATAACTGATGTCATATCATACATAACAACCATTCAAGTATAAACATCAATCTCACATGCAACTATCAAAAGGGGGTGTGAGTGAATGAGTGAATGTGTCTACAGGGTGTCAAGCATGTGTCCTAGCAATGTGTTTAGGTAAGTGTTCAATTAAGGGGGTCACAGTGTCATAATAGTATAATGGGGTGATCTTGTAACCGTGTGTGTGTATGTATAGATAAATGTGTCCAAGCAATGTGTGTCAACATGTCAGAGTCTAAGTGAGGTGTCAAATATTGTTTCCAAGTGTCTGCAAGTGTCACAGAGTGTTTGCAAAAACAAAAGTCTTTTATTTCACAATCTTTAAAGAATAGTACAAGAGTACAATGAATTCTGGGAAAGTACAACTATAGGAATCCGATCTGAAGACGATCGCTTTATCCCTTAGACGATGTAAACTTTGAAGACGATAGCCTTTGAAGAATGCAGCAGCACTTGAACAAGAACCCCTGATATCTGATGATAATCTGATCTGCTCTCCTTAATGAAGGACTTGAAACTCTATTTATAGAGTTCTAGAAATAACTATTTTATAGTTATTCTAGATTGCGCACAATGGTTTACGCTGGAAGCAGACTGCACAGACTGTAAACCGCGCTGACCAATGGCCAGTTGCTAGATCGTGGGCTAACCGTACTCAGACACGTGGCATTGTTTGATTGAAATGCACTTAGTCGTGTGCAGGCGATTGTCACGTGGCGAGCAATTGATGGCATGTAAGCCACGTAATAAATGTCAGTTATTTGATGAATTGTGCTAGCCGAATAGCGCTAGTTTTAGACTGCGCATACTTCTAGTCAATGGATAGCACTGGGATTCAGACTTGGTCAAACTGCGCTGAAGTTGGACTGGCAAACTGCGCTGAGGTTGTACAGCTGTTCTCGAGCGCTGTGCTGCACAAGAAACGAAGAGACTCCTCATTTTTTGGGCTATCAGACAGTCAGAATATCTGATCTTTGTCAGGTAATGATGGCGTTGCCACGTCAGCGTAGCGCGCTCGGGTGGTAGCGCAGTTCAGCTCGCGCATTTGATTTGCAGCATAATCTATCTCCAGCACAGTTCATTGAAGGGTGCGCAATTAAGACTTCTCTATCTATTTGATAGATGCAACTTGATTTTTAGGACATACAAGACCCCCTTCAAAGTTTTTGAAATTTGAAAATATTCAAAGTTTCGAAATACTTTGAATTTCGAATTTAAAATCAAGTTACGCTTTGGTTGCGCGTTTGGAGGAATTAGTTTCGTCTTTTGTGGCGCGATCGGAGGTGACTGTTACACTTCTGAAAAACTATAAATAGTTTCATTTCTCATTCTTTCAACCTTTACTTGCTTTCGATTTCTCAAGAGACAGAAGCTCCTCCCCTACTCCGACTTCTTCTTCTTCCTATCGTCGACAACAGCAATGGCGCCCAAGCGATCGACCACCGAGAAGGGAAAGGTCCCCGCCGAACCTTCGACTCGTGTTGTACCATGAGTCTCTCGTCACGAGATGGGTCACCCAGCTCAGCAAGGTGAATGATGAACCATGATCGAAACCCTTTTTAGGATTTTTGATGTTCTTAACTTTGATGCCTATCTCTTTTTAGAGATTGATGGTATTCTCAACCACTTGTGCCACCCTGTTTAGGGTTTCGGCTGCATGTTCAACAGTTTTCATTTTTTTGAAAATTGTATCTTTGCATAATCGGTTAGAAAGTGCTGACAAAATGATCAGCACAATCCATCGATTTGCGCATTGATGCGCAACCTGATGTTTTACGTATGTCGGTTGCTAGAGTAAACTGATGTCTTGTGTAAGTAGGTTGGCGCAATCTGATGTCTTGTGCATGTTGGTTGTGCTGGCGCAATCTGATGTCTTGCGCACATTGGTTGTGCTGGCGCAATCTAGTTTATAACGCAATTTGATGAATTTGTGAAGAAATTTTGATTTCTTTTGCACATACTGTTGTCTCTTTATTTGATACAGTTAACCTCAAAGAAGATCCCAACTACGAGGTTCTTGCAGGATCTCTATCTGAATCGACATTCAAGGAAGATCTCTCCCATGTCTCTTTTCCTCAATATGCTTTACCGTCAGCTAGGCAGGCTGTCCTGATTGCACAGGATAATGATACTTTATTTTGTCTAATGAACGGGAAGCCTCTTCAAACTGCTGACACTGTCACCCATAAGAAACATCTGTTCTTGTTTGGTGAGGCTTTTGACAAGAATTCTCAGCCAAGGCCTCGCATGGAGCAGAGAATTTTCCAAAGGGGCGAGAAGACGATACTTCTGCCAGAGATTTCCAGATGTCTCCCTCTGTGTAGATATGCTTTTGCAAGTTACCCAGAAGAATGGAATGGGACATAACTCCGTTACAGCAGGCCCGAGTGGGTAATATCTGTGTTAAGAAGGGTCCAGATCATAAAGATATATTCTACAGTTCTTCTGAGCGACATAGCTCTCTACTCAGAGGACTAAAACCCGGTTGCATCCCGCCGGAAGATTCTTCTCTGCTGCTCCCAGTAAGAACTCCAATATTCGTAAATGAGTTTGCGAAGGTGGAAGGGCGAAGGTGGAAGGGAGGTATCCGGACCAAGATCTGCAGTTGACAGGTCTTGTAAACCCGGATAATAAAAGATGGATCTGTATAGCCAATTGAATATTGGTTCAATTTGAAGATCAGCTTAAAGAGATTGATCTGTATCAGGCAGTGTATGCCACAGTCTATGGCTTCCCTCCTAATCCACATCTATTCCTCGCGTTAGCGGAGAGATACAATTATAAGACTGGGACTTTCATGACGCCACGCGGGGAGATTGGATTAGCCTTGCATGAGATGAAGTACATCTCAAATCTGCCAATGGAGGATTTCCCCTATGAAGAGTTTGTCCCGACAAATATTGAGTTGGACAGACTGCGCCAGGAGAATGCCCGTATGGTAGAAGTTTTTCAAGAGCTACTCTGCCACTACAAGATTTGCTCTCTCTACTATAAGAGTGGCACGGCCGGCACGTGCTATTCGACCAAATGGTTGCCATATCTTTTCCTCAACTATGTTATCGAAAAGAAGACCAAAGAACATGAAAAATGCAATCCCAACTTCTTCAAACCGCTTAGCAATAGCGATGTGATTGAGTTGATGGAGACGGACAATGAGATGGATATCAAGATTGAGGATGATCTTCAGTATCCTACTTTCAAAGAAGGAGACATCGTCGAGAGTTTTATGAGGATGGGTTACAGGCCCATGTCAAAGAAGCCCAACTGGCAGGTTTCCTTACTTACTGGCTTCGACGATATATCGTTCCTAGGGCCAGTACAATTGACCGCTTCTATCGCGGTGTACTGTTTGCTACCGTCCGTCTAATTTTTGGCTACCAGATGGATTTATTGTCAGCAATGACATGTAGAATGAATGCCGACCTCCGTCTCTTCGTTGATTCGATGATTCGAGGAAAAGGTGAAAAGGGACACTTTCTTCGGCTGGAACTGCCTTATACATATCTGTTTGGATGGCTGCTTCTACACCATCCTTCTTTAGTGAACCCTGCTATGGGAGCAGTAAGGGCAGTTTTTTGAGAAGATATTCTGGATGTAAGTGGGTCTATACCACTTTAAAAGACTGCAGACGAGCCTTAAAGTTAGGCAAAGGATGGAACTTCTTCTGTGTTCCGCCTCCAGCCGGTTATGAATATATGTCAACGAACCTCGCTGACTCAGTGAGAATGCAGCCTTTGGGTCATACAGCTTTTGATTGGTTGAGGACGATTCGGCCATCACATCTAATATACATGTTCGACGATCAATGCTATTTTGAACTTTATCTCCCAAGCCGTTTTGCACGCCAATTCGGCTACGACCAATTCCACGTAGGCAATGCCATAACATGCCTGCAGGGAAAAGGTTATTTGATTGATGGAGCCCGGGCTTAGACCTATTACAATGCCCGTGACACGAAGATGACGTTCTCGATGCCTACAAAGAACGATCGTGGTCCCCGTATGTTGTATACTTATTCGATCTTTTATACGTCAGCAAACACTTTTGCTGAGAACTTCAATTTAACAGACAGCTTTGCGATGGTAACACGATTTAGAAAAGGAGCACCTGTTTTGTTGCCTCCTGGTAATGATGAAGAGCACGAGCCAGCAGATGCACCTCTAGAAGCTTCGAAGGAAGCCAACTTCCGTGAAGAAATCTACGAACCGCTGCGTGTTTCTTTGAAAGTTGTAAGATCTCCGATCAAGGAGAAAAAGAAGAGGAAGGCAGAAGAACCATCTTCTCCTGTCTCTAATAAGAAGAAAGCTGTTGTAGACTCTTCAGAAAGGGTCACTACTCGATCGCAGTCTCGGCAACAGGCTGAGTAGGTTCACCGAGAAGAGGTGACGACCCCAACTTCTACTCAAAGATAAATACATACTGCAGACGTAGAGAGCCCGGAAGAACCTCTACGCAGAAGGAAAATAGCTTTCAGAAAGAAAGTGACCACCCCTTCACCTATGCCTGTTCCTAAGCCTAGGCAGGTGATAGATGCAGAGATAAGGGACGAGGTTGCAGACATAAGAGAAGAGACTACGGAGGCTAAAGATGAGGCTGCATAAGCGAATGTAACTCCGACCCAAATCAATGAGTCGGAATCATCTGTTGAGGTATTACCATCTTCCACCCTTGCAATGGAAGCTGCTCGTCTTCCAGCTACACCAAGATCACGTCGTATTGAAGAAGATCGACTGATGATCGAGGCTCTGGATGACTGTGATTTCGGCTTCCATGACATAGATCCAGTTGATGCAAGTGATGATGAGGAAGCACCAGAGGAGGAGGCAGACGATAAAGAAATATCTGTGGAGGATGTTCATGACAATGAAGAGGATGCTGCTGTCCCTACACCTCAAGAGAAGAATGCTGATAAACATCACCGGAGGAAACTATTGTCCCCGATCAAAGAGGTATTGACTAATTTTAATAATCTTTATTTATAGATCAGATGACTGATGTTTTAACTTTCATTCATACAGAAATTCAACCTTCTTCGATTCCTCCGGTATGCACTGACATAGTGCATATAGAGGCGATAGCTAGCGGCAGCCGTCATCTATCAGACGACTCTGAAGCAGGAAGTAGTCATGCAGTGATGTCTGAAGCTACTTCTGCGAGGCTGCCGCCGATGTCAACAGATGACAATCTTGTCATTAAACCAAGCATTGGTAAACTTGCCCACATTTTGATCATTTTTGATAGTCCTTAATGACAACAAACTGATGATGTTTATTCGATTTCGTAGAGGAACATCTGGGAGGGGCAACTAGCTCCACTATGGCTCCCTTGTCTAAGGAGACTTCAGCCTATGTTCAAGAAGCCGAACTTCTGCCTTCACAGGCATCTGCTGCTACAACTTCTATAGGAGTCGCTGCCACACCTAGTGTAGCGGCCACCAACAAATTTATAGTTGGCTCCTTCACCAACCTCTTCTTCACTTTATTAGAACCTTTAGTAGAAAGGGTAATGGAGAAAGAGAGTGTTGGTTTCATCACTGTCAGAAGTCCAACTTCTTATCTGATCGGCGGCATCCGAAGTCATGGTGATGAGGCTCAAGCCGCCTATCTCGAACATGTGCTGGATGAGCTGGAGGAGTCAATTAAGATTTACAAAGATCTTAATCGGGGGGAGGTAGAGCCACTGGTGAATGCCGAGTTCGAATGGATGACTCGAGAAGCTGAGGTCACAAAAGCTGCTTTTAAGACTTTCTTGGACACTTTTGCCACAAAGTCGTCAGAGTATGATTCCCAGATGGAGATAGTAGCGTCTGCTGGAGAGAAAGAAAAGAAGGTTGCTGATCTGGCAGAGTTTGCTCGACTTCAAGAAGAGTTAAGGATCATTCAACTTGCTCTTGAAGAAGAGGCTACATAGCATCAAGCTGCAGTTCGACAACTAGACATTCTGACCCATGAGAAGAATGAGTTTGTCAAGTCTCATAAAGATGAAATCGCTCGCCGACTAGTGTCCTTGCCGATATTTGACGATAAATCTGGAATGGAGGAAGCAAGAAAGTGGGTGCTGGATTCTCATGAAGAACCACTTCAAACTTTGAAGCGGCAGATAGCTAGTCTGATGACCCCACCGATTGAGTAAAAGAAAATCTTTTGTACTTTCTCCTTTGTGATATGTCTTTTTGTAATGCATTTTATTTTGATCAATGAAAAGACATTATTTTGTGGCTCTATTATTTATTGGATATCCCATTACGGATATAAATAATAGCAATAAAAAATATATTCAGAGGTTTAGGACATGATATATTTCTTGATTTAAAAAATAATTATATTCATTATATCTGCTCAGAGGTAATATGGACATGGCAGAATATAATTTTCTTTTTTTGAATATCATTATTTCGGTAGACAACTTAATCAGAGGTAATAAAGACATGACAAGTTGTTGATATGGTTGAACGGATGAGTCGTCAGGATGTATGAACGAAATGAATCATCGGGATGAACGGATGAACCGTCGTATGAATAGGATGAACGGATGAACCATCGGATGAATGGGATGAACGGGTAAACCGTCAAATGAATGGAATGAACGGATGAACCGTCGTAATGAATAGAACGAACGGATGAACCGTTGGGTGAATGGGATGAACGAATGAACTGTCTGATGAATGGAATGAACGGGTGAACCAGTCACTTCGGTTTACGTAATCGACTGTCTCAAGAATTTCTTCCTATAAATAGAACAGAAATTTTAGATGGAGTTATCAGTTTCAATTGTAACACAAAATGTCGTCTGGAGATGCATCCGAGAAGGCTGGGATCATCCCTAATGTAGAAGAAGTTGTTGCGGAACGTCCAGCCGAGCCAACCCAGCCAAAGCAGACAGAGGCGGGCGAAGGTTCGTCTGCACCCAAGCCACCATGGGATATCTTGGACTTCCTAGTCGATCTAGGGAAGACTGAAGAAGAAGAGGCCATGAGGATGGCCGTTTGCACATTTCTGGTAAAATCGAGCAAGGATGTCCTCGGTTCTTTTGTCGACTATATTTTTGAAAAGGACGGTAGTGGTCCTCGTCCTGTCTTTAAGAAGGACGATAGTGATTCTCGTCCTTGATGTCTTGTAACATTATTTATGATAAAATAAAATCAAACTTTATTTATGAACTGTCTTGTCATATTTACAAGAAATCCCTTTTACATTCATACATAATACTTTTTAAGGAATTTTCCATTGATAAGCATCATCGCCACTCAACCGTCCAGCTCTGTGAGTTGATAGGCTCTATTTAAGAAGACTTTACTCACGATATAAGGCCCTTTCCATTTCGCATCGAACTTGCCTTTGCTCATGTGAGTCATAGTCATGGGACGTCTGACTGTTAGAACAAGTTCTCCTTTCTGAAAGGTTCTGATTTTAACTTTGCGGTTAAAAGTCTTCGAGATGCGAGCTTCATATAATTCTATATGTTGTTGAGCCAATAGTCGCTTCTCGTCGAGAGCCTCCAGTTTTTGAAGTCGAAGAAGATCATTGTTCTTCGTAGTAAGTTCATTAGCGATGGCAATCCTCAAGGAAGGAATTTGAAGTTCCAGAGGTAGAACTGCTTCACAACCGTACACTAGAGAGAAGGATGTACAGCCTGTGGAGTTGCGGACCGTAGTACGGTAGGCCCATGGACATTCTCCAAACTTTTCACTCCAGTTACGTTTGTTAGTAGATACAAACTTCTTAAGGATCTTGATGATAGTCTTGTTGAAGGCTTCAGCCAAGCCATTAGTAGCAGGGTTTTAAGCTGTAGCGGCGACATTATCAATCCGATGATCGTCAGAGAACCTGGTGAACTTTTGACTAATGAACTGGGGTCCATTGTCGTGAATGATTCGTCGAGGCACACCAAACCTATAGATAATGTGGTGTTTGACGAAGTTGATGATGCTGCTGGTTTTGACTTCAGCCAAGGGTATAGCTTCGGCCCACATGGAGAAATAATCAGTTATTGCTAATATAAACCGATGTCCCTTAGAAGAAGGAGGATGGATAGGACCTATAATATCTATGCCCCAAGCTTCAAAAGGCCAGGAAGCAACAGTCGGATAAAGGAATTCCGACGGTTGATGGATGAAATTTGCATGGATTTGACAGGATCGACATTTCTTTGCATATTCGATGGCATCAGACACCGTAGAGGGCCAATAGTAACCCATTCGTCGGATATGATCTTGCAGTTTAGGGCTAGGTTGATGTGCTCCGCAAACACCATCATGAGCTTCACGCAATACTTGCTTCGCTTCATCACCAGCAAGACAGTGCAAGAGTAGGCCGTCATAAGTGCGTCGATAGAGAGTTTCGGTAGTCTGATTGTAGTAGAATCGAAGAGATCGTCGACGAATACTCGTAGCCTCCTTAGGATCTTCAGACAGTATGTCATAAACTACAAAGTCAATGACAGGAGCTCTGTAATCTTCATTGATAACATTGACTTCGGCGAAGTTACTGAACTCAATGTTGCGATTATTTACAATGCAGAACAACTCTCTGTTGGAAACAACAACCACTTATTGTCTTTTGATGGGAATTGCTAAAACTGCTGTGAGATTAGCTAGAGCATCTGTCTCAATGTTACAAGCTCGTCGAACATATTCAATAAAGAAAGCCTTGAATGATGTAGCCATGTAGATTGCAGCTTCATGATAGGGTACTAGATCTTGATGGCGAACTTCATAGGTACCTCTAACCTGGTTAACAACCAATTTAGAATCGTCGTAGACTTCAAGATATTCGACTCCCAACTGTTTTGCTAATTAGAGTTCAATGAGCAAGGCATTGTATTCAGCCACATTGTTAGAGCATGGCTGATCTAAGGAATAAGCTCTTTGGATAGCTAAACCTTCTGGAGAGACTAGTACAATTCCAACTCCTGCGACAACGGTCCCATTGGGTCTGATCCGAGATGCTCCGTCGAAGAACAGACGCCAGGTAGAAAATTCTTCAGAGATCATGTTTGATTCCTGGAATTTCATCATAAAGCTTAGATGTCTCCGGAACAGGATGAGCTGCTAAAAAGTCAGCCAATGCTTGACCCTTAACAGACTTTTGCGGAACATAAACCATGTCGTATTGGGCTAGCAGAATGGCCCACGTAGCCAGTTGAGAATTGAGTGTGCTGGGTTTCTTCATTAGTACTCGAAGATGATTGACTCGGGAAATGACATGAATGGTTTGTCCAGTGATGTAATGCCTTGTCTTTTGAACTGCAAACATAAGAGCCAAGCATTCTTTCCCGACCGGAATATAACGGTGTTCGGTACCAATCATAGTACGACTGAGATAATAAATGGCTTATTCATGGCCTTCTTTGTTCTTCTGGGCAAGTAAAGTACCCAATGAATGATCCATAGCATGGACATACATCAAAAATAGAATACCAGAGATTGGTGGCCCCAAAACTGGTGGGTTCATCAGATACCGCTTTATATCATCGAATGCTTGTTGACATTCTTCGGTACAAACGAAAGATACACCCTTCTTCATTAGCTGAGTAAACGGTCTGCAGCGTCCATACAGGTTTGAAATAAACCTTCTGATGTACGCAAGTCGACCTTGGAATCCTCGTAGCTCTTTTAAGTTGCGTGGAGGACGCATCTCTTGAATGGCTTTGATCTTCTCTGGATCCACGTGTATATCTTTAGAGGTAATGACGAAGATAAGAAATTTACCACTAGAGACACCCAAGAATGACTTGGTGGGATTCATTTTTAACTGATATTGGTGCATTAGATTGAAGATAGTTCTTAAATCTTGGATGTGATCTTCCTTTAGACGACTCTTGACAGCAATATCGTCCACATAGCATTCGACGGTCTTACGAAGATGATCTCGAAAGATGGTATTCACAGCTCGTTGGTAAGTTACGCCAGCGTTCTTGAGACCAAATGGCATCACGGTATAGCAGTAGCCTCCACGAGGAGTACGAAAAGAAGTGTGTTTTTCATTTTCAGGATTCATCCGAATCTGATTGTATCCAGAGAATCCATCCATGAAGGATATTCTTTCAAACCCACAAGTATTGTCGATCATGACATCTGTGATAGGGAGAGGAAACTCATCCTTTGGATAAGCTTCATTAAGATCCCGAAAGTCAGTACAAAATCGAACTTTACCTGTTTTCTTCAAGACTGGGACAACGTTGGCTACCCAATCTGGATTTTGTTCTTCTCGAATAAAGCCACAAGCTATAAATTTTTTGACTTTATCATCAATTGTGTCCATCATTTTTATCTTGAATCGCCTTTGATGTTGCTTGACTGGCTTTGCATTAGACAAAATATTCAGTTTATGAGTAGCAACTTTGGGATCTAAACCTGGCATGTCTTCATAATTCCAAGCAAAGACATCAATGTATTATCGAATAAGAAGAATTAATTCTTGCTTATCCGCCTCTGGAAGGTTCTTGCTGATGAATATTGGCCGAGGCGACCCGCTCTCTCCTACATCAATTTGAACCAATTGATATTCGGTAGGAGGTTCACGTTGTTCGAATCGGAGTTCCCATTGGGTATCCATTCGTTGAGCCCGAGGATCTGTTTTAGGATTTTCTTCTATGTCTTCATCATAGCCTTCTGGGAGTTCAGCGGAGACCATGTTAGAAGATACGATCAATCGATGAACTTGACCGATGCTGGTGTCAGAATCCCATGATCTAGAATCAGAAGAGTTAGAGCGCTCTTCACTATCGGATTCGGAGACTTCTGGAGATAAGACCGGAGGTAAAGCATATCCGAGACCTCTTTTCGTCCTACTGTAGTACATCTCTGATTTTTCTTTCGGAACAGCCGTACGGATAGGAGTTCGTCTACCCTTACCATAGTTGAGGCCATTCTTGAAGTCATAACCCATCTTTCAGATGATGTCTTTTGATTGTTGGATATAACGACGTAGTTGGAGACGTCATGTATCATTACTTTTGCTATCATCTATATAACTGAATTTTTGTTCTGGTCCTTTACTAAAAAGTATTGGACATTCGCCTCTCTTTCGGGAGGGGACAACAAAACATGAGTCATCTGGATGTTCAATCAAAACCTCTGTCTGAAGGGATTGTACAACTCCTATTGTAAATGACTGAAAGTTGTCTAGCATATCCAAATAGCATTTAGCATGATAAATGACATTAGTATACTGGAAATTAGATGTTTTTCATTGATTTGTACATCCATATTTACAACAAGACCTTTAGCCTTAGCAGGCTTGGTCAGATCGATTACAAGAGGGGGAGAAGAAGAACGTGGAGGAGGCTTGCTACGACGAAGGTCAATAACAAGTGGCTCAGAAGAGGTGAGCTGTCTTTTATCCTTGTTACGACGTAGGTCGATAACAAGTGGCTCAGAAGAGGTGAGCTCCCTTTGATCTTGACCACCATCGGTTGATTGCTTTCGGACTGGCAAGTGAATAGCCAGTGGTTTGGAGGACTGAGGATGAGAAACACGCCCTTTGACAGGTATGATGAGGGTGTCATTGGACACTGCTTCTTGGTCTTCTTTAATGTCCAAAGCCAGCATTACCTTCATGAACTCATATTTATACATGCGAGCATCGTTACAATATGCTTCGACACCTTTAAAAGGGCAGAGATCCGCAACCTCTTTTTGAACCTATCCATTGTCATCAATGTACTTGAAACATTGATCGAGAGTTGAAGGAACAATGTTGTGTTCATGAAGGAGTGGTCTCCCCAAAAGAGCATTGTAAGAGCAACCATGGTTGTCTATAATGTAGAAGGTCACCTTTGTGCGAAGATTGCCTATTTTGAGTTTTAGGCAAATCTTGCCCAGAGGCTCACTTCTTCCCTGGTTGAACCCCAAGATGGTGGTGATTGTGCCAGAAAGACTATGCACTGGGATCTTCAGTGCATCTAGCATTGTCTTCGGTATGATACTGAGTGCTGACCCAGGATCTATCAGAATAAGATCGACCTTCATCGTGTCGACATATCCTGTATAATATAGAGGACGGTCATGCCTATTGTCTTCCATCAGCATATCATCCCGTGTGAAGGTAATGTTTGGAATTAATTCCAACACGCTGTGACAGTGGAGGCAAGAGACAGGCTCTGATTCTGGCTTCTTTAGAAGAGTTAGACAGGTTTTCGCCTGCATTAGAGCTTCACTCAGAGTTTTTCGAGTCTCTTTGGAGAGGGACAAGAGCTCGAAGATCGACAGCCTGGCTGGTGTATTGGGTAGTTAAGCCAAGATGTCAAAGTTGTATGGCTTCTCAAGTCCAGAAGGAGATGACTTCTTCAAAGGCTTGTCAAAGCGGACTTGTTGTCTGCCTTTGTCGGCTGCCGTCGGCTTAGGGAGA
This sequence comes from Iris pallida, assembly GCA_029216955.1. Taxonomy (NCBI): domain Eukaryota; kingdom Viridiplantae; phylum Streptophyta; class Magnoliopsida; order Asparagales; family Iridaceae; genus Iris; species Iris pallida. The sequence goes on from JANAVB010036019.1 coordinate 20,931,127, forward strand.
GTGGGTTCTACAACCGGTGAGAATGCAGAAGGGATGTTCTCCGTCGAGACAGGTTGCACTGGAGCAAACTCGGAAGAAGAGGCAGGGTTTTTACGTGTTTTGGGAAATTCCTGTAGATAGGCTTTTCCTGACCTGGTGCCCAATAGGATTTGCTCTTCAACTATGGGGTCAAAAGACACCATATTGCAGATCTTTGTTCTTTCCTTGGAGCAATCTTTTTGCTTAGACGAGGAAGGAGCCTCAAAGTCTGTAACAAGGTCAGGGTGGATCCATACAATCTCACAATTATCAAGAGATAAGGGGACGAGACCTTCACTCCGTGCAGGAGGGATATTTTCGATCTCAAGAGTGGCCTTGGGGATAGGGATAACACCGTGCTGTACCATCTGTGGAGGGAAGTTACCGAACTGTACTGAGACCATGTTCGCGGTAACAGTCTTCTCATCTTGTTGAAGGGTGACAACACCAGCGTTGACTAGCTCTTGAATCTTGCCTTTGAGCACGTAACATGTTCGAGTGGGATGCCAAATGAATCTGTGGTAAACACAATATTTGGAATGATCAGTCTTACCGACCTCGTCAGGCTTCTTCGGGTCTGGGAGTTGGAGTTTATTGCTTTTGATCAAACAATCGAAGATGCTCACGGTATCGTTTTCGTCAAAGGAGTACTCTACTTTTGGGCGAGATTCCTTTGGTGGAGGTGCAGAAGGAGTAGAAGTTGACGTAGGTGGAGCTACGTTGACAGCCAGAGATTCTTTGCTCTTTAAATTGATGTTCAAGGTTTCTTTACCCTTGCGGTTGTTCTGGCGATTACCGCTACTAGATGTCGGGTGTTCATCCCGGTCGGGGTTAGACATGTGTACCCCCAGCTGCTTGAACTTGTCAGCGCTAACTTCAGCTGCTTTAGCATTTTCAATGAATGATGGCCAATCTTGAAATTGAGTTGACCCTGTCCACATGTTGACAATAGAAAAAAGATTTGCCTTACAGGTATCTATCGTTACAGCGGCCGGAGTTCCAGGAGGCATCTTAAATGCTTCTCGGCGAAATCTTTTAATGACACTTTTAGCGGTTTCATTATGTCTTTGTTTGATCGTGTTGAGGGCCGACATGGTCATATCGTTGATTCTCTCATAGAATCGTTCCAAGAAGATTTGTCTAAAACCCGAGAAAGAGGTGATACAGCCATCAGGCAAGCTTCTGTACCAATTGTATGCTACACCGGCTAAACAGCCGACGAATACCCTGGTAAGAATAGCATCATTTGGCTGAAGTTGAACCGTCATTACCTCAAAGTGGTTAATGAACTGACTCGGAGAAGTGCTGCCGTCAAACAGCAAAATTATGGGGATCTTGTATTTAGGAGGAAATGGGACTTCCTTCCACTTAATATGATAGGGTTGCTTGATTCCCAATCTCTGTAAATTGTCCTTCTCTTTAAAAGCCTCGAATTAAGTGCACAAGAGTTTGACAGCTTCATTAGCATCCTCTGATGATGAAGAAGTAGCAGGCTGAATTATAGTGTTAGGGGGAGGAACAGCGTGGTAAGTACTACCCCCAGCTCCTGACTAACAGGGTGTGGATTGAATTTGTACAGGGGGTATTTGAGGAGATACTACCCCCAGACCTGCATTGACAGGCACCGACGATGCTATAATCTCAGGATTCGCAGCAGGTGCGGTCGGTGGTATTGTATGTTGGACCACGATGATAGAATGCATACTTGCGACCATTTCAGCCATGGTCTTCAGCTTGTCCTCCAATACAGCTATTCGTTGTTCTTGATTCGCTGAACTAGAAGCGTCTGGGTCTTCAGTGACAACAATAGATGTCACTCCTCTAGGTACAGTAGAAGACACTGTCTGTTCAGAACTTTTGCTGTATGTATCATAATTAGAGAAGGAATCATCTCCTGAATAAGAAATATGGAGATGACCAGAGGGATCTTAGAGAAGATTCCTATGACCGATTGTGTCTTGACTTCGGGATCGGGTGTGTCGAAATACTCTTTCAGAAGATTGTTGGAGTAAATCTAAGTACCGCTGGCTGGGCCTGCGAGGCTTGCCGTGTTTGGAGCACTTTCTACCCCCAGTGTCTCAAGAAGCCATGTTGACGGAAGCATACAACACTTCGTGTTCGTCTTCTGACATTGGTTCCGAAGTTGCAAAATTCAGACGATCGAAGACAAATCATTTTGCTGTCTGGCAACAGCACTTGATGACAACCTTGTGATTACAATGGCGTTCAAGTGATTGAACTGGAGGTGTTGAGATATTGTCCCACTTTTGCTTAAGGTGCTCTCGGAGGTCAGGAACAATAACGGGACGAGAAGAAGTTTAAGGGGTATATTCTTTGACAACATTCGGAACATGGTTTCGGTTCTACAGATGTTTTGTCCCGTGAGTATACAGGGAAGTACTCACTTTGTTAGCATAGGTGTCAGGATTTTTCATCCTGAAAGTTTGTCTCTGATACTGGTTCATCTTCGACATTGGCTGCTTGCGTTTTGCCAAAGTTAACGTAGACCAAGGTCTATTGAGATAAACCCGTAGATCAGCAAACTCACCCCCAGGGGTTTCTGTCTGAGACACCAGTAATTTTCCCTGTTTTGAGCGGGATATCCGAAGAGTTGAGAGATCTTGGAGGTCTGTTACCGGAGTAGGCAGAATACCTCTTTGATCGGTACATTTTCCTTTGGCAAAGAGAGAATAATTCTTATTTGAGAGGGTCTTTGTACTGATCGGTGTTGAGGCACGTTGCGATTGATCTTCCGAGGTAAAAACCAGAGAAGACTGAGAAAAGACCAAAGGACCTCTTCCCTTATTTTGGAAGAAGGGTTGGCTAAAGAGCATTTCCCTCTGTTGTCTTCCAAGTCGTGGAATGAGGAAGTCTGAGAAAAGACCAACGGGCCTTTTTCTTTGTTCTGGAGGTGAAGGAACAGTCAACAGACTACCCCCAGTGGATTGCGTAGGAGTAACGGGGTACTTGGGAAGAGGAACAGAGTCTTTCCCCTTGCTGTGAGAAGAAGGGAGATTAGCCAAAGGGCTATCCCTTTTAGACTGCGCTGGAACAGGAGGGATGGCCACTTGCGCAGTAGCAGTAGGCGCCTTGGACGATTGTGCCTGGAAGGATTTGACAGATGGCCTTTTGGACACAAAAACTCCAAGAGTTGCAGCTTACGCAGCAGGAGTTTTGGTTACAGAATGCGCCAAAGCATCATAGGAAGTGGCTTGCGCCTTGGCAGATGAGAGAGGGAGTTGTGCAAGTGCAGAAGTTGCTACTGGCAGCTTATCGACGGAAACAGCAGGCTGCGCAGCAGTCTTGGGAGTCCATAATGACCGAACCTTGCTCGTGGTAGAGGTTACAGTGCGAGGGGTGGTCCTAGAATTGATTATTGTTTCATAGGCAATCTGGTTGACCTTCACAACCAGCGTCTTCTGCGTCTTTTCGATAGACGCCACGTCACATTGAGTTGTCACTTCCTCGTCGGAGGAGAAAGTCGTCTCCAGCAGAGTCGCCATTTTGTTTGCAAAAACAAAAGTCTTTTATTTCACAAACTTTAAAGAATAGTACAAGAGTACAATGAATTCTGGGAAAGTACAATTATAGGAATCCGATCTGAAGATGATCGCTTTATCTCTTGGACGATTTGAACTTTGAAGACGATAGCCTTTGAAGAATACAGCAGCACTTGAACAAGAACCTCTGATCTCTGATGATAATCTGATATGCTCTCCTTAATGAAGGACTTGAAATTCTATTTATAGAGTTCTAGAATAACTATTTTGTAGTTATTCTGGATTGTGCTGGAAGCAGACTGCGCAGACAGCAAACTGCGTAGACCATTGGGAAGTTGCTCGATCGTGGGCTAACAGTACTCAGACGATTGGCATTGTTTGATTGAAATACGCTTGGTCGTGTGCAGGCTGTTGCCACATGGCGAGCAATTGATGGCATGTAAGCCACGTAATAAATGTTAGTTATTTGATGAATCGCGCTAACCGAATAGCGCTAGTTTCAGACTGCGCTTCCTTCTAGTCAACGGATAGCGCTAGGATTCGGACTTGGTCAAACTGCGCTGAGGTTAGACTGACAAACTGTGCTGAGGTTGTACAGCTGTTCTCGATCACTGTGCTGCACAAGAAACGAACGGACTCCTCGTTTTTCAGGCTATCAGGCTATAAGAAGATCTGATCTTTGTCAGGTAATGATGGCGTTGCCACGTTAGCGTAGCGCGCTCGGGTAGTAGCACAGTTCAGCTCGCGCGTTTGATTTACAGCGCAATCTATCTCCAGCGCAGTTCATTGAAGGGTGCACAATTGAGACTTTGCTGCCTATTTGATAGATACAACTTGATTTTTAGGACATAGAGGTGTCACAGTGAGCATGTGAGAGTGTCACTGAGTTTAGTATCAGACAAATTCAAAAGTGTGAAGTGTCAATGTGTTCGAGCATGGCAAAACATGAAGACTAGTATGTCACAGTATCATGGCATTAACTAACATGTATCGGAGTGTCTTTGTTTTCTCTGTGTGTCCACGAATGTGTCCATTCAAGTGTCAAAAATAGTATATATTACATGGTAACAGAAACTGGGAATGTGAAGTGTTCATTGTGTGTCGAGCAGCAAATGTAATATTTGTATGGTATTTTGTGTGAGCTAACATGTCAGCTACTTAGTTGTGTGTGTCTAGCATGTTAGGGTGTCCCTGAAATGTGTCCAAAAGTGTCGAAGTGTCGGGTGCAACACAGTGTCCGGAATCAGGAAATGTGAGTGTGTGTGAGCTCGGCAAGAATCTGCGAGAGGGATTTCTCCTCGAATATCCAATAAAACCCAACCAAACTTTGTATGCCACCTGTCAGTCATGGCCCCTACCTTTACCAACCGGTGGCACCCTAATTCGTGTCGTGTCCAACGAGAAAGGATACGGCAGCAGTAGGGGAACACAGTTTCCCCTGTGCAATATCTAGTACGTGTCCCCGTGTCCATTTTTACACGGGAAATGACAGAAAAATAAAGTCAGAGATATAGAAAATTACTCTACACATCATTACCTTCTCAAATATATAATTAGTTTAGATTTTAGAGGGCAAAAAGTCCTAAGAGGTATTTCATCGAACACTTGAGTATTCTCTCCGATACGGAGCGATACGCCCATGATACGGGCATCAAATGGATTCAATTTCTTACCAAACTTAGCCTAGGACTAGGGGGAACCTAAATGAATGCATCAATAGTGAGAAATTAGGAAATTAATAGGTTTAGAGGTCATTACCTATTGAGCGTTGGAATCTCAATAAAAAATCCCTTGAAAAGATCCCACACCAATCCAATGGCCATATTGCTTCCAATCCTTGCTAGCTAGCCAATAGAGACCTTCTCTACACAAGGGAAGTGCAATGCAATTGATTTGGTTGAATTTGAAGGTGATTTGATGAAAGGGGGCAAATTTGGGGAAGAACACAACTTAGGGTTAGGGTTTGCAATAAAAGAGGCAAGAGTGTCACGACCCGCACCATTAAGTAAGGGCACGAGAACGTAACAACGCCCAGCCTACGCCGCAGTGTCGGCGGTAGAACGCTGTCCTAGATGTCATGCATCTAACAGTATAAGGATAAGCAGTTTATACTCCGCGAATGGGGGTGACATAGCAGAATGTAAACTCAATCACAACTAAGGAAGAAGAAGTACGATAAGATATAAAACTCAAATAAAAAACAGAAGATCGGAAGAGTGTAAGTGTCTAAGATACATAAACTCATAATACATCTCAAAACTCAAATACAGTAATCCATAAAGTAAATACATCTCAAGACAACTGAAAATAAACTATGAATAAATCCTAGCTATCTATACAACCTCTACTGTCTCCTCTAGGCTAGCAGGCAACCTCCAGGCTATCTGTAAAATTTATCAACAGGTCCAGTCATGACTGGAGCGAGCACAATACATCTCAACAGATCATAGCAGGTTAAAAAATATAATCATACAGTAAAATAAGATACATGATCTGAAGGAAATACAGTATGTAAACAGAGAAAGAGATCTGTAATAGAAATATCTACTATAAGTAGAGAGCTAACAGTAGCTAGTGAGTCAGGGTACAATATAAACATGTGAATGGCATAGGAGATTCTGGGAACTATACTATGGAGTGATTCTATGAACTACACTACTTGGATATTATTAACATGTCTACTTCTACTCCCCCGTACCCCCAATCAATACACAAGGATCCAACCAGGTTATATTATGATTCCATGCAAAGGCCCACAAGGGGTGAAACATGGATAGCCCATAAATGGGTGATTCTGGGAATGCCCACAATGGGGTGATTCTGGGAATACCCATAAATGGGGTGATTCTGGGAAGACTCTGTGATCATGAGAGTACATGTCACAAGTGATCGAAGAATCGTGAAGCATAGTGATACACCATGTAAGTGAAACGCACAGAACATGCAGTATACGATGCTCCCTGAGGGGATAACATCTCAAGAAAGGATCCATATAGTACTAATCCATGTTACCAACGTGACAGCATCAAGTATAGTAATCTAAAGCAGGAAAATAATTCTAACATGATATGTGTCACGCCCCAGAACCAGAATACTGGAGAGCGGGGGCAGACATAGCCAGTTACGTATATTGAAATGGATTCCATCTCGCTATACGGTCACGGCTGTCTAGGATACATGAGGGTTTATCTACAAGCCAACAGTCTCTTAAGGTCATGAACATGCCTAGTATCTCAATCATAAGCAAGTAAGTAAGAGTCACAAGATGTATGATCATTAAATATACAATAATAAGGCGTCCCAAATATTACATATTCAGCTGATCATGAAGCTAGTCGTTACAAAATGTTAGGACTAGCAAGAGTTTAGTCATACATGATCAACCCTAGGATTTGTCAATCATGTTACAGCCCGTAGGCAGACAGTAAGTAAGTACAATCGAGCTAAACAGGTGCTCGTCGGCTAAACGCCTCAAAGGAATATTTTTACAATAGAGCGGGAGAGCCAAAAATAACCCACTCATTGCCAGGGTTCCGTCTAGTGTTCACCATCTGGCAGGAAAGTCGATAGATCCTCTGGAGCTGCTCCGAAATCTGGCCACATAAAACCAGCTGGGTCAGACCCCAGAAAGAGTAAGTGCCACAAAGGGGCTTCACTTAAGAACTAAAACCAGCAATCAGCACAGGAATATAAATATAAATAAAATAAGGACTGGAATAAAAGGAAACATATCAGGATGATATACGACGAGATAACCATAGAACTATTCAGATAGCCAGGCTACAACCCGTAAACCAAACAAGGACCGGGGTTGTAACCCTTCGTCTGAACAGAACTTGGAATTCTCACCATTTATCGGAAAAATAAATACAAGCATTCTGGTCATTCAATAGTCTGGAACAGGATCAGGGCAAGACTAGACTGGTTAGACTCCATCCAATCACTTCACGGCCAAGCAAGAACTACGGCTTGATACTTTAACTAACTAGGGTTATCACAGGCCTAGTTACTAGCAAGATGCAGTGAGATTATTCCACAGCCACAAGCCCTGCAGACCATCCAGGTCACCCAGGTCGAGAGATTAGGGTTGAATTCAGGTGGGTACATCGTCCAGGAAACGAATATACCCTTAGGTAGCTTGAAGGGTACAACACATGACAGTGTGCTGGAAATGTGCCCTACTCGACGGCAGGCTACAGATCCCAAGGCGTACCTAGGTAACGGGATTGCCTGTAGCTAGAAATCTCTTCATGACTAATGTATTAATCTAGTTGTTAACCTTAGTCCATTTTAGTAGGTACTCTTGACCGTGGTACTCAGGAGTCCCCTCCTAGACATGATAAAAGACAAGAATGGATTATTTGTACAAGCACAATCGCCTACGGTGTCCAGGTTATTTATACAGTTCATGTCATGTCAGGTAGCCGTCGCAACAACTTATCAAGATATAACATGTCAGGTTTGTCATGCCAAGTGTACTTGTCTGGAGTGCGCCACGACGAGCCACTATCAGGTCATGTCAGGTCATTATGTCAGGAGTGCACCACTACGGGTCACTATCGTGTCATGCTCAGGTATCATTTCCAAACATATTAAACAAATCCATGATTATCAATATACAGGGCTATAGAAGATCAAGGGTAATCAGGCTACGCTCAAGCCAGGCTACGCTCAGGCTAGCGTACGCTCGAGCTAGCGTACCAAAGGATCCATACACTCCCAATGGGAAGCGTACGCAAGGGTCAGCGTACACAAGGGCACGCTCAAGCTACAGGTCAGCGTACGCTCAAGCTAGCGTACGCTCAAGCTAGCGTACGCTCAAGACTGCGTACGCTCAAGCTAGTGTACGCTCAAGACACGCTACTAACAGGCAGCGTATCAAGGCTAGCGTACGCACACTAAAGAGCAGCGTACTCAAGTCAGCGTACGCTCGCTAAAGAGCGTATACACAAGTCAGCGTACGCTCGCTAAAGAGTGCGTACACAAGTCAGCGTACGGTCGCTAAAGAGCGCGCGCAGCTCAGTGGCGTAAGCTAAAAAGCTAGCTCTCTGTTCACTGTCTTCTCCAAATGGCAAGAACAGCAAGAACTCTAAAGTTGAATCTAAGCTTCAATTGTCCATATCTTGGTCAAAACAAGTCCGAATCCAACTTTCCAAAGGTCAAAATTGGGCAGAATGAAATGCTCTACAACATGGAACCATCAAAACTTGAAAACAAAGAAGTTTAATAGATCAAAACCACCAAAATCCGAAAGTAGCAAAACTCTAGATCTACAAGAATTAAAGCCTCAAAATGGAAAATGATAAGTTCTAATGTGGTTTAGAATCATGAGGAGAAGCTAATGAAACCATCAAAAGGAGTTCTCTTGTGGAAGCAAGTTGCACTTGCCTATGGTGTTCTTGGTTGGTGGAGAAGAATAATGGTAGGGGAAGGAGAAGTAAATGAGAATTATGGAGGAGAGAGAAGGTTGGTGGGGATAATAAAGAGGGGGGTTGTGGTGGAAATGAAGGAGAAGCATAGGCTAAGGTGTTCCACCCTTGGCCCATGATGAACCAAGCATTGGGCCGGCCGAACCAAGCCAACCCAAACCGAGAGTAAACAAGCCAAGCCAAACCAAGGAGATATGCAAATACAAGATAAAATACGTATACGTATTCCAAATACGTAATACGAACAACAGGCATTACAATATGAAATGATCAGAGAATGTACTCGCCTGATAACCTGAACAGTTGATAAGTATGGGGGTCCAACTGAAGCCACAGAGTCCTATTTAAAGCAACACAGGTTACAAGGTGTTCAAGTTGTAATAAATAAATCTCAACAAGCAATCTATCTTATACTAGGTTCTTCTAAGTCAAAACACTCTAGGTCAACTCCGGTCAATAATCTAGTCATTCCAGGTCAAGTATTGACTTACAGTTGACTTTGGGTCAACTGGTCAACTCTGGTCAAACAGGGTCAATTCTAGTCTAATTATTAAAGATATAAAGTGTACTTCGTTATTCGTACGTCGAAACTTATGACATGCAAATCGAGATAAGATAATAAACGGTAAGGTTAATAATCTTATTATAGTGATCCACGTGTCTATCTTGTCAATTTTAGTGATGTGAGATCACTGGAATTGACTGAGCTCAGTTTCGTTGTACTAATCTCGAAATACGAACATTATAAGAATTAATTATTAATAAATTATAAAAAGGTTAAACTCAAAGAAACTAAAAACAAACATTGTCGGACGGTGAAATAAACATCGCCAACGTGTCCAGAATAGTCAAATTAGCTAGGATAGCCTACCCATCGGCCCAATTTGGACACAAGGGCAAAATATAATTTCGGGTCAAAACGGTGTCCGTGTCGGAGCCGTTTTGCACCAAAAAATGTGCAAGAAAATAAGTCTATAAAATATAACAAATTATATGTCCATGAAACCAGAATGACGATATGAACCCAACGGTATATTCGGAATTGGATTCCGTTGACCCGATCTCAATTTGGTCCGTTGACCAGAACTTGGAATTCCGATTTGCACGGAAATGCGTGCCCGAGCCAATGTTCTCAAAACTCAGCAAACTACATGTCAACGAGTCCAGAATGACGATACAAACTCAACGGTATATCCGGAATTGGATTCCGATGAGCCGATCTCAAAATGACCCGTTGACCCGGATATTGGTATCCGACTTGCACCGAAATACGTGCCAGATCCAATGTCCACCAAAACCTAGCAAATTATATGTCAACGAGTCCAGAATGATGATATAAACTCAACGGTATATCCGGAATTGGATTCCGATCAGCCGGCATCAAAAAGTCCTGTTGACCCAGAATGTTGGACCCACTTTGCACCGAAAAATGTGCAGGGCCCACGTTCTCCAAATCAAACAAATTTTATATGAAAATATACCAGAACGACGCCACGAGTCTACTGGTGGTGTCAAAAATAAAATTTGGAGTCCCGTGTTCAAAAATGGAATTTTACAAGTTGGAAATTACGAATTCGGACGGCAAACTTTGGCGTCGAATTCAACCAATCAAACAAGCTCACAATAAAACGAAACTGGAGGGGTAGTAAGAGGGTTATACCAGCTTCGCACAGGAACTAGTAGCACGCCAAGAGGAGCTGCGGTGGAGGAGATACACACTGACGAAGTTGGCCCCGCGAAACTGTCCAAATTTAATATAATTTAAACGGTCAACTTGGTGGCCGGTTTTGATGTATCAAACGATAAAATTAACGGACGAAAATTGACAGAAGTGAAGGTGGATATACCAGGATTGTGACGGAGCGAAGAAATTTCCGATCCAACGGTCGGATTTCTCGAAAAATGTACGTGAAGTCGCTGCAATGGAGCGCCAAAATGAACTTGGTTTCGCGCGCGTCACGACGTGATTTCGTGCGAAACGCACGAATCGTCTCGACGGCGCATCCCGGAGGACGGTGGCCGTCAGGGAAGAGTTCGACGGAGTTTGGCGTACGGCCAGGGGGCCACGGCGGCCCAGGCGGCGGCGTAGCGACGGCGTGGCTGCGGCGTGGCGGCGCACGACGGCAGCCCGCGCGCGTGCGTGCGCGCCTGTACGCATACAGCAGCTGCTGCAGTGCTCTGATGGTGGCGCGGCTTGGCTGGCCGACGAGGTGCGGCGGCGTACTGTCGAGCCTGGCCAGGCGAGGCCAGGGGCGGCACGGCCAAGGGTGGCGGCGCGACTGGACGGAGGGGGTGGTGGTGTTGGCTTGGATGATGATGGTTAGTGATGATGATGGAGATGATGGGAGGAGGAAGGAGGAGGAGAGTAGGCCGACGGCGAGGCTGGGGGTGGTAGCTCGGCCACGCCGGAGGGGGAGGTCTGGTTGGAGCTCAGGTGAGGAGGAGGAGAGGTCGGGTTGGTGTCGTTTTTGTGCTGCTGTTGTGATGGGTGTGCGAAAATAATAAATGAGGGAAGAGAGAGAAAGATGTGAGTTGTAATAATTGAGAGAGAGGGAATGCCTAGCTTTTAAGGCTGGCCACTTGTGGCTGTGGGGGGGGTTGTGTTGGGGAGTTGTCTACAAGTAGGAATGAATGAATGGGATTTGTTTGGAGAATCCAAGGGCTAAAATTAATTAGAGGGAAAAAGCCATTCCTATGGGGATTTATATAAATGGAAATTTCCAATAAATATTAAAAATAGGTAGGATGAGTACTCAATATTTTTTAAGGGTAATGAGGATGAGGGTGATGGTAATGGAGAGTAACACAAGGCTGGCTGGACTTGGTGGAGCCGGATTGGATCAAAACCGGACATTGTGCAAAAATCGAATTAAAAAAAATTAGGTGTTGATGATCATGAGCAAATAAGTAGCACATGGGGATTCCAATAAATGGGAAACAAGTGTCGGACGGTTAGTAGGCTCAATGTGGGCTATGTCCATAATTATGGCTGACAGGTTTTGGTCGACAGGGTATCCACAAATCAAGTTGGAAAATGAATGTGACACCGTGGGGTAAAATAAAATTGGGTCACGTGTCAGGAAAGTTGTGCGAAGCAAATGGACCACAAAATGGCGTGTCTGAGTGGGACACGAAGGTCAAGGGTGAAGAGCGTCTCGAGTAGATCATGCATGAGGAGTTCGTTTCAAGAAACTGACTGGTCTTGCGCTCCCAAATTAAAAGTCACGGTAACGTGCTAAAAATGATCAAGGAAAAGAGTGGGAAAATTAATTAATAATTAAATAGTCTAAATGGACTCGAAGTTCTGCGAAGCAAAAAGAGCAAAAGGGAACAAGTCTGAGTGGGACACTATATACCATCATGAAGGTAATCCTGTCCACTCCAAAACTCGTGAAGAAGATTTCCAAAGTTGAACATCCCTGACACTCCAAATATCAATGGCATGGAAAAGTACACTTAAAGAAAAAAAATAACAGAATAAATTATTTATCGAAACCAATCAATTAGAAAATAAAATAAAATGAAAAAAAATTAACCCGAAATTCAGGGTGCTCACATCCTACCCACCTTATAAAAATTTCGTCCTCGAAATTAAAATGTTCATACTCCGTCTAGGTCAAACCCCCACAATCAAATCCCAGAACTTAAATAAAACATACCATAAAAAAGGACGACATACAGGGTCATGGCATACGGTGGTAGTGAAAGTCTCATCTTGGTATACTAGTCATGCTAACCGAAACGGTCATAGGATATCAAAACACACAAGCAGTCTAGGGTGTTAAACCGAAAAAGACACTGAATACAAATCATCAAATCTGTAAGACAGCCTACCATCCTATGTGAAAACGGGTACTTATCATAAAAATAAAGAAAAGTAACTACTAATTATTTTTAAAGGGCTCAAAAAAATCAAAATCAAAAGTTAAAGAATGAAAGCCAATTTCATGGAAAATTCCAATCGCAATACATATTTAGAATATTTATTTTCGATACGATCTAAGTTGATCAAATTGGGGAATCAAGATTGGGCAATATGGAGGACAGTTCAACAAAGTCTGAGAACGAGCATACAATGATGGTGATTAAGGTCACGATCAAATTTAAATCAATTGAGTACAACCCAAGATAAGAAAAGATAATCGAAGTTGATTTGGTCGTGATTAAGGAAAGTAGGATTCAATGATATTGAAAAACCCTTTTAGAGAAAAACAGGAAAAGATTTCATACGAAGTCAGTAAATCATCTCTCTCTAATACTATCAGTTTATCATTTGCCAATCATATTTTTCTCACAAACCCCAATATAAATTCAACCTTCATATGACTACCCTCAAAAATTTTATAACCTTCAGTCATCTAAATTTTACCATGATCACCATAGACAAAATTCAAACTTCTAAAACATTTCCCACGAAGCATACCCCTCTTAATTAGGTATCAACACTTATTGATTTAATCAAATTTCCAAATTCCTTCACCTTGTTCTAAATTTATCCGAAACCTCTAAATCAAGTTTATGAAATCCTTGTACTTGTTTAAGTCAAGTCTCGTATTTACTAAACTCCAATACCACTATGTCACACAAAATTTATTTTTATTTATAAATCAACCTTCATATTTTCTTCAACGTTCAACTTCAAATATTATCCTTTTGAATTCCACAATTTCTCCCAATCATCTAAAATAATTCGTATAGCTTAAAATCTTTGTGTTCTCTCTGTCTCTAGTCACCCTCTTACAATATCTGGTTCAACTTCGCATAATCATAGAATACAATTAAATTCTCCTTTCCATCTCTAAGTTTCTACATAGTCTTGTAATAGTTCCCAAGAATCAATAACCAAGATTTTCTAGTTCTCAAGACTAGGTTGACCCTGAATATCCTCATTATTTTTTTTTGAAATACATCCATGAATTACTCATAACCAAAATTGTCTACGATTGTTTCTAAATTGATAACATTTATCACTCGATTCCATTCTAAACCTTTACCACATCTCCCTCTTAAATTTTTTGTATTTGACCCCCAATATTCTGATTCCTATAAAATCATCCTATGATAACCGATTACGTCATTTCCGAACTAGATGATTTACGTCACTTCCTCAACATTTCTCAGGTAAAAATGATATGAAGATTCAAGGGTTCAAGGTACAGCTGACAGAATTAGATACGAGACAGGGAGTTGATGTAATCAGGACAGTTATATAAGACAAGGATTTATGGGAATAAAAATATTGGCAGGAAAAGAAATGATAATAGAACCTGTTCTGCTTATCTGTTTAAGAGAAGGAACCATTTTGAAATCCAGAGCTGAAATATCAAATCCAAGGTAAGGTCTAGCAAAATCATCGATTCATTGTATTAAGAAGAAATTCATAGTAGAAAGATACACAAAGTTCATAAAAATCGCTAAACCTACTTCTAAGTTAAATAATAAGAAACAAAACAAACAAGCATTAATTCTTTTTTTTGTGAAGGACTGGAACAAAAGTAGAGAAAACATGTTCAAAAACATTTAGAGTACAATCTGATAATTATATGCGTCTATCCAAAATCATGGTGCTCTAAATTCCCGTCATACTAGTAAGCAAGGCTAAGATAATCACAAAGTCCTCGACTTAGGCACATACCTCTAGAATCATGGTATTTAACATTTTTGCGATGCCGCTAGCTTGGCTGCGAAAACCTTAAATTCCCACACCCGAGAAATATATCCAAGTCAAACTATATGTCCTCACCATGCTGGCTAATATGACTGTAGTAGACTAGATTCCATAACTTAGATGACCTAGCCCATATAATTTTATCTTGACAAAATTTAATTTAAATCAACAATAGATACCCAAAAATTAAATTTATCAATGAACATCAAGATTCAAAAATGAACCAAAATCCTTCAAATCATATAATACAAACTCGGATGCTATAGCTAACATCAAGATTCAAAATTCAACAATCATTCATCAAAATCAATAAAAATAAACTCAAATTCAACAATAATCCATCAAAAATCAAATTCAACAACAGAAAGTAAAGATAAATCAAATTAAGGAAAAAAAGAGTTTTTAAATCGAAGTTAAATAAGATTCTCAAGGGTCGTCCCAGGAATCTCTCAAGGGTCCTAACTGTGATTGAGTACCTTCAAAATATATCCTAATCCTATTGCAGGCTGTAGTGGTACTCTAGTTCGAATACCACTACATAAACTCGACCTGCATGGGCCACCACTAAAAACGTATCACGATCCGCACCCTAGAGTAAGGGCACGAGAACGTAACAACGCCCAGTCTACGCCACAGTATCGGCGGTAGAACACTGTCCTAGGTCTCATGCATCTAACAGTATAAGGATAAGCAGTTTATACTTCCCGAATGGGGGTGACATAGCAGAATGTAAACTCAATCACAACTAAGGAAGAAGAAGTACGATAAGATATAAAACTCAAATAAAAAATATAAGATCGGAAGAGTCTAAGTGTCTAAGATACATAAACTCAGAATACATCTTAAAACTCAAATACAGTAATCCATAAAGTAAATACATCTCAAGATAACTGAAAATAAACTATGAATAAACCCTAGCTATCTATACAACCTCTACTGTCTCCTCTAGGCTAGCAGGCAACCTCCAGGCTATCTGTAAAATTTATCAACAGGTCCAGTCAGGACTGGAGCGAGCACAGTATATCTCAACAGATCATAGCAGGTTAGAAAATATAATCATACAGTAAAGTAAGATACAGGATCTGAAGGAAATATAGTATATAAACAGATAAAGAGAATTGTAATAGAAATATCTACTATAAGTAGAGAGCTAACAGTGGCTAGTGAGTCAAAGTACAATATAAACATGTGAATGGCATAGAAGATTCTGGGAACTATACTATGGAGTGATTCTGGGAGCTACACTACTTGGATATTATTCACATGTCTACTTCTACTCCTCCGTACCCCCAATCAATACACAAGGATCCAGCCAGGTTATGTTATGATTCCATGCAAAGGCCCACAAGGGGTGACACATGGATAGCCCATAAATGGGTGATTCTGGGAATGCCCACAATGGGGTGATTCTAGAAATACCCATAAACGGGGTGATTTTGGGAAGATTCTGTGATCATGAGAGTACATGTCACAAGTGATCGAAGAATCGTGAAGCATAGTGATACACCATGTAAGTGAAACACACAGAACATGTAGTATACGATGCTCCCTGAGGGGATAACATCTCAAGAAAGGATCCATATAGTACTAATCCGTGTTACCAACGTGACAGCATCAAGTATAGTAATCTAAAGCAGGAAAATAATTCAAACAGGATATGAAATGATCAGAGAATGTATTCGCCTGATAACCTGAACAGCTGATAAGTATGGGGATCCAACTGAAGCCACAGAGTCCTATTTAAAGCAATACAGGTTACAAGGTGTTCAAGTTGTAATAAATAAATCTCTACAAGCAATCTATCTTATACTAGGTTCTTCTAAGTCAAAACACTCTAGGTCAACTTCGGTCAATAATCTAGTCATACCAGGTCAAGTGTTGACTTACAGTTGACTTTGGGTCAACTAGTCAACTCTGGTCAAACAGGGTCAATTCAAGTCTAATTATTAAAGATATAAAGTGTACTTCGTTATTCGTACGTCGAAACTTATGACATGCAAATCGAGATAAGATAATAAACGGTAAGGTTAATAATCTTATTATAGTGATCCACGTGTCCATCTTGTCAATTTTAGTGATGTGAGATCACTGGAATTAACTGAGCTCAGTTTTGTTGTACTAATCTCGAAATACGAACATTATAAGAATTAATTATTAATAAATTATAAAAAGGTTAAACGCAAAGAAACTAAAAACAAACATTGTCGGACGGTGAAATAAACATCGCCAACGTGTCCAGAATAGTCAAATTAGCTAGGATAGCCTACCCGTCGGCCCAATTTGGACACAAGGGCAAAATATAATTTCGGGTCAAAACGGTGTCCGTGTCGGAGCCGTTTTGCACCGAAAAATGTGCAAGAAAATAAGTCTATAAAATATAACAAATTATATGTCCATGAAACCAGAATGACGATATGAACCCAACGGTATATCCGGAATTGGATTCCGTTGACCCGATCTCAATTTGGTCCGTTGACCAGAACTTGGAATTTCGATTTGCACGGAAATGCGTGCCCGAGCCAATGTTCTCAAAACTCAGCAAACTACATGTCAACGAGTCCAGAATGACGATACAAACTCAACGGTATATCCGGAATTGGATTCCGATGAGCCGATCTCAAAATGACCCGTTGACCCGGATATTGGTATCCGACTTGCACCGAAATGCGTGCCAGATCCAATGTCCACCAAAACCTAGCAAATTATATGTCAACGAGTCCAGAATGATGATATAAACTCAACGGTATATCCGGAATTGGATTCCGATCAGCCGGTATCAAAAAGTCCTGTTGACCCAGAATGTCGGACCCACTTTGCACCGAAAAATGTGCAGGGCCCACGTTCTCCAAATCTAACAAATTTTATATGAAAATATACCAGAACGATGCCACGAGTCTACTGGTGGTGTCAAAAATAAAATTTGGAGTCCCGTGTTCAAAAATGGAATTTTACAAGTTGGAAATTACGAATTCGGACGGCAAACTTTGGCGTCGAATTCAACCAATCAAACAAGCTCACAATGAAACGAAACTGGAGGGGTAGTAAGAGGGTTATACCAGCTTCGCACAGGAAATAGTAGCACGCCAAGAGGAGCTGCGGTGGAGGAGATACACACTGACGAAGTTGGCCCCGCGAAACTGTCCAAATTTAATACAATTTAAACGGTCAAATTGGTGGCCGGTTTTGATGTATCAAACGATAAAATTAACGGACGAAAATTGACAGGAGTGAAGGTGGATATACCAGGATTGTGACGAAGCGAAGAAATTTCCGATCCAACGGTCGGATTTCTCGAAAAATGTGCGTGAAGTCGCTGCAATGGAGCGCCAAAATGAACTTGGTTTCGCGCGCGTCACGACGTGATTTCGTGCGAAACGCACGAATCGTCTCGACGGCGCATCCCGGAGGACGGTGGCCGTCAGGGAAGAGTTCGACGGAGTTTGGCGTACGGCCAGGGGGCCACGGCGGCCCAGGCGGCGGCGTGGCGACGGCGCGGCTGCGGCGTGGCGGCGCACGACGGCAGCCCGCGCTCGTGCGTGCGCGCCTGTACGCATGCAGCAGCTGCTGCTGTGCTCTGATGGTGGCGCGGCCTGGCTGGCCGACGAGGTGCGACGGCGCGCTGTCGAGCCTGGCCCGGCGAGGCCAGGGGCGGCACGGCCAAGGGTGGCGGCGCGACTGGACGGAGGGGGTGGTGGTGTTGGCTTGGATGATGATGGTTAGTGATGATGATGGAGATGATGGGAGGAGGAAGGAGGAGGAGAGTAGGCCGACGGCGAGGCTGAGGGTGGTAGCTCGGCCACGCTGGAGGGGGAGGTCTGGTTGGAGCTCAGGTGAGGAGGAGGAGAGGTCGGGTTGGTGTTGTTTTTGTGCTGCTGTTGTGATGGGTGTGCAAAAATAATAAATGAGGGAAGAGAGAGAAAGATGTGAGTTGTAATAATTGAGAGAG
Organism: Iris pallida; assembly: GCA_029216955.1. Lineage (NCBI taxonomy): Eukaryota > Viridiplantae > Streptophyta > Magnoliopsida > Asparagales > Iridaceae > Iris > Iris pallida. The sequence continues at coordinate 20,949,688 of JANAVB010036019.1, forward strand.
AGGGAATGCCTAGCTTTTAAGGCCGACCACTTGTGGCTGTGGGGGGGGGGGTTGTGTTGGGGAGTTGTCTACAAGTAGGAATGAATGAATGGGATTTGTTTGGAGAATCCAAGGGCTAAAATTAATTAGAGGGAAAAAGCCATTCCTATGGGGATTTATATAAATGGAAATTTCCAATAAATATTAAAAATAGGTAGAATGAGTACTAAATATTTTTTAAGGGTAATGAGGATGAGGGTGATGGTAATGGAGAGTAACACAAGGCTGGCTGGACTTGGTGGAGCCGGATTGGATCAAAACCGGACATTGTGCAAAAATCGAATTAAAAAAAATTAGGTGTTGATGATCATGAGCAAATAAGTAGCACATGGGGATTCCAATAAATGGGAAACAAGTGTCGGACGGTTAGTAGGCTCAATGTGGGCTATGTCCATAATTATGGCTGACAGGTTTTGGTCGACAGGGTATCCATAAATCAAGTTGGAAAATGAATGTGACACCGTGGGGTAAAATAAAATTGGGTCACGTGTCAGGAAAGTTGTGCGAAGCAAATGGACCACAAAATGGCGTATCTGAGTGGGACATGAAGGTCAAGGGTGAAGAGCGTCTCGAGTAGATCATGCATGAGGAGTTAATTTCAAGAAACTGACTGGTCTTGCGCTCCCAAATTAAACGGTAACGTGCTAAAAATGATCAAGGAAAAGAGTGGGAAAATTAATTAATAATTAAATAGTCTAAATCGACTCGAAGTTGTGCGAAGCAAAAAGAGCAAAAGGGAACAAGTCTGAGTGGGACACTATATACCATCATGAAGGTAATCCTGTCCACTCCAAAACTCGTGAAGAAGATTTTCAAAGTTGAACATCCCTGACACTCCAAATATCAATGGCATAGAAAAGTACACTTAAAGAAAAAAAATAACAGAATAAATTATTTATCGAAACCAATCAATTAGAAAATAAAATAAAATGAAAAAAAATCAACCCGAAATTCTGGGTGCTCACATCCTACCCACCTTATAAAAATTTCGTCCTCGAAATTAAAATGTTCATACTCCGTCTAGGTCAAACCCCCACAATCAAATCCCAGAACTTAAATAAAACATACCATAAAAAAGGACGACATACAGGGTCATGGCATACGGTAGTAGTGAAAGTCTCATCTTGGTATACTAGTCATGCTAACCGAAACGGTCATAGGGTATCAAAACACACAAGCAGTCTAGGGTGTTAAACCGAAAAAGACACTGAATACAAATCATCAAATCTGTAAGACAGCCTACCATCCTATGTGAAAACGGGTACTTATCATAAAAATAAAGAAAAGTAACTACTAATTATTTTTAAAGGGCTCAAAAAAATCAAAATCAAAAGTTAAAGAATGAAAGCCAATTTCATGGAAAATTCCAATCGCAATACATATTTAGAATATTTATTTTCGATACGATCTAAGTTGATCAAATTGGGGAATCAAGATTGGGCAATATGGAGGACAGTTCAACAAAGTCTGAGAACGAGCATACAATGATGGTGATTAAGGTCACGATCAAATTTAAATCAATTGAGTACAACCCAAGATAAGAAAAGATAATCGAAGTTGATTTGGTCGTGATTAAGGAAACTAGGATTCAATGATATTGAAAAACCCTTTTAGAGAAAAACAGGAAAAGATTTCATACGAAGTCAGTAAATCATCTCTCTCTAATACTATCAGTTTATCATTTGCCAATCATATTTTTCTCACAAACCCCAATATAAATTCAACCTTCATATGACTACCCTCAAAAATTTTATAACCTTCAGTCATCTAAATTTTACCATGATCACCATAGACAAAATTCAAACTTCTAAAACATTTCCCACGAAGCATACCCCTCTTAATTAGGTATCAACACTTATTGATTTAATCAAATTTCCAAATTCCTTCACCTTGTTCTAAATTTATCCGAAACCTCTAAATCAAGTTTATGAAATCCTTGTACTTGTTTAAGTCAAGTCTCGTATTTACTAAACTCCAATACCACTATGTCACACAAAATTTATTTTTATTTATAAATCAACCTTCATATTTTCTTCAACGTTCAACTTCAAATATTATCCTTTTGAATTCCACAATTTCTCCCAATCATCTAAAATAATTCGTATAGCTTAAAATCTTTGTGTTCTCTCTGTCTCTAGTCACCCTCTTACAATATCTGGTTCAACTTCGCATAATCATAGAATACAATTAAATTCTCCTTTCCATCTCTAAGTTTCTACATAGTCTTGTAATAGTTCCCAAGAATCAATAACCAAGATTTTCTAGTTCTCAAGACTAGGTTGACCCTGAATATCCTCATTATTATTTTTTGAAATACATCCATGAATTACTCAAAACCAAAATTGTCTACGATTGTTTCTAAATTGATAACATTTATCACTCGATTCCATTCTAAACCTTTACCACATCTCCCTCTTAAATTTTTCGTATTTCACCTCCAACATTCTGATTCCTACAAAATCATCCTATGATAACCGATTACGTCATTTCCGAACTAGATGATTTACGTCACTTCCTCAACATTTCTCAGGTAAAAATGATATGAAGATTCAAGGGTTCAAGGTACAGCTGACAGAATTAGATACGAGACAGGGAGTTGATGTAATCAGGACAGTTATATAAGACAAGGATTTATGGGAATAAAAATATTGGCAGGAAAAGAAATGATAATAGAACCTGTTCTGCTTATCTGTTTAAGAGAAGGAACCATTTTGAAATCCAGAGCTGAAATATCAAATCCAAGGTAAGGTCTAGCAAAATCATCGATTCATGGTATTAAGAAGAAATTCATAGTAGAAAGATACACAAAGTTCATAAAAATCGCTAAACCTACTTCTAAGTTAAGTAATAAGAAACAAAACAAACAAGCATTAATTCTTTTTTTTGTGAAGGACTGGAATAAAAGTAGAGAAAACATGTTCAAAAACATTTAGAGTACAATCTGATAATTATATGCGTCTATCCAAAATCATGGTGCTCTAAATTTCCGTCATACTAGTAAGCAAGGCTACGATAATCACAAAGTCCTCGACTTAGGCACATACCTCTAGAATCATGGTATTTAACATTTTTGCGATGCCGCTAGCTTGGCTGCGAAAACCTTAAATTCCCACACCCGAGAAATATATCCAAGTCAAACTATATGTCCTCACCATGCTGGCTAATATGACTGTAGTAGACTAGATTCCATAACTTAGATGACCTAGCCCATATAATTTTATCTTGACAAAATTTAATTTAAATCAACAATAGATACCCAAAAATTAAATTTATCAATGAACATCAAGATTCAAAAATGAACCAAAATCCTTCAAATCATATAATACAAACTCGGATGCTATAGCTAACATCAAGATTCAAAATTCAACAATCATTCATCAAAATCAATAAAAATAAACTCAAATTCAACAATAATCCATCAAAAATCAAATTCAACAACAGAAAGTAAAGATAAATCAAATTAAGGAAAAAAAGAGTTTTTAAATCGAAGTTAAATAAGATTCTCAAGGGTCGTCCCAGGAATCTCTCAAGGGTCCTAACTGTGATTGAGTACCTTCAAAATATATCCTAATCCTATTGCAGGCTGTAGTGGTACTCTAGTTCGAATACCACTACATAAACTCGACCTGCATGGGCCACCACTAAAAACGTATCACGATCCGCACCCTAGAGTAAGGGCACGAGAACGTAACAACGCCCAGCCTACGCCACAGTATCGGCGGTAGAACGCTGTCCTAGGTCTCATGCATCTAACAGTATAAGGATAAGCAGTTTATACTCCCCGAATGGGGGTGACATAGCAGAATGTAAACTCAATCACAACTAAGGAAGAAGAAGTACGATAAGATATAAAACTCAAATAAAAAATATAAGATCGGAAGAGTCTAAGTGTCTAAGATACATAAACTCAGAATACATCTCAAAACTCAAATACAGTAATCCATAAAGTAAATACATCTCAAGATAACTGAAAATAAACTATGAATAAACCCTAGCTATCTATACAACCTCTACTGTCTCCTCTAGGCTAGCAGGCAACCTCCAGGCTATCTGTAAAATTTATCAACAGGTCCAGTCAGGACTGGAGCGAGCATAGTATATCTCAACAGATCATAGCAGGTTAGAAAATATAATCATACAGTAAAGTAAGATACAGGATCTGAAGGAAATATAGTATATAAACAGATAAAGAGAATTGTAATAGAAATATCTACTATAAGTAGAGAGCTAACAGTGGCTAGTGAGTCATAGTACAATATAAACATGTGAATGGCATAGGAGATTCTGGGAACTATACTATGGAGTGATTCTGGGAGCTACACTACTTGGATATTATTCACATGTCTACTTCTACTCCTCCGTACCCCCAATCAATACACAAGGATCCAGCCAGGTTATGTTATGATTCCATGCAAAGGCCCACAAGGGGTGACACATGGATAGCCCATAAATGGGTGATTCTGGGAATGCCCACAATGGGGTAATTCTGGAAATACCCATAAATGGGGTGATTCTGGGAAGACTCTGTGATCATGAGAGTACATGTCACAAGTGATCGAAGAATCGTGAAGCATAGTGATACACCATGTAAGTGAAACACAATAAACATGTAGTATACGATGCTTCCTGAGGGGATAACATCTCAAGAAAGGATCCATATAGTACTAATCCGTGTTACCAACATGACAGCATCAAGTATAGTAATCTAAAGCAGGAAAATAATTCTAACAGGATATGAAATGATCAGAGAATGTATTCGCCTGATAACCTGAACAGCTGATAAGTATGGGGATCCAACTGAAGCCACAGAGTCCTATTTAAAGCAACACAGGTTACAAGGTGTTCAAGTTGTAATAAATAAATCTCTACAAGCAATCTATCTTATACTAGGTTCTTCTAAGTCAAAACACTCTAGGTCAACTTCGGTCAATAATCTAGTCATACCAGGTCAAGTGTTGACTTACAGTTGACTTTGGGTCAACTAGTCAACTCTGGTCAAACAGGGTCAATTCAAGTCTAATTATTAAAGATATAAAGTGTACTTCGCTATTCGTACGTCAAAACTTACGACACGCAAATCGAGATAAGATAATTAACGGTAAGGTTAATAATCTTATTATAGTGATCCACGTGTCCATCTTGTCAATTTTAGCGATGTGAGATCACTGGAATTGACTGAGCTCAGTTTCGTTGTACTAATCTCGAAATACGAACATTATAAGAATTAATTATTAATAAATTATAAAAAAGATTAAACTCAAAAAAACTATAAACAAACATTGTCGGACGATGAAATAAACATCGCCAACGTGTCCAAAATAGTCAAATTAGCTAGGATAGCCTACCCGTCGGCCCAATTTGGACACAAGGGCAAAAAGGTTATTTTGGGTCAAAACGGTGTCCGTGTCGGAGCCGTTTTGCACCGAAAAACGTATAAGAAAAAAAGTCTATAAAATATAACAAATTATATGTCCACGAAACCAGAATGACGATACGAATCCAACGGTATTTTCGCCGTTGACCCGATCTCAATTTGGTCCGTTGACAAGAACTTAGAATTTCGTTTTGCACGAAAATACGTACCGGAGCCAATGTTCGCAAAACTCCGCAAACTACATGTCAACGAGTCCAGAATGACGATACGAACTCAACGGTATATCCGGAATTGGATTCCGATGAGCCGATCTCAAAATGATCCGTTGACCCGGATATTGGTATCCGACTTGCACCAAAATGCGTGCCAGATTCAATGTCCACCAAAATATAACAAATTATATGTCAATGAGTCCAGAATGACGATACGAACTCAACGGTATATCCGGAATTGGATTTCGATGAGCCGGCATCAAAAAGTCCCGTTGACCCAGAATGTGGACCCACTTTGCACCGAAAAATGTGTCAGGGCCCACGTTCTCCATATCTAACAAATTTTATATGAAAACATGCCAGAACGATGCCACGAGTCTAGTGGCGGTGTCAAAAATAAAATCTAGAGTCCCGTGTTCAAAAATAGAATTTTACAAGTTCGAAATTACGAATTCGGACGACCAAATTTAGCGTCGAATTCAACCAATCAAACAAGCTCACAATGAAACGAAACTGGAGGGATAGTAAGAGGGTTATACCAGCTTCGTATAGGAATTGGTAGCACGCGAAGAGGAGCTGCGGTGGAGGAGATACACGCTGACGAAGTTGGCACCGCGAAGCTGTCCAAATTTAATACAATTTAAATGGTCAACTTGGTGACAGGTTTTTATGTATCAAACGATACAATTAACGGACAAAAATTGACAGGAGTGAAGGTGGATATACCGGAATTGTGATGGAGCAAAGAAATCGCCGATCTAACGGTCAGATTTCCAGGAAAACGTACGTGAAGTCGCTGCGATGGAGCACAAAAATGAACTTGGTTTCGCGCGCGTCACGGCGGGACTTCGTGCGAAACGCACGAATCATCTCGATGACGCATCCCGAAAGACGGTGGCCGTCAGAGAAGAGTACGACGAAGTTTTGCACACGACCAGGGGGCCACGGCGGCCCGCACGACGGTGCGGCGGTGCACGACGGCGGCCCGTGCGCGCGTGTGCGCGCCTGTATGCATGTAGCAGCTGCTGTTGTGCTCTGATGGTGGCACGGCCTGGCTGGCCGACGAGGCACGATGGCGCGCTGTCGAGCCTGGCCCGGCGAGGCCACGGGCGGTACGGCCAAGGGTGGCGGCACGACTGGACGGAGGGGGGTGGTGGTGTTGGCTTGGATGATGATGGTTAGTGATGATGATGGAGATGACGGGAGGAGGAAGGAGGAGGAGAGTAGGCCGACGGCGAGACTGGGGGTGGTGGCTCAGCCATGCTGGAGGGGAAGGTCGGGTTGGAGCTCGGGTAAGGAGGAGGAGAGGTCGGGTTGGTGTTGTTTTTGTGCTGCTGTTGTGATGGGTGTGTGGAAATAATAAATGAGGGAAGAGAGAGAAAGATGTGAGTTGTAATAATTGAGAGAGAGGGAATGCCTAGCTTTTAGGGCCGGCCACTTGTGGCTGTGGGGGAGGGGGGTTTGTGTTGGGGAGTTGGCTACAAGTTGGAATGAATGAATGGGATTTGTTTGGAGAATCCAAGGGCTAAAATTAATTAGAGGAAAAAAGCCATTCCTATGGGGATTTAAATAAATGAGAATTTCTAATAAATAATAAAAATAGGTAGGATGAGTACTCAATATTTTTCAAGGGTAATGAGGCTGAGGGTGATGGTAATGGAAAGTAACACAAGGCTGGCTGGACTCGGTGGAGCCGGATTGGATCAAATCGGACATTGTGCAAAAATTGAATTAAAAAATTAGTTGTTGATGATCATGAAAAAATAAGTAGCACATGGGGATTCCAATAAATGGGACACAAGTGTCGGACGGTTAGTAGGCTCAATATGGGCCATGTCCATAATTGGGGCTGACAGGTTTTGGTCGACAGGGTACCCACAAATCAAGTTAGAAAATGAATATGACACCGTGGGATGAAATAAAATCGGGTCACGTGTCAGAAAAGTTGTGCGAAACAAATGGAGCATAAAATGACGTGTCTGAGTGGGACACGAAGGTCAAGGGTGAAGAGCGTCTCGAGTAGATCATGCATGAGGAGTTGGTTTCAAGAAACTGACTGGTCTTGCGCTCCCAAATTAAAAGTCATGGTAACGTGCTAAATATGATCAAGGAAAAGAGTGGGAAAATTAATTAATAATCAAATGGTCTAAATCGACTCGAAGTTCTGCAAAGCAAAAAGAGCATAAGGGAACAAGTCTGAGTGGACACTATATACCATCATGAAGGTAATCCTGTCCACTCCAAAACTTGTGAAGAAGATTTCCAAAGTTGAACATCCCTGACACTCCAAATATCAATGGCACGGAAAAGTACACTTAAAGAAAAAAATAACATAATAAATTATTTATCGAAACCAATCAATTAGAAAATAAAATAAAATAAAAAAAATCAACCCAAAATTTAGGGTGCTCACAAAGAGGGGGACTAATGTTCACTTATATTGGCAAGGGGGACTAGGGTTGGTCGGCCAATGGTGTCTCTAGGGCTAGGGTTAGGTCCAATTTAGTTTATAGGCCTTTTTAAGATGTAATTTCAAGCATTTTAGGTAAAGGCCCAAACTAGATTAGGTTTCTACAAATATCTTAGGTTCAACATAATATCTAGATATTTTAAAACTTAGCTAACTTATTTAATTCTACTAACCGAGCTTCCAAGGTCATGATCAACATCTAGATTAGTGTAATTCTAGGGTTAGACCTAATATAACACTTAGCACATTATTTATTAAATAAAATTCAAAAATAATAATAATTTATAAATTACTAAAATACCCTTAGCCTAAAAAGTGGTAGTGAACTAATCTAATCACATTAGTTAGGTCTCCATGGTCATGGTTAGTATCTAGGCTAAGTAGTTCTAAGGTTTCACTAGCAAGGGACACAATCACAATCAATTAATTTAAATATTATTAAAATAATCAAAAATTCACCAATTTATCATTAACATGATTTAATTCTACTATTTCACAATTAACATGATCAATTCTACAAAAAATTTAAAATTACCCTCATTTTAGAAAAGTGGTAGTTACAAAGTCCTTCGTGTACTTAGCTTGATTGATGAAGGTTTCCTGAGAGTTTTGTTTGATTTGTAGTCTGAGGAAGTAGTTTAGCTCTCCCAACATACTCATCTTAAACTCACTCTACATACACTTAGCAAATTCCTGACATAGATGTTCGTTAGTAGAACCAAAAAATCATTATTTGAAGATTTGATAAAGAAATTAGTATCAACTCTCCCTTTTAAAAAATTATTTTCAAGTAGAAAGAAACTTATGCGACCATACCAAGCGCGAAGGGCTTGTTTGAGTTCATAAATTGCCTTAAGTAACTTGAAAACATGATCTAGAAATTTAAAATCTTCAAAGCCAGGGGATTGTTTCACAAAAACCTCTTTTTTATAAAATCGTTTAAACATACACTTTTCGCGTCCATTTGAAAAAGTTTAAAATTGTAAACCATGCAAATGCTCAATGCATGCGAATGAACTCTAGTCTAGCAACATGAGCATAAGTCTCATCATAGTCAATTCCTCATTCTTGATTATAACCTTGAGCCACTAGATATGCTTTGTTACGTAGAACTTGTCCATCCTCACTTAGTTTATTTTTTAAAAAATTGGTACCAATTACATATTGACCAATAGGTTTAGGAACAAGTTTCCAAACTTGGTTTCTCTCGAACTGGTTTTGTTCCACTTGCATGACATAAATTCTAATTTTTCTAAAAATGAATTTGCTACTGATTTAGGTTCTACTTAAGAAATGAATGCATTATTAGGAGATATAACCCTAGTAGAAGAACGTATACCTACTCTCTTTGATACATCACCTATGACAAGGAACTCTGGATGATCTGCCATAAATTTTATCTTCTTTGGTAGACTATTTAGATAGTCTTTGTCAGCAGTAGCATATTCATGTGCTTTAGAAGTGTTTCTTGCATCTTCATCATCGTTGTCATTTCTTATTTGACTGTTGAGCTGATCAAATAAAATGTTAATTAATTTTTTAACAATCATAGATCTTTTATTAAAAACTCTATATCCCTTACTCTTGGCAGCATAACCAAGGAATATCCCTTCGATTGCCTTTGAGTCGAATATATCCAAGTTACCTTTGGTGTTCAGGATAAAGCAACGATATCCAAAAACTTTGAAATAAAATGTTAGGAACTCGATTAAACTGTCACTCCCCGTTCCCAGAATACATATTTTAATAGTGTACTACTTTAATATATTTATTTAATATTTATCATGCATTTGTTCTGTATTTAATTCCATTAATTTTATGCTAATTATTTTTCGGTATTCTATTTTCTGCTTTAGTTTTGCTCTTAGGTTCGGCTTGGGTTGGTTTGTTTTTGAATTTTGATGGTTTATCATGAACCGAACCCAACTTCCTACCTACCACATCTTTATTTAAAGCCCCAACCCTTTCTCTCTCTTCATTACTTTTCCTTCTCATTTACTCTTCTTCTTCCTCATAACTCTCTCCACCTACCTAGAGCTTAGGCAAGTACATCTTGCTCCATATGAGAACCCATTTTTATGGTTCATTTATCTTCCTCTCGTGATTCTAAGATAGCTTAGAACTTGAAATTTTTTATTTTGATGTCTCATTTTTAGTAGATCTAGAAATTACTATTTTTCGGATTTCATTGGTTTTGATCTATCAAACTTCCTTATTTCCAAGTTTTGTTTTTTCCATATTGTTGAGATTTTGTTATACGCCATTCTGACGCATGGTAATCCCATTTTCGGCTTGGAATGAATGTTCCATGGAATCCCAGAGATATGCACGAGTGTTTACCAACCATTAATTTGGGAATTTTAATTGATTTTGTGTCGAATTTGGGTTTTTCCCCATTTTTACTGATACTTAAACTGTAACCTATTTTCCTGAGATTCGAATGTGTTTATTTGATTTTTAAATGTAATTTATGGGTTATATATATGTGATATCATCTCTGGTTGTTTGATTTTATGTTAGGGTTCAATGTGGAGCTCGATTGGTTATATGAGTGAGGATGCATAGGTTAACTGCCACAAGTTTCGAATTTCTGAAATGAGGTTATGCATATATATGTGTTAAACTGAATGAGGGATTACATGATACTTTTCCTGAGACTTTGACCATTTCACACTATACACTAGTGTACATGACACTACACACACACAAGGTACTTGCTGCTTTGACTGAACCCGAGAACACTCTGAAACTTACATACACACACTCTATAACCCACTGACCACACAGTTAAACACACACACTCACTGATACACTCATAACTTGATTTCACACACATCCTATCACCCTCACAACTGTACACACACACACCCTATCACGCCATGAAACTGCACACACACACACCCTATTATACTATAAAACTGTACACATTACACATGTATGCCAACAACCACTCACACACATTTCCTACTACTCTATAACCTATTCACATACACATACGTACACCCTTGACACCATGTATCCTTAACCCCCTTGTATGTAACCCCAATACACACACATGTCATTCATTGATACACTCATAACTTGGACACACACACACACTATATCACTATCCACTATAACGTTGACACACATACTCACCCCTACTTACATATATGTATACCATGTTTGTGCCTTGCTTGTGTATTAGGCACTAGCCTATATGAATACATATATATATATATATATATATATAGCCTATATATATATATATATATATATATATATATATATATATATATATATATACATAGTTTGTATATATATATATATATACAAACTATGTATATATATATATATATATATATATATATATATATATATATATATACATAGTTTGTATTTGTGTGTGTGTGTGATAACTTATTAGGGCTTTGATTGTGTTTGAGTGATGGCCTAGGCTTGGTTAGGCTTAGTGAGACTTGATTGGACTAGGATTGGCCTAGTTGACCTAGTTTGACTAGTGAAGTTGACTAGAGTTGACCAAGAGTTGACTTTAGTCTAGAATGACCTAGAATTCATATAGAATGCATTGCAAAGTTTATTATTACCATTATGGACATGTTGTGACCTGTGTTGCTCTAAATAGGACTCATCTACTCTGTCTGGACATATATACTCATCGGATACTCAGGATACCAGGCGAGTACATTCTCTGACCGTTTCATACTTGATAGGATTTATATTTATGCTCTAGATTACTTTACTTGATGCTGTCACGTTGTTAACACGGATTGGTACTATATGGATTCCTTCATGAGATGTTATCTCCCTCGGGAGCATCGGGTTACGTCATGTCATGTGCGTTTCACTTTCATCATGTACTCCGGTGCTTTCACCATTCATGTGCACTCTTGTGATTCATGTACTCTCATGTTCACAAAGCCCCACATGTATACTTCATGTGTACCCATTTATGGGCCCCCATGTGAAATCATGTACAATAACATAACTTCTCTCGATCCTTGTGTATTGATTGGGGTACGGGAGAGTATAAATGGTCATGTGAACAATTCCAAAGTAGTGTAATCATGTGCAAACTTTTAGAATAATCATGTGCAAATTCAAGCCGTTTACATGTCTATCTTGTACTATACATCACTAGACACTGTTAGTTCTTTACTTATAGTAGAAATTTCTTTACTGTCATCTCTTTTACTTCATATATATTCTTCAGCGTTTCAAGTATCTTACTCTATAGCATGCTTAGATTTTCTGTCATATTATAAACTGCGTGAGATGTATTGTGCTCGTTCCTGTCCCGACTGGACCTGTTGAAATATTACAGATGACATTGAGGAGTTCTGTCCTACATACTACGGAGCAGGCCTAGATGACACATGCGAGATGGACTCCCAAGAGGACCCAGTCCTTGTAGAGGACATTACCCCAGTAGTCTAGGCTGGTTAGCTAGACTAGTTATCTTACTATATTGTATTGTCTTATTTTGGACACAGTATGTACTTATTTGGGATTTTTTTATTCTGGATGTTGTGGAGATGTTACCTTAGATACTTAGACTTCTTCCACTATTGTATTTCTTTTGGCGACTTTCATATCCATCTATCTTATCGTATTTTCTAACATTTCTATATTATCCTCCATTCGGAGCGTATATATTGTACAGGTACCTTACAATCGTTTGACGTATGTGACCTAGGACAGCGTTCTACCATCGACACTGTGGCGTAGGCTGGACGTACCCACTTCTCGTGCCCCTACATTGGGTGCGGTTCGTGACATGTTTTTAGTGGTGGCCCATGCACGTCCTAGATTTGTGGTGGTATTCGAACTAGAGTATCACTACAACCTGCAGTAGGATATAGGATATAGTTTTGAGGTACTTAATCACGTTAGAAAAACTCTGATCCAATACTTTCCATCTAAATTCTTGTTGATTAAATGTTTTCCTTTGAATAAATAAACAGTCCTCCTTTGATTTTTCGCTTCATTCTCAGTAATTGCTTCTTGTTTTGATCTGTCTTCAGGATGGTTATGGAGACACGATCTCATCGCTCCGGTCCGGGGGATACTATCGAGAGGTCGGCCACCTCTCGTCCTGTTTTGCAGGGCCTCGAGACCGCAGCTCCTGTTGTGCAAACTCAGGTTGGCATTTCTGCTGTATTTGGAGGTGCACCTCTGCCTGTACAGAGACCTTTTCCGTCATTCCTGATCTCTCTCGGCAGCAGCCACCTTCCGGATCAGTTGATGCAGCGTAGTTGTACGACTTCTTTCAGAGGATGGTGGAGGCCCAGCGATAGCAGTCTGATCATTTCCAGCATGGCATAGAGAATGCCCATTAGCTTGCCCTAACGACTGTGGAAAGAGTTATTGCACATCCGCATGCAGCCCAGATGCAGCCGTATCAGCCGAGGACACCAGGATCCAGGACTTCCACGGTACTGTATACGGATGACTGGATAGAGCACATTGGGGAGATCTTTCGGCTGGCGGAGATCCCAGCACGACTGCATATTTAGGCGGCAGGTAGTCAGATGTAGGACCTGGCCCGCACATGGTTCCAAACAGACCTGAGGGTCGATATAGAGGGACAGACTTGGGCAGCCTTCAAGTAGCTGTTCAAGGAGAAGTTCTTCCCTGACACACCTCTTGGCGCCCGGGAGACGCAGTTTGAGAGCTTAGTTTAGGGCCGTCAGACTATCAAGGAGTACACTGGAGATTTCTGCCATCTAGGTAGATTTGTTGAGGGACTCAGAGAGACGGCAAAGTCCCGAAGATTCTGGAAGGGGTTAGTCAAGGAGGTCAAGTCCTTGACCAAGAGTGACCGGAGTACCACTTTTGAGGAGATTCTGGTGGTTGCCCTAGCAGAAGAGGATAATCTTGAGATGAGGCTCAACAGGGGACGAGACGCTCCGGGAGCCAGTGGTAGCAGAGGACCGACCAAGAGGCCTCACTTTCAGTAGCAACATCAGCAGCAGAGGAAGTTCCAGCCACAGCGATTCCAGGGTCAGGGCCGTGTACCTTTCCAGCAGGTGCAGCAGCAGCAACCGAGGTTTCAGCTACATGAACTCAGGCAGTAGCCTGTTAGTTGTGGCTTCTGCAAGTAGCCAGGACATGTATAGAATGACTGCAGGAAGAGGCTTGGAAGGTTTCTACATTGCAGTTCGACGGAGCACCAGCTGAAGGAGTATTCCATGTCTTCAGGATGAGCAGCTCAGGGAGCGGGAGTCAGAGCTCCAGCAGTGCAGTAGAAGGGACCTTTGCAGACTCAGCAGCAGAGGTTCGCTCAGCATCAGCAGCAGGCTATGGGAGGTCAGCAGGGGCGAGCTTTCGCCATGGCAGCTAAGGCCGCAGAGGCTATCGGAGAGCTGATCGCAGGTTCTATTCTTCTCGACTCCATTCCAGATTTTGCATTGTTCGATTCAAGGGCTTCCCACAGCTTCATGTCTGTATCTTTTGCTATTAGATACCACCTTGTATCTGGATCGTTGCCTAGCACTTGCAAGATCATGATCGCGGGTGGTATTATCCTCGTTAGTGATATTTGCAAGGGTCGGAGAGATGATTTGGGAGGCCAAGAGTTGGATGTGAGTCTGCTCGTGATGCCATTACAGAACTACGATATCGTACTCGGTATGGATTAGTTGTGAAGGCACCGCTTCAGCATAGATTTTTGTAGGACTAGAGTTCTTTTCAGAGCACCCGGAGAGCCAGAGTTCAAGTTCACCCGACGACAAATAGATCAGAGCAGCGGAGTTTTCTATGGAGTATCAGTTGAGGAGCAGGCAGTGCCACACCCTTTGATAGCAGAGTTCATGAACATCTTTCCGGAGGATTTGTCAGGACTACCACCGGACAGAGACGTAGAGTTCTCTATAGACTTAGTGTCCGATGCAGAGCCGATATCTCAGCACGTCTATAGGGTAAACAATAGCGGGCTGGTAGAGTTGAAGAAGCAGGTGGATGAGCTACAGGACAGGGGCTTCATCCGATCGAGTTTTTCACCATAGGGTGCACTGGTACTCTTTGTACCGAAGAAGGATGGGTCAGTTAGGATGTGTATCCACTACAGGGCACTCAACAACCTCACGATCTAGAACAAGTATCCATTGCCGAGGATCGACAATCTCTTCGATCAGCTGAGTGGGACGAAGGTATTTTCTAAGATTGATCTGAGGTCAGGTTACTATCAGGTGAAGGTGAAGAAGAAGGATATCCCGAAGACCGCATTCAGGACGTGATATGGCCAGTTTGAGTTCATGGGGATGTCGTTTGCGTTGACTAATGCCCCGGTAGTATTCATGAACCTGATAAACAAGGTGTTCCACCTGTACGTGGACAAGTTCATGGTAGTATTCATCGATAAAATCCTAGTGTACTCGAAGACTGAGGAGGAGCAAGAGGAGCACTTAAGAGTGGTTCTAGAGACTCTCAGGAGGGAGAAGCTTTATGGAAAGCTCTTGCAGTGTGAGTTATTTCTTGACAGAGTTGACTTCTTGGGTCATGTGGTGACTGGAGACGGGATCTCAGTTGACCCAAAAAAGACCACGACAGTTGAGGCTTGGACACCACCGAGTTCAGTAGCGGAGATGAGAAGCTTTTTGTGATTGGCAGGCTACTATAGGAGGTTCATGCAGGATTTCTCCCGGGTTGCAGAGCCATTGACTAGGCTGGCCCGGAAGGATGTAGAGTTTGTTTGGCCAGAGAAGTATCAGGTCGCTTTTGATGAGTTGAAGAAGCCGCTGACGACAGCTCCGATTCTGACATTGCCATCAGGATCATGAGGGTTCACTATCTACAGTGATGCCTCACGAAAGGGTTTGACTTGTGTCTTGCAGCAGCATGGAAAGGTGATTACCTATGCTTCCAGGCAGTTACGTCCCCATGAGAAGAACTATCCTACCCACTACTTGGAGTTGGCAGCAGTTATATTTGCTTTGAAGTTGTGGAAACACTACTTATACGGGCAGCGGATGGAGATCTTTACAGATCATAAGAGATTGAAGTATGTGTTTACATAGAAGGAGCTCAACATAAGGCAGCGCCGGTGGTTGGATTTGATGAAGGACTTTGACATTTCACTGCAGTATCACCCAGGAAAGGCCAACATGGTTGCCGATGCCTTGAGTAGGTATCCGACAGCCATATGTTTGACTATGGATCGTTACTTGCTAGCAGATTTGGAGAGCCTCGGGATCGAGGTGGTTGTGCCAGGAGTTCAAAAACAGTTGTGGGGCCTTCAGATTTAGTCGGACTTGATGGAGAGGATCAAGTCGACACAGTTCGAGGATATTGCTCTGCGATGTATCCGAGAGCAGGTTCGAGCAGGGTTGGTGGATGATGAGTTTAATCTTGTAGAGGATGGCACATTGAGGCACGGTTCCAGAGCGTGTGTGCCCAATGGAGAGCTCCAGGAGCAGGTCATGCAAGAGGCCCACCGATATCAGTACTCTATACATCAAGGTGCCAACAAGATGTATAGGGATAAGAGAGAGCACGTCTGGTGGTATGGGGTAAAGCGGGAGGCAGCTCGTTTCGTAGTCAGATGTTTGGTCTATCAGCAGGTCAAGGCAGAAAGACAGAGGCCAGGTTTGTTGCAGCTAATACCCATTCCAGAGTGGAAGTGGAAGCACATCATGATGGACTTTGTTTCTGGATTGTCGCGTACACCAGAAGGGAAAGACGCGATTTGGGTCATCGTAGACATGTTGACAAAATCGGCCCACTTTTTGCCATTTAAAGTAGATACGTCTACTGAGAGGCTAGCAGAGATGTATATGCGGCAGGTTGTCAAGATTCATGGAGTTCCGGTGAGCATTATCTCGGATCGGGATAGTCGCTTTATTTCCTATTTCTGGCGGAGTCTGCAGACAAGTTTGGGCACTCAGCTCAAGTTTAGTACTGCATACCACCCTCAGACGGACGGACAGTCAGGGACGACTATTCAGACACTCGAGGACATGCAGCGGACTTGTGTCTTGGATTTATAGGATCCTGGGAGGATCACCTTCACTTAGTAGAGTTTGCATACAATAACAGTTTTCGGGCTAGTATTAAGATGTCACCATTCGAGAATCTGTATGAGCGCAGATGTCGTACACCCTTATCTTAGGATGATGTTAGAGAGCGAGCTTTATTGGGACCTGAGATGGTTGTAGATGTAGCCAAGAAGGTGAAGCTCATCAGAGACCGGATTCGCGTGGCGCAGGACCGACATGGGCACTGGGCCGATAGCTACTGCAAACCTTTAGAGTTTGAAGTACAGTTTAGGGATAGGATTAGAATTAGGGGTAGTTTTATTTATGATTTTGTTTGATCATGTTTGAATATATTAGTAATTGAGACCTTGTTTGTGATAAGGTTAGAGATCTGGTTTCTTGAGGATATCTCCGACACGTGCTACGAGACGTTTTGGTGGAGGTGGAAAGCTTAGCCCGTGATTCATCGGACCTTTCATGATCAGCAGGAGAGTCGGTGATGTGTCTTACAGGCTAGACTTGCCACCTGCACTAGTGGAAATCTATAACGTATTCCACGTGTTGCACCTAAGACGGTATGTGACAGATCCTAGCCATGTACACGATCACTCAGAGATTGAGGTGGGACCTACTCTTAGCTATCCAGAGCAGCCTGTGGAGATTCTGGATCGACGATAGAAGGTTCTGAGAAACCAGGTAATACCCTTGGTTTTCGTCGTATGGAGGCATCATTCTCCAAGAGAGTCCACCTAGGAGTGGGAGGATGAGATGCGCGAGCGATACCTATATCTTTTTGGACCTTGAGGTATGATTGTCTATTCTTCTCAACTGTTCAGTTTCGTCTTTCAATTTCGAGGACGAAATTCTTTTAAGGAAGGTAGATTTGTCACTACCACATTCTAGTCTTGAGGGTAATTTGGTCATTTTGGTTTTTGTGAATTATTTTATCATTTATTGTATTGGTGTTGTGATTTTTGACTTTTGCTAGTTGTGACTTTAGAGACTAGCCTAGAGTTTGACTTTGACTTTAGTCACTTAGATAGCATGGTGTGGGACCCTAATGTAACTTAAGTTTGTCTTAGTTGACTTGAGTGTGGCTAGGGTTTATGAGAGGATTGGGAGAGTTTTGTAATTGGACTTCTAGCTAAGGGGTTGAGGTAGCTAGCTTATAAACCTGGCTCAAAGCCCATTTACATGAAACCCTAATCCTAATCTCCTACCTGGCCGGCCACCACAGCCTAATTATATCCTAATTTTAGCCTATATAATGTCTCTTCATAACCACTTGCCTCTTTTAGAAATTCTCCATTTAGAAACCCTAATTTCTTCCCCCTTTCATAATTTCTCCACCAAATTGATCCCAATCTTTTGTATTTGATTCCAAATCTGGAGTAGAAGAAGAAGGAGGCTAGCTTGCAAGTGTAGAAGCATGGAAAAGAATAAAGAAAGATCCATGCGGCAAAGGATCCCCATGCGGCTCAAGCGTCTATGCGGCTCGAATAGTTCCATGCGGCCCAGAGAGGAGCCACGTGGCCCTCAATAGCTCTTCTCTTTGTCTTTACTGCATTTAATGCCTTGATGGCTGACAGCTCTGACCAATGATAGCTCTAACATAAAGATGCAATAATGACTCTGTCATAATGGCAGACTCCTAGGGAAACAAAGGAAATCTCTGACACAATCCATCAAACCCCAAAGACCTTTTATGCGGCCTTGACAAATAGACAGTCGCATACGGCTCAGATAGAGGCCACCCCATGCGGCTCAGGCAGAGGCTACCATGCGGCTTACGAAGGCTATCATCATGCGGCTCACTGAGAAGCCACCAATCATGCGGTCGCCTACGCTCATACGCCTCAGATCATCTCCATGCGGTTCAAATGTTCAGAGCCCACTCCCAAGCAGCCTTGACACGTGGCCAGCCTTATGCTGCTCAGTGGGGGGGCAATCCTCATGCGGCTCTGATTTTCTAAGTGGCTCGTGGTTCTGCCAGCGTCCCTACAGCTATCAGCCTAATAATAGTAGGGCACGTGGCAAGATTCATCAACAAATCCTAACAACCATGTTTAGCGCCATCCTCATAATTACTAGGATAAATCCAGATCATTTGCAATCAACAAATTGAACACGTGGCAGGAGATCCGAGCTTAGCATAACAAATCATGAGGATTTATGGCAATCATTATTAATTGACCACAGAGATTTGATGCAATCACATTAATTGCTCAAATCTATTATGAGCGGCCCAGACTCACTGATCCTTAACCGTCGACTTTTAAGAATGGGCAATCATTGTAAACCCTAATGATGCCCTCCACTCTTATAAATAGCGAGGTGTCATTCCCTTGCAAAGTAGCAGAGAGAGAGAGAGCACACCCCCCTCGGATCTAGAGAGTCAGAGAGAAATTGAAAGGAGAGCATTTCTTCATCAACGCCATGCAGTTCTTCTACAGAGCCAAGGCTGCACCCGATCGTCCAAGGAGTAAGGCCGAGCTGCCGTCGCTTTCCTGAACCTCTATCGTCACCCCCCAGAATCTAAAATAAATAATTGTACTTAGATTGTTGTACCTAGGTTTTTGTCCCTAGGCTTTCTTTGTACAAGTGAGTTTGTATTATGAGTCTAAGTTCAGTCCTTCGATAATTTTTCTGTTCTTTTACAATCAATGGCAAATACGATGGCGACTCTATTGGGGACAAACTTCTCCACGGCTGAGGAGTTGGTGACGCAATCGTATACAGCCAAACTTGGCTCCACCCACCAGAAGATGGTTGTCCGCTTCGACCAATAGGCGTTTGAAGAAATGCTCTCTAAAGGAAGCGCTGGCCAGGTCCAGAAGCGAATCCGCACAAAGACGGCTCACAGAAAGTAGAGGCCAAAGTCATTTTCTCCCCTCCAAGCTCTGGATGGAGTACTCCCTGCTTCCCAAGACGGCGAAGGCGACTCTCGTGTGGCCCCATTTCAAGCCATAGAGGACTCTGCTGTCCCCAAGTCCGGCAGAGGAAAGCACTACGATGCTGGACTTGCAGGGGCAAAGAATGACTCTATGTGCTCCAGGAAGATACTGAACAAGGGTACTAGCCACAAAACGAAGACTCATGCGGCCAAGATTGCCAACCGCATGAATGATGACCATACGGCTTAAACTGCTAGCCAAATACATAACACTCATGTGGCCAGGATTTCTAGCCGCATAGAGAACACTCATACAGGCAGGATTTCCACCAGCATGGAGAACACTCATGCAGCTAGGATTTCCAGCCGCATGGAGAAGACCTATGCGGCTACGACTGCCAGCCGCATGAAGATTATTGATTCCAGCCGTATGACGCCTACTCCACGAGGCTCTGTCTTAGACCGCCTCTCCTATGGTCCTGATCTCTTGTGCTCCCAAGAAGACATGACTGATTCTCTCCAGCACCACATAGACTCGTCCTACTATGTGCTTGTTTCACTTAACAAAATTCCTTGGAAAAATTGGCTTTTGAAAATAAAACGAAAAAAATTACAAGAAGTACAAATTTGATTCTGGGAAAGTATTGCTATGGAAGTCTGATTCGTAAGTGATCACTTTATTCCTTGGACCATATGATGATGATGAAGAGCACTGCTTGAAGTAGAACAACTGGAAAAACTAAGTCACTAGAAAGGTATCGACGCACTTGGGCACTGATGGCGAGGCCGAATGCTTTCCTGCTTTGCTTCACTCTGTTCTGAAAGAAAGGTTGAAGAAGAATGCTCTGGAGAATCAAAATCTCTAAGTTCTGATCTCTGTATTCTCTCCTCTCTCTGTGTCTCTCCTGTTATGAGAAAAATAAGTCTATTTATAGACTTGGGTTCTTGTACGTAAAAACTCAGCAAAAGTTCCATCTTTACGCTAACAACTGCCACCCATGATCGAAGCCATCCTCTGCATATGTTGACGTGTGTCCCATCACTTCAGTAAGAATAGGATGCATGTACACACGTTCTTCGAGATAAATGGCATGAAAGCCACGTAAGCAAACCATGTTCCAAACTGGTGAAGGAGAATAGGGCGTAAAAATAGCCCCAATGTACTTTGAGCGTAAAGCAGTAGATTTTGCGTAAAATAGCCCTGACATAGACTTCCCGCGTAAAGTGGTTATTAAATAACCTTGAGCATAAAAGCAGCTCAAATAGACTTTACGCACACGTCGATTGTTGAGCGTAAAGGCTCGTATAATCTTCGTGCGTAAAAGAAGCCATTGTGTTAGCGTAAAGTAGCTCAATCCACACACTAAACGACAACATTGGTCTCTGTGTAAAAACAAATCCCTTTGTGATATATGCCATCATTAATATCTCCATGTCAGAGTTTGCATTAAATGCGAGATTTGACAACATTTTCCAGCGTAAAAGTGGCTGCTCGGTCCTTGGCGTAAAACCATGGGTTTAGACCCGAACGTAAAATGATCAGCCTGCTTAGGCATAAAGCGATTAGCCTAGTCTTGGGCGTAAAGAGATTACCCGCTCTGCTAGGCGTAAAGCAGATCACTTATGAATGAGATGACTCTTTCTTTGAAGCACTTTTTACGCACCTACAAGACCCCCTTCAAAGTTTTCAAATATCTCCAAAATTTGAAACACTTTGAACAGAAGCGTAAAAGTTGAGATTTGATCAGTCAGCGTAAAATTCGGGATACGCAACCGTCATCTGCGTAAAAGCGGGGATATCTAACAGTCGGCATAATTTTCAAGAAAAATAATGTCGGTCAACACTTAACCATCACAATAAATTTCTTTCTCGAAACTTTCGAATGTCTCCTCATCTTCCCGAGTGAGCAGTTTCCAATAAGGAATGTGAAGAGTTGCTTTGATTTGTATAAATAAGGACAAATTCTTTATTCTTGACATTCATCCTCGTTTTGTCATGGCGTCGAAGAACGAGATTACTAACAAAGAGGCTTCGAGCTCCAGGCTCGATTTTGAGCGGGCGTGCAACCTTTTAGAATGTTTTGGAGTAACTCCGCCGTCTTTAATCACATTGATGGTGGTCCCCCAAACGAAGGGCCAGGAGATGCCGAAGCGTTTCTTAATCTGATGCTCCGCTCCGGGATTCGCAATATGCACGAACTAGGTGTCTCCCTTCGTCAGCCCAACGAAGGAGAGAAATAATAATGTTTTTATTTATCGCGAATCTTTAATTTGTAGGGGTCCACTTCTCCCTTTATAAATAAAATTTTGCTGCTAACCTCATGTATTGATGCGTACTTGTTTATGCACTTCTTTTGACTGTTTCTATGGTTTGTTAATTCTCAAGAAACAAACCAACATGTGGCATCTGTCTTGTGGTTACGAGAGCCTTTAAATAGGATCTTCTCCCGAAATAGACTCATCCCAACAGTTTCTGTTGGCCCATTGGTCATATGGTCAACCTGATTTTATTAATTGATCAAACTCTGTCTGGATATATGGGACATCTCGGATTCTTGGACATGATCAAGATTGGCTATCCACTGAATTCAAGATCGAAGATCTGTTTGCCTACTCGAGTCTATAATTCCTTATGCAATGTATTTTTCATTTTATTTGAGTCTAGGAATATGTTGTACACCGAGTCGTACTGGCAAATAGGCTACCCTTAAATGAGTTCAAAATATTTTTAAAATGACCTCTCAAAAAGGTTTACAAAAAAGTTTTCAAAAAGGTTTTCAAAATCACCAAAAGCTTTTTCAAAACCCTAACTAAACCCTGACTTAACCCTGACAGAACTCGGACCGAGTTCGGCCAGAGTTCGGTTAGTGGTCGTTGTGATTTTGAATCCTTGGAACTTGGTCCTCCTGCAGTTGCGGATTTGACCGAGATTTGCTCATAGAGTTCTGTCCGAATTCTGCCCGAATTCTGTCAAAAGTCTGCCTTTGGAACTCCTATAAATAGGGAAGGATTTCGATCATTTCAACTCACTCATTCACTTTCAATCTTCTCTCTATCTAAAGCTTTCAGTCTTCCAAAGAGTTTTCTAGAGCTTTCAATTTCAGATCCCAAGCCAGTTACAATCCACTAGTCAATTTGCCAGTGCGGTACGGTCTAGAAGTTTCTGAGAGATTGTAATCAGAAGGCTTGATTGAAGAATACCTCTTCACATTTGAAGTTGGACGAGTTCTTCGTATCAAAGCTTGCGTTGTAGAAGTTGCAAGGACTTCGTAAGAAAACTTGTGGTTTTTCCAATAGTGGATTCAACTGGTAGCAAGAGTTCTACCGACTGGATTAGTCCTCAACAGAGGGATACCAGTATACATCGCTGTCTTTGCGTTTGCTCTCTTAACTCTGTCTTTTCTTTTGTGATTAATATTCTGTGATTGTGCTGCTAACTTTTTTAATTAGCATTATTTTGCTGCCAACTCTATTCACCCCCTCTAGAGTATTACGCTTTACTATTTCGTTCCTACAATTGGTATCAGAGCGGGTGTTACAGGTAAAGCAAAGGTAACAGTGCAATTATTTATTCATTTTAATTAACTGTTATATAGATCACAACACAACACATGGCAACTGTGAAATTCACAAGTGAAGGCCAGGCCACAAACAGACCCCCACTGTTTGATGGTACGAATTATACATATTGGAAAACACGGATGAGTTTCTTCTTGAAATCACTTGACATTGATTTATGGTCCATTGTTCTTGATGGCTATCAAAAGCCACCTCGTATAAATTTTGATGGAGTTTTAGTTGAAAAACCCCACAGCAGACATACAGAGGAAGAAAAGAAAAGGGCCAGTCTTGACGCACGTGCCATTAATGCTCTCTTTTGTGCTTTAGACAGAACTGAATTTAACAGGGTGTCTATCTGCACAACGGCTAATGAAGTATGGAAGCTACTTGAAGTCACACATGAAGGCACGACTCAAGTCAAGGAATCTAAAGTCAGCAGACTTACTCAAGAGTACGAGGCGTTCAAGATGAAGTCCAACGAAACAGTTACACAAATGTTCGAGAGGTTCTTGGATATTGTAAATCCTTTGTCCTTCCTAGGCAAAGATTACAGTAACCATGAAAAGATTCACAAACTTCTGCGAGCTCTCACCAAGAACTAGATTCCAAACGCTACTGCAATCATTGAAGGGAACGATCTCACAACTGTAGAAGCATGGAAAATATTAGAAATAAAGGCATAATGACCCATGCGGCTCTGGACAGCAAGCCTATGCGGTTCATACTGGAGTTGCTTTATGCGGCCCAAAAGGAGACCCCCAGACTCATGCGGCTCGGGGACATGCGGCTCAAATCGATGCCACGTGTGACCCCCCCTACAGTTGGCCATTGGAGTAATGGCCTCATTTAATGCTCTGACACGACTCGACGGCTGCGACGTCTCTGACATAAAGTGTCATAATGGCTCTGCCATAATGACAGATTCTTGGGGAAAAGAAGAAGATCTCTGACCCGATCTGTCAGAAATCCTATGTTGCCACGTGGCAAAAGTCTCATGCGGCTCGGTTAAAGAACAGCTTCATGCGGCTCCGTGAGGCGTCATTCTAATATGATTAACAGAAATCCGCCATATGCGGTCCACTCATAGCCCGGCCTATGCGGCTCAATACCACATGCGGCCCACAGAAACTATACGGCTCATGGAGAGGTCGTCTCCTGCGGTTCGCAAAGACCACGCATATGAGGCTCACGGAATGTTCGTCCCCTGCGGCTCGACGAGATGTTGACTCATACGGCTCATGAAGGGTATCTCCCTGCGGTTCAAGTATTGGCCACTCTATGCGGCCCTGGCAGGATCTTCAATCAAAAGACGTGGCATTGAAGATTCGACCGAATCCCAACGAGAATATTTGACATCATCAGCAAGACACGTGGCGAGCAATCAGATATTAGCATAACCAATCACGAAGATTTAAAGCAATCAGCATTAACTGCTCATAAGATTTGGTGCTATCCGCATTAGTGGCCGAGATTCGTTATGATCAAGATCAAGGGTCCAGATAGAATGAAGGAGCGCCGACATTCCAAACAGATTGCAAACCCTAATAATCACATCCCACCCTTATAAATAGCCAGCAGCATTCATACAAAAAAAAAAGAGGGCGGCAATAATAAAAAAAAAAATAAGAAGAGAGAGATACCCACAGAGAGAGAGTTCCCCTTTTTTCGTGACAATCACAGAGAGAGAGAAGCCCAGAGAGCAACCAGAGAGGAGCAAGAAGAGCCTTTCTTCGTCAACGCCGAGCAAATCTTCCCCGAGTCAAGACTGCATACTGATCGTCCAAGGAGTAAGGCAGAGCGGCCGTCGCTTTCCCGAGCCTCTATCGTCACCCCCCAGAATCAAAAATAAACAATCGCACTTAGTCTGCTGTACCTAGGTTTTCGTCCCTAGGCTTTCTTTGTGCGAGCGAGTTTGTATTGTGAGTCTAAGTTCAGTCCTCCGATAATTGTTCTGTTCTTTTACAATCAATGGCAAACACGATGGCGACTCTGCTGGGGACTAACTTCTCCACGGCTGAGGAGTTGGTGACGCAATCAGATGCAGCCAAACTTGGCTCCACACAAAAGAAGATGGTCGTCCGCTTCGACCAACAGGCGTTCGAAGAGATGCTCTCTGAAGGCAGCGCTGGCCCGGCCCAGAAGCGCACCCGCACCACGAAGGCTCGCAAAGAATGGAGACCGAAGTCATTTGCTCCTCCTCAAGCCCTCGATGGGATGCCCTCTGTTGCTCAAGACGGCGAGAAGGATTCCCCTGCGGTCCCACTTCAGATCGTAGACAACTCTGCTGCCCCCAAGTCTGACAGAAGAAAACATTATGATGCTGGACTTGCAGGGACAAAGAGGGACTCTACGCGGTCCGAACCGCAGAAGAGTATTAGCCGCAGGGAGAAAGCCCATGCGGCTACATCCGCCAACCGCATGAAGAAAACTCATGCGGCTACTTCTGTCAGCCGCATAACTTATGCGACTACAGTTCTCGACCGCATGGATGAAACTCATGTGGCTAGAAAAGTCAATCGTTTACAGAAAACCCATGCGGCCACAGATGCCAACCGCATGCGGCCAGCCTGCACGGTCATGGCTCCTAGCCGCATAAGAACTCGTCCGACGACAGGAGACAACCGCGTACAGACAGCCTGCACGGTTTCCACTCCCAGCTGCATAGCATCCGCTCCATGCTCCTCTCGATCAGTTTTCGACCGTCTCTCGTACGGCCCGAACCCTGATGACTCTCTGGATGATAAGCCAGACTCTGTGATGTTCAACTTGGACTCTTCTTATTATGCACCCACAAGCGCTAAAAAGAAGAAGTCTAGGGCAGCACGGGCTCATCAAGCCCAGATAGCTGCCCCAACCTCTGACTATCAGGGCGTCCCGCTGATTATCACACGGGCCCCTGATGGGAAGTTATACAGAACCGCTCAAGTCCAAACCCCGACGGCGAACGGACAGAGTGGTCCCTCTGACCTGCGTGAGGCGATCCTCCACAAGCGCAAGGAAAGCGAAGGGGCTTCGGCGTGCAGAGAGTCCTCGCAGGGACGTCACTGCGCCCAGATTATCGTCAACTGCTGTTGCAGCAACACGGCAAACCGGCCATCCGCCTTCCAAAGATTACGACATCCGAGCTCGGAAGACGAGGCACCCCCTGTGGCCTCCTGCAATTCTGCGCGGAAAGCCCCTGTTGAGGGGAGAGAAAAGAAAACCAGCATCTCCAGTCCAAAGGTGTCAACTATTGCAGCTAAGAAGCCGTCGTCTAAAGGATCATCCTCTGCTGGAGTATTCCAACACACCCGTTCAAAGACAAAAATGGCTGCAGTAGGAAGTTCACCGCCCACGTCACTGGGGGTTGTTGGAACTGGGGGTAGCTCTCCTCCGAACATCCACGACAACCCGACATTCCAAGAAGACGGACTGGAGGAAGCAAATCCTCAAACGGGTACAACAGATACCGACGTCCCCGAGGATATCCTAAACGAAGCAGGCTCAGAAGCTGGGGGTACTGCCCCTTCTGAGTCCGAACCTGAAGAAAACATACCCACATATCCTGATAATTTCTCGATGCATGAGTATGACTCGGAGAGCACGTCCGCCACCACTCCTTCTGTCACTCCTCACGTGAGGACGGCATTCATGACGGACAACAGCCAAGGCGGTTCCGGCGATCGCCAACGTATCGACACTTTGGAGGCCATACTGCACGCCTTGGTCAAGTCTGTGGACGAGATCAAAGCAGCGCTTCCTACTTTGCAGGGAGTGATACCTGGTCAGACAAGCGTGGGTCCCACGAACAACATAGATTCAAATTCAGCGGCACCAAACCCGGGCAATAATGCTCCCGAGATAACGGCTCCTACCGCGACAGATGAGGCTCGAGAAGTAAGAAGAGAGGTTCAGGAGCTCCGAGCAATGTTCCAAGCCCGAGAAAACTCTCAAGACCTCAGAATACGGCAACCATATCCTGCTGAATGGAGGGATGTTCCCTTTCCCCCAAGATATAAACCGTTCAATATCAACCCATATGACGGCAAAACTTCAGCAAGCCGGTACATCACTTATTTTGAGGTCACTACCGACCATCTGCCCCATGATGATGCCATCCTCACACGATTATTCATTGGGGCACTGGAAGGAGTCGCCTTCGATTGGTACCGCAACCTGCCAGACAATTGCATTCACTCCTTCGCTGGCTTCAAGCGCTTGTTCTTGGAGAGGTTCTACGAGGTAGGGCAGGACGTCACGATGTCTACCCTCATGGACGTCGTTCAAGGAGAGAAAGAGCTGACGAGGAATTACATTGAGCGGTTTCGTCAAACCGCAATGAAGTTGCCATCTGGCAACCCGGACTCTTCCTTGATTGAAATTTGCCAAAAGAGATTACTCCCGACAATTAGTCTCTGGATGGGCGAAAGCCAATTCAAGGACTGGAAGGCTTTTATCATCAGCGCTACAAGTGTCGAAGAACGATTGAAGAAAGCTCGCCAGCTGGGGTTGCATATCTCAGAGGAAGAGAACAAGGGGAAGCGTCCCAATGTCAGCAGCGACAATGGGGGTAGCCCCTCCAACAACCGGGACAACAGAGGCAAGCAGGCTATGGTGACCGATACAGCCCAGAAACCCGAGCCACAGCTAGCAGACAAACAATGGCCTCAAATCACTTATTCTTTCGAAGACGGCCACGTCAAGCCTATCTTGGACATGCTTATACAAGGGGACAGAATTCAGCTTCCTCCACCAAGGCGGGAACCTCGGCCGACTGATTTGGAAAATCCGAAATTCTGCCATTACCACCGCTATGTCCACCATGCTACACACGACTGCTACCAACTGAAATGGTATATCCAGAACCTCATCGATTCGAACGCTCTGGCTACCGACTTCGAGGAGGTAACCGTAGCAGCCAACATGGTGTCCGTACAATTCGGCAATTTCCCTCCAACAGAGACTCAAGACGGTGTCATACCCATCCCTCTGGCAACGATGGAAATCGCTAATCTTCCGCCCACCCGTGATCAAACTCCCGGTTTAGTACCTCTCACCACATCACGAGGGGAAATCATGTGGGTTCATCCGGACCTAATCCACGAGGTGACTCAGCCCACTTTACCTTCTAAAAAGAAAAGTGGAAAGGTCAGATCATGCCGCACCACCTCGACAGAGAAGGAGGAAGTCTCAGCTGTCACTACTCGATCTGGAGCACAAGCCCAACCAGTGGCCGAGAATCCGACTAATGATCAGCAACCCACAAATGCTGATACTCCGGGACCGGCTCAGCCTTCGACGACCGACAAGCCTAGGCCAAAGGAGACTCGCTTCGACAAATCCCTCCGAAAGGAGACACCTCAGGGGCTAGAAAGACCCTACAACTTCGACATCTTGGCTCAATTGGCCAATACACCGACCAAATTGTCTTTATACGAACTCCTGAGGCTCTCGAAGGATGTCCGCACAGCTTTAAGCGAGGCGCTCCAAAATGCCGACGCATATTTTGCTCAGGTCAACCTTACAGGAGATAACCAACCTGCAGAGCTCCAAGATAGTGCGTGTACAGGGGCAATGCCCAATATCGTCTTCTCTCCGCAGGATATGCTCATCAAAACAAACCTGTACGATCGCCCATTGTACTACACTGGATACATCGGCGACGTGAAGGTGGACCGAATGCACATTGATCCTGGATCCTCCATAAGCATCATTCCGAAGGGTCTGCTACATCATCTTCGCATTCCGATGCACCGCCTAACACCTACAAGCACCGCCATTAGCGGTTTCAATTCGGGCAGGAGCTACCCAATAGGAAAGATACGCTTGAAATGTCAGATCGGCGATCTCCAATCAGAAGTCACCTGCTACGTCATAGATGCCGACACATCTTACAATATCCTTCTGGGGCTGCCTTGGATACACGATTACATGATCGTGCCTTCCACGCTACACCAGTGCTTCAAATATGTCGATAAGCACGGCTTCGTGAGGACAGTGTTTGCTGATATCGATCCCTTCAAAGGAGTCGAATCTTATTACTCAGATTCATGTCTGTACGAAAAATCAAAGAAGCACCTGGTCGAAGAGGAGGTGCAAGCTCACACCAAGACAACCACAGGATCAGAAGAACCTCTGACGATCCACCTCCAGGCTCGCAAACCGGGCAGTTCTGCACCCCTTACGGCTACTCTGCGTAAGGACGCAATCAGTCTGTCGGCACAAGAAGAACAAATGAGAATCCGGCTACCAAGGTCTGGCCAAGCGCCGAAACCCACACCAGGGCCACTTACCATCAGACTACCGAGAGTCGGTCAGCTCCAAACGGAGAAGCTCAAACCCTCCGATAGACTGCTTACGATACGTCTTCCTAGAAAGGGACATCACCCCGATGCAAAGTCAGACGCTTCTAGCGAACCATCCACTCCTCGCCCTGCGTCAGATGCCAAACTGGGGGTTGCCAGTCTGCCAACAACTCCACGACCTGCTCCGCCAGTCGAGCCTCTGAAGATCAAGCTGACTAGGTCGATCTCTCAGTCTTCACTTATACAGGGGGTGGCCGAAGAAGAACCAGAATTAGCCAAGTATGTGGCTGCCCACTCCGATACCCCTTCCGCGGATGATATAATCCCTCTCGAGAAGATACCTTATTTTGTCAATAAAGGGCTATCTTTGAACTACACCGAGCTCAATAAGCTATGTGCAATGTATGCTATGGACCACGGTATAGGCACTCACCTACACACACAAGTGGTAAATGTATATACCACAATCCAGCTTACTCCAGCAGAAGACGCTTACCGAATAATCGAGGGAGGGGACCACCCGATTATCTTCGGCCGAAAAGACGATCCGTACCCCTTCACCGTAAAAGAAGTCGATCTTGAGTCAGATGCCGGGAGATTGCCTCTATACCTTTATAGTCCCCAGTCCAAATACCTCATGCAGAAGCAAGGATATGATCTAGAAACTACACCAGGTCTGAATTACGGTACCGGACGGCGACTACCTTTAAAGCCCCCAGTACCGTCTGGTAAGCCACGGGACTACTATAGCAAAACTCGATGCGGACTAGGGTACGTAACTCCCACGACGACCCCGGAGAATTCAGATGAAGAATGCGACTGCCAGTCACATTTAACCGGGTCACCAACTTCCGACTCGGATACCAGCATCGGAGACATATTCAGACAGGTCCTGTCAGCCAACATGGCATTCGCCGACGCTTACGAAGAAAACGAGGACATTCCTGAAATCCTCGAGCTTGAGCCATGGCCCCAACAGCTAGACGCACAATGGGAAAAGCGGTTCAAGCTGAGAGAACCTTCTACAGAGGATGAAGTTATGCAGGTCGACCTCGGCACCGAATCCTCTCCAAAGCCAATCTTTGTCAGTAAAAGCCTAACAGACGAGGAACGAGAATCACTACTGGAACTCATCAGAGAATATACTGACGTATTTGCCTGGAGTTACGAAGATATGTCGGGATTAGATCCCGATATTGCTCTTCATAAACTCAACATACGGCCGGATGCAAAGCCAGTCAAGCAACAGCAACGACGTTTCCGCCCAGGAGTCATGGACGCAATCGAAGCCGAAGTCAACAAGCTGATAGCCAGCGGCTTCATCCGAGAGGAGCAGCACCCTGATTGGGTCGCCAATATAGTTCCGGTCCTTAAAAAGAACGAAAAAATCCGAATCTGCATCGACTTCCGTAATCTGAATGAGGCATGTCCGAAAGACGAATTTCCCCTCCCAATCACGGACATCATGATTGACCACACATGCGGCTTCGAACGTATGTCATTCATGGATGGATTCTCGGGATATAATCAAATTAAGATGTCCCCCGACGACGAGAAGCACACATCATTTAGAACACCGATCGGCACGTACTGCTACACAGTCATGCCATTCGGTCTAAAGAACACTGGTGCCACATATCAGCGGGCTATGAGTATCATTTTCAGAGAACATTTGCGCAAGACAGTGGAATGCTACGTCGACGACATCGCTGTCAAGAGTCGCCGTAAGGAAGATCATCTGCAAGATCTGAGAACGGTATTCGACCTGATGCGAGCCCACAATCTGAAGATGAACCCTACAAAGTCATTCTTGGGCGTATCCAACGAGAAGTTCTTAGGTTTCATCATCACTGCACGGGGTATCCATGTAGACCCTGAGAAAACCAAGGCAATAATGGAGATGGGTCCCCCGAAAAATCTCCGCGAACTTAGAGGCCTCCAAGGGAGACTAGCTTATATCAGAAGGTTCATTTCCAATCTCTCCGGGCGATGCCGACCCTTCACACACCTCATGAAGAAGGGAGTCTCATTCGTATGGGACGAGGAATGCCAGCGTGCTTTCGACGACATCAAAGAATATTTGTCAAATCCCCCAGTCCTGGTGGCCCCGGTCCCTGGAAAACCATTCCTACTCTATGTACGAGCAATGGAACACTCCCTCGGTGCCCTGCTGGCACAAAACAACGACGCAGGCCACGAGCAAGCTATATACTATCTCAGCCGAATGATGGTCGGGCCCGAATATCGATACACTGCCGTGGAGAAAGAATGCCTCGCCTTGGTATTCGCCATTCAAAAGATGCGGCATTATGTTACAGGACAAACCATACATGTGATCTCACGGGTAAATCCCCTCAGGGTCCTCATGACTAAACCAGGGGCGCTTAGCTCTTGCCTCGCTACATGGGCGATACTACCATCCCCATATCATATGATCTTCGTCCCACAGAAGGCTGTCAAAGGCCAAGCCCTGGCAGACTTTTTGGCAGCCCATCCAAGATCGGGGCTATCCAAAATATACGAGAAAATCCCAGACGAGGTCGCCGATTCGAATACAACCACCCACGATAACATATGGAGGATGTTCTTCGATGGCGCTTCAAGAACTGGACCCAAGGAAAATATCGTCGTCGGGGTCGGAGTGGTATTGATCTCCCCTACCGGGCTAGTGATCAATCGCGCCTACTCTCTCACGGAGCCCTGTTCCAACAATGTGGCCGAGTACAACGCTTTGGTCATTGGCCTCCAACTCGCGAAGGAGCTGGGGGTAGAATATCTTGAAGCATACGGCGATTCATAATTAATCGTCAACCAGAT
Source organism: Iris pallida (assembly GCA_029216955.1). Classification (NCBI taxonomy): domain Eukaryota; kingdom Viridiplantae; phylum Streptophyta; class Magnoliopsida; order Asparagales; family Iridaceae; genus Iris; species Iris pallida. The sequence continues at coordinate 20,982,313 of JANAVB010036019.1, forward strand.
TCGGGGGTCGTACGAAGTCCGCCATGAAGACATGATCCCCTACCACCAAATAGCAATCAACATCATCTCCTCATTCGAGGGATTCTTCATCGAACACGTCCCCAGACTTCAAAATATCGAAGCCGATGCCCTAGCAGGCCTTGCCGCTTCCTTAGCAGTGCCGAACCAAGCCCATCACTCGGTTGACGTGATAGGCCACGAACTGGTCTGTCCCAAGAACAATATCCAATTCATGGCAAGCTATTCCGCCCAGTCAATCGACGAAACACCAGACTGGAGGCAGCCGTTCATTGACTTCGTCGTATACGACATCCTCCCCGAGAATCCAAGGGAAGCCACCTCCATCAGACGACGTTCCCTCAGATTCTTCTACGACACAGAGACAAAGATGCTATATTGACGATCCTACGACGGGTTATTGCTCCGGTGCTTATCAAACGCAGAAGCCAAAGAAGCTGTACGAGAAGCTCACGACGGTGTCTGTGGGGCCCATCAGCCTGGCCCTAAACTGCAAGACCGCCTTCGCCGGATGGGCTACTACTGGCCCACGATGGTGGCAGACGCAATAGACTACGCCAGAAAATGTAAGGCCTGCCAAGTCCATGCAGACTTCATTCACCAACCATCCGAGTTTCTACATCCAACGGTGGCGTCTTGGCCATTTGAAGCATGGGGAATGGATATCATTGGTCCAATCACCCCACCTTCCTCTCGAGGACATCGCTTCATACTTGCGATCACTGATTATTTCTCCAAATGGGCGGAAGCTATCCCACTCGCAGAAGTCAAAACTTCAAACATGATTAGCTTTCTCAAGCATCACGTCATATATCGCTTTGGATTGCCACGAAGGATCATCCATGACAATGGTCCGCAGTTTATAAGCCACGCATTCTACCGATTCTGCGATAAGCACCGCATTCAGAATGTTGCTTCAACACCATACAACCCGGCATCGAATGGGTTAGCAGAAGCATTCAACAAAACAATCATCAAACTCCTCAAGAAGTTTGTATCTTCCAATAAACGCGACTGGAACGAGAAGCTCGGCGAATGTTTATGGGCCTATCGCACCACGATTCGAACAGCTACTGGGAATACACTATTCTCTCTAGTATATGGGAGCGAGGCAGTCCTCCCACTGGAAATTCAGATTCCCTCACTCCGCGTCGCCCTCACTTATCAATTGACAATAGACGATAACTACCGACGCCAACTACAAGAGTTGGAAGCCCTAGATGAAAAACGCCTCTTAGCTCAGCAAAGGATCGAGCTATACCAAGCACGTGTCTCAGGGGCCTTCAACAAGAAGGTCAAAATCAGAACATTCCAAGTGGGCGATCTCGTTCTGGCAGTCCGAAGGCCAATGGTCATGACTCACAAGACCGCAGGCAAATTCCAGCCAAAATGGGAAGGCCCATTTATCATTGAGGCCGTGTTTTCCAACGGCGCCTACCGTCTCGCCAAACAGAATGGGGACTTGCTTATGTTACCCGTCAACGGTAAGTTTCTGAAGAAATACTATGTTTAGACAATATTTTCCAAATTATCGAGCCATGTATCCATTGATACCACTGAACCCACATCCACAACATTTCAGATTACCGAGCCATACACCTACTGGCGTCGCTAAACCCTCACTTCCTCAATATTCTAAATCACCAAGTTATGTACCTGCTGGTACCTCTGAACTTACACCCCGGTCACTCTATCAGATAGTAAGTCACATATAATTATGCCTCTGAACTTTCTTCCTGAAAGAGATCCTCCCTCATGATCCACTACCCGTACTCCCAGTGCACAAAAAGGGTAATCGATCCGCCAATCTCCGAAACGACCATGTCCTCATTACCTCTGAGTCGTTTTCACTACCACCAAAAAAACAAACCGCCCCCTCGCATAGAACTTCCATGTCCTCCTACCTCTGAGTAGCTCTATGCACCCCTTCTTCATTGAGCCCACTCCTGCCATGTCCTCATTACCTCTGAGTGGGAAGGCTCCGTCGAAGAAATCACCATATTTGCCATGTCCACATTACCTCTGAGCAAGTATGTTGGTTCCCTCTCAATCTATTATCTGTACTCACAACCAGAGTACGACCAGGATAATAGGTCCACAAATATCCTCTGTTGACCACAAATGTCCTCTGTTGACCATAAATGTCCTCTGTTGACCACAAATGTCCTCTGTTGACCACAAATGTCCTCTGTTGACCACAAATAGCTTCCGAAAAGTCTCTCCTGCCATGTTCTCATTACCGCTGAGCAGGAAGGTTTCAGGATAAAACCTTCATGTTTGCCATGTCATCATAACCTCCGAGCAAATGTGTTCGGTTCCCTTTCACCCTATTATCCGCATCCTGAACTAGGGTACGCCAAGGGTAATAGGTCCACAAATATTCATTCGCTAAGCTTCTTAGCATAAATCCACCATCTTACCGCGCCCCGGGAGCCCAGCTGCTCTACGGCATTCCTTCCCCTAGTACCAAAAACATCCATGACCACTTTGTTGTGACTGTCCCGGACATCCTATCTAAACTGTTATCCGTACCTAAAACCAAGGTACGCCTAGGATAACAGGTCCACAAATAAATCCCCCAGCAAGTCCAAATTCCATAAACACCGCAAGTACAAGATAAAGATGAAACATATCCATTTTCGAAGTTTCACATCCTCCGGGATTATATCACTGCTACAAGATAGAAATAAAGAGAAAATAAACAGGATAAGACAGAGGAACAACTATGATCCGGAAGCCACAAAACGTCAAGAAATGGTCTTTCAGCGAGGCAGTCGACCGCTCAAACCACTGACTAGTTCGATACACCGGCTCTGGAGGCAACGACGTCGCCCAAATGAGCAAAAGATCCCGTTGAGAAATAAAGTCCCCAGACTTGACATAACCCCATTCTTTCAGGATAAGCATGCCAGTCATAATCCAAATTATCGTGGGGTACACCAGGGATACAAAGTTCACACAGAATATCCTATTGAAAGTAAATCATGACAAGAAAGGAGGAAAGCAAATACATTCCCTTCATCAGAACGATCGACTACATTCACGCAATTAACAAACGAAACCGAAGGAAATTCTTCATTACTTCTTCAGACGAAAGGGAAAGATACAAGCCACAGGAAAACAGATAGGAACATGCAGAAAATAGATATCTGCAGGGAATTCCTAAAAACCTAGTTACAGAAACGCATATACCAATCCCTCAACCACTTCACATACGAGGGATGCAGTTGGAGGAGATCTTCGTCCGGAATAAGAGTATCAGAATCCCCAGAGCTACCACCCTCAACAGCCTCGACAGTTGGAGAGAGGCCATCCTGTGCAGACGGCGGTTCTTCCTCCTTCGTTTCTTTAACGAGGGCAGGTCCTTGGTCGATGACAGGAGGCGACGGCTCCTCTGGCACTGTAACCTCGGCGTTCAGTGGAGATACTGCAAGGACAAAACAAAGAAACAAAGTAAAGATGTTCTAAAAAGAGACAAGTTATGTGGCTCGTTGAAGACAACTCGTATGCGGGTCGGACATGGGAAAAATCTCAGGTAATCCACGTCACGAGACGTATATGCGGACCACGAAATTTTAACTCACATGCGACTCCGACATAGGGCATACTCCATGCGGCTCGATCACGAGACATGTATGCAGATTACATATCTTGAACTTGTATGCGGCTCAGACATGGGGTATACCCTATGCGGCTCAATCAGGGAACGTGTATGTGGGTCACGTGGTTGCGTGCACGGAGGAGACAGTAGAGCAGACCCTGTTAGGGTTTCAAAATACCTAATCTTCTACATAGGTTATTACCTTCGATGGCGACGTGCACATCAAGGCAGATGGAGGGTGCGACGGTCGACGATGAAGCCGATTTCTTTCTCCTCGCCGCGGCCTTCTTCACAATCTTGGAAACCCTAGGCGCCATTACTGTTTGTCAGTTGAAGAAGAAAACAAGACAGAAGTTTTCAGTCAAGAAAAATCTAAAACCCGCCTATTTATAGAAAAAGAAGGATTACTGAACGACGCCTCGAACGACATGATCGACCCTTCGGCTATAGAGGCAAACTGGACAATCAGAAGGAAAAAACCCTTAGGATCCTCCCCCAAGAGACGGCATGAAATCAAAACAAATCAAGAGCATTTAATCAGGACATGTGGAAAAGAGTCTATGCGGACAGCTAACTCTATGCGGCTGAGACACTTATGCGGCATGAACGGGGCCATGCTTCTTATTCAAAGTGTTCCAATTTTACAAATTGAAAACTTTGAAGGGGGTCCTGTAGAAGCATGGAAAATATTAGAAATAAAGGCATAATGACCCATGCGGCTCTGGACAGCAAGCCTATGCGGTTCATACTGGAGTTGCTTTATGCGGCCCAAAAGGAGACCCCCAGACTCATGCGGCTCGGGGACATGCAGCTCAAATCGATGCCACGTGTGACCCCCCCTACAGTTGGCCATTGGAGTAATGGCCTCATTTAATGCTCTGACACGACTCGACGGCTGCGACGTCTCTGACATAAAGTGTCATAATGGCTCTGCCATAATGACAGATTCTTCGAGAAAAGAAGAAGATCTCTGACCCGATCTGTCAGAAATCCTATGTTGCCACGTGGCAAAAGTCTCATACGGCTCGGTTAAAGAACAGCTTCATGCGGCTCCGTGAGGCGTCATTCTAATATGATTAACAGAAATCTGCCATATGCGGTCCACTCATAGCCCGGCCTATGCGGCTCAATACCACATGCGGCCCACAGAAACTATACGGCTCATGGAGAGGTCGTCTCCTGCGGTTCGCAAAGACCACGCATATGAGGCTCACGGAAAGTTCGTCCCCTGCGGCTCGACGAGATGTTGACTCATGCGGCTCATGAAGGGTATCTCCCTGCGGTTCAAGTATTGGCCACTCTATGCGGCCCTGGCAGGATCTTCAATCAAAAGACGTGGCATTGAAGATTCGACCGAATCCCAACGAGAATATTTGACATCATCGGCAAGACACGTGGCGAGCAATCAGATATTAGCATAACCAATCACGAAGATTTAAAGCAATCAGCATTAACTGCTCATAAGATTTGGTGCTATCCGCATTAGTGGCCGAGATTCGTTATGATCAAGATCAAGGGTCCAGATAGAATGAAGGAGCGCCGACATTCCAAACAGATAGCAAACCCTAATAATCACATCCCACCCTTATAAATAGCCAGCAGCATTCATACAAAAAAAAAGAGGGCGGCAATAATAAAAAAAAAATAAGAAGAGAGAGATACCCACAGAGAGAGAGTTCCCCTTTTTTTGTGACAATCACAGAGAGAGAGAAGCCCAGAGAGCAACCAGAGAGGAGCAAGAAGAGCCTTTCTTCGTCAACGCCGAGCAAATCTTCCCCGAGTCAAGACTGCATACTGATCGTCCAAGGAGTAAGGCAGAGCGGCCGTCGCTTTCCCGAGCCTCTATCGTCACCCCCCAGAATCAAAAATAAACAATCGCACTTAGTCTGCTGTACCTAGGTTTTCGTCCCTAGGCTTTCTTTGTGCGAGCGAGTTTGTATTGTGAGTCTAAGTTCAGTCCTCCGATAATTGTTCTGTTCTTTTACAATCAATGGCAAACAACAACTATGTCCCTCGAAGTACTCATGGGTAAGCTACTCACTCATGAACTGGAGCTACAAGATTTTGAAGAGCCTGCACCAAAGGAGAAGACAATCGCTCTCAAGGCTCAGCACAGAAAAGCTATTGAAGGTGACTCAGACAGCAGTGGATCTGACGCTGAAGATCAAGCACTCCTAGCAAGGAAGTTCAAAAGATTCATGAGATATGAGAAGAGAGTCAAAGAGAACAATAGCAACAACGGGTATCAAGAAGATGTTGTTTGCTATGGTTGCAAGAAGAAGGGACACATGAAGAAGGATTGTCCCACAAACTCATCATCAAGCAAGAAGAGAAACAGGTATGAAAAAGGGAACCTGAAGAGATCAACATCACAAAAATATGCCAACACCAGCATATGGCATGAAAGTGAAGCCAGCGACTCAGAAGACGAACAATCAAAAGATGCTGCAAATGTATGCTTTATGGCATCCGATCAGGTACCTGCTGAACCTGTAGTTGATACTTATGATGACTTCACCTTTGAGTAATTAGGAGATGCCTTCAGTGACCTGATGACTGATTACAGGAAACTGCATAGCAAGTATCAAACCTCTAAGAAGGTACTCAAAGAGTACAAAGGTGAAATAGGTAGGCTTACCGACCTACTAGCTGAGGTTAGAAATAATGTTAGTGAGTCTGGTAAGCTTTCTTCAATAAAGCTCTTATTACACGAGACTACCAAGTCATCTGAAGAGAAAGACAAAATTATTGACCAACTCAAGGAAGAACTTTCTATAGAGAAGAAAAGTCTTAAATGTGCACAAATCAGAATGGAATCACTTACTTCTGATTATACTAAGTTGTATGACACTTCCAAAAGATTGGAAATTAGGTTAGGAAAACAGCCTGAGCCTGCTGCTTCCTTCCCTAACACGTGTCATTTATCGAAAAATCGGAACATTCCCAAGCCAAACACTGTCAGACCTAATCCTATCAAACCTTTACCCCAAAAGGTTAAGCCCAAACAAGATTATAGGTATGCTTTCTTCTATACTGGAAAACCTAAACCTACCAACCATGCACACCACTCAGCTTTCAACACTCGACATGCACAATGTCATTATTGTGGCCTCATTGGTCATATTTCATCTGCATGTAGAATGAGAAAGTTTGTTGATTTAAATATTTATGCCTGGATACCAAAAGCTAACAATTCAGGACCCTACAAGAAATGGGTACAAAAAGTTTCATTTGTAAACTGTTTTGTAGGTGGAACACCCTTCATATGTTAGAAGCAAATGGATCCTCGACAGCGGTTGCTCACGGCATATGACCGGTGACGCTACCCTATTTGCAATACTGTCGAAAAAAAAGAAGGAAGGCTATGTCTCCTTCGGTAATAACTTGAAAGGGTATATTATTGGTATCGATAATGTTGCTAAGTCTCCCTATCCTGTGATTAAGGATGTCTGTCTGGTTACCGAGTTGAAACATAATCTACTCAGCATAAGTCATCTAGCTGATCATGGTTATGGCATCAACTTTGGCAAAGACAAATGTACTATAGTTGATAGCTCAACTGGTAGTACTATCTTTGAAGGTATCAGGGAAGACAATATATATATTTTCTATTTGTTAGAAGAAACTAACATTTCAGGTAGATGCTTAATAGCCAAGAGTGATGAGAGTCATCTGTGGCATATGAGACTCGGTCACGCTAATATCTATACAATATCAAGATTATCCACAAAGAAGCTAGTACACGATTTATCAGACATTACATTCAAGAAGGATTCGGTATGCAGTCAATGTGAAAGGAATAAAGCTGCCAGATCCACATTCAAATCAGTAAATGCAGTATTTACAACTAGTCCTCTACAATTGCTTCATATGGACTTATTCGGTCCTAGCAGAGTTGCTAGCCTCGGAGGTAAACTTTATGCTTTCGTAATTGTAGATGATTTCTCTAGATACACGTGGGTATATTTTTTGACACACAAGAATGATACATTATCCGAATTTGTTGCCTTTTGCAAGAAAGTACAGAATGAAAAAGGTTACATGATCACTCGCATAAGAAGCGATCATGGAGGCGAATTCGAGAATGCTGATTTTGAGCAATTTTGTGACACACACGTTTTTATACACGAGTTCTCCGGCCCTAGGACTCCACAACAAAATGGAGTTGTGGAACGTAAGAACAGAACTCTAACCGAAATGGCCATAGTGATGTTAAATCAGTTTAGTCTACCCAAATATTTCGGGGCTGAAGCTGTCAATACAGCTTGCTTTGTACTCAATAGAGTTCTAATTCGACCTAAATCAAAGAAGACTCCATTTGAGTTGTGGTTTGATAGAATTCCATCTGTTTCATACTTTAGAATATTTGGCTGTAAATGTTTTATTCTTAATACAAAAGACAATTTGGGAAAATTTGATGAAAAGGCCGATGAAGGTATATTTTTAGGTTATGCGGCCAAGAGCAAAGGATGTAGAGTCTTCAACAAACGTACCATGATCATCGAAGAGTCAATCAACGTCACTTTTGATGAATTGAATCAAATGACTATCGGTGACAATGACGAAGATACATCTGTACCAAGCACAACTCCAGCTGATTCTCAACCAAGCTCTGCACTAGCTGAACGTCCTAGAGAAAATCCAGGAACCAGCTACCTTCAGAATCTACCGAAAAGGTTGAAATTTACAGCTGATCATCCAAAAGATTTGGTAATTGGTGATATTACCAAAGGAGTAAGTACTCGTACATCCTGTAGAGATATTGTTTCTAGTGTTGCATTTATTTCACAGCTAGAACCCAAAACTATTGATGAAGCATGTAGTGATAGTTTTTGGATAGATGATATGCAAGAGAAATTAAACCAATTTGAACGAAATCAAGTTTGGGAACTTGTTTCCAGGCCTATTGATCATCCGGTCATTGGCACCCGTTGGGTATTCCGAAATAAACTAAATGAGAATGGTTTAGTGACTCGTAATAAGGCTCGACTCGTAGCTCAAGGATACAATCAAGAAGAAGGTATCGACTACGATAAGACATATGCCCTAGTTACGAGATTAGAATTCATTCGTATGTTATGTGCATTTGCATGCTTTCATGACTTTAAACTTTTTCAAATGGATGCCAAGAGTGCTTTTTTAAATGGTTTTATAAAAGAAGAAGTTTTTGTAGCACAACCTCCAGGTTTCACAGATTTCAAAAACCCTGATCATGTTTTCAAGTTGAAGAAAGCCTTATACGGTTTAAAATAAGCCCCTCGTGCTTGGTATGATCGTCTAAGCTCTTTTCTACTTGACAACGGCTTTTCAAAAGGCAAGGTTGACACTACACTGTTTATTAAGTCTTTTAATGGCAAACTTCTTTTAATTCAAATCTATGTTGATGATATTATATTTGGATCTACTGATGAATCTCTGTGTCAAGTATTTTCTAAGTGTATGCAGAATGAGTTTGAGATGAGCATGATGGGAGAGCTGAAATTCTTTTTTGGACTGCAAATCAAACAAACTGATAATGGGACGTTCATAAATCAAGCCAAGTCCACAAAAGACTTGTTAAAGAAGTTCGATCTGGACAATGTCAAACCTATTGGCACTCCAAAGGCAACTTCTACAAAGCTTGATTCAGATGAACAAGGCAAGCCAGTCGACACACGTAAGTATCGAGGTATGATTGGTAGTTTACTTTATTTAACTGCTAGTCATCTAGATATAATATTTAGTATTTGCCTGTGTGCACGTTTTCAAGCTAACCCAAAGGAATCACATTTGTCTGCAGTTAAGCGTATCTTTCGATACCTTAAGGGCACTTCTTCTGTTGGCTTGTGGTATCGCAAAACTAAGTCCTTTGACCTTATTGGTTATTCAGATACAGATTTTGCTGGATGCAAAGTTGATAGAAAAAGTACCAGCGGCACTTGTCATTTCTTAGGCAAGGCTTTAGTCTCATGGTTTAGTAAAAAGCAAAATTTTGTAGCCCTATCAACAACAGAGGCTGAATACATCGCCGCAGGACGTTGTTGTGCTCAGATTTTGTGGATGAAACAAACCCTAGAAGACTATGATTTATTTTATACACATATTCCCATTTTCTGTGATAACAAGCACTATTAATTTGACTAAGAATCCAGTATGTCACTCTCGTACTAAACATATCGAGATTCGACATCATTTTCTTAGAGATCATCATCAAAATGGAGATATAAACCTTGTGTACATAGATACTGAAAATCAACTAGCTGACATCTTCACTAAACCTCTAGCGGAAGATCGTTTCAATTATTTACGTCGAGAATTAAGAATTTTGGACGTCAATAATATTAATTAATTTTGTTTTATGATTATATATCATTATGCAAAACCTGTAGTAGAGACAAGCCAATAAAGAGTCTGTCTGTCACCACAACTACGGTTGAAGCGAAGCGGTACTTAGGAGTTCTCCGGTGAACCTCCGCCAGCTGGGACAGTACTCCTACAGCTAATCTGAGACAGTCGTTGTATAACGACATTTAATTTATAAAATAATATTAGTTATATTAATTGAAGGCTAAAATAACTAATCTTTGAATTAAATATTTGAAATGAGACAATGAAAAAGAATGGCAAAAATCAACTTTATAGATCCCTAGGCGAATTCGGCCAGAACTCTGACCGAATTCGGCCCGAGTTCGGTTGAGGGTACCTGGTTATATATCCAGAACCCGAGAGCCCCTCTTCTTCATTGCTTCCAAATTTCTTTCAAACAGCAGCAGCAGCCGAACCGAGCACCAAAACCCTAGTTCTTTACCACCATATTCCTTCCAATCCAAGTGGTGAAATCTATCCAAAATTTGGATTCGTGTGGAGTTCGCCGTCCTCTTCAACATACTTTGTTTTCGGGAGGTATAACTCCATCTTTCTCCACTTTTCAATTAGTAGATTTTTATTTCAATTTGCACAAATGGCACCCAAATTCAATCCATCTAAGAGGAAGAAGACGACTCCTAGTGAGGAAGGGTCATCTTCGCATCCGCATACAGATTCCCTCTTCTCGCCGGTCCAAACGAGCGATGGTGCGTTCGACGGGTTTTTCTTCCAAACCCTAGACCAAGCCCTACTGTGGTATGGAGACTTCTCCATGAGATCCATATGCACAGGCGCTCCAGTCAAATGGACTGTATTTCCTGACCACCGCCTTTTCTTTGAGGCATTAGGGCTACATCTTTTTGTTCAAATATGCTTCCCTATAGCAACTAATGCCATTAGATTATTTTATTGCAATATCATATTAGACACTTTTTATGTGAGCACTCGTGTTGGAGGTATTGATATCAATTTCGATGATAACCTCTTAGCGGAGATCCTTTGTATCCCTAACGAAGGTGAACCGCTAGTCGATATCACTGAATTTGATTTCCCCGAAGGCACGACACTCGCAAGTTTCAAAGCGGAACTCTGTGCACCTGATAGAGTACGCTCTGGAAAGTTCAAGGCTAACAACCTAAACTTGTTTAACTATGAATTGCATCGCATCATCTATTCCACTATCCTTCCAAAATCTACTTCCAAGGATGATGTGACTTCTCTTGAGCTGTCCGCCATGTACCACATTCTTAAGGGGATTCCATTTTCTGCCCCTAAGACCATGATTCAGATGATGTGACGTTGTCGTGCAAGAGATAGAAATCTCTCTTATGCGACGATTCTTCCACTTATCTTTCAGCGCTTCGATATCGATCTGTCGACTTGTACTCAGGACCCTGAGCCCAAGTTTCTTCAGTTATCTCATCGTAGCATGACTGCTACAGCTCCACCTACTGCTCCTCCTACTGCACCTCCTCCACCACCTCATCAGTATGCCATGACATTTGAGGGCATACATCAGCATTTATCTGCTTTGTACGTCTCGATGACGGACATGGCTCGCGAACGTGAGTTCTGCGACATCACCCGTTATCAGGCGCTTGCAAACTCCTTAGCTGATCTTCGTTTCGCCCAGACTGGTCATTCAGCCGGTTCTATCCCTAGAGATCCAGCTTTCTCTGGTTACTGCTATGAGGATGAGGCTGTTCATGCCTACTTCCAGCCCGGTAATGCCTATGATTGGTACCGTCCTAATCGTGCTCCATATTGTGATTATGTTGGTGAGTTCTATGCTGGCGCCCCTCCACATCCTTCTGGCGCTGGTACCTCTGGAGCTGGTCCTTCAGGACATGCTGGTCGAGCTGCTGATGATATTGATGATGATGATGATAAGGAGATGTGACTATCTGATTTTGAGTGACATTTTATTAATTGATCAAACTCTGTCTGGATATACAGGACATCTCGGATTCTAGGACATGATCAAGATTGGCTATCCACTGAATTCAAGATCGAAGATCTGTTTGCCTACTCGAGTCTATAATTCCTTATGCAATGTATTTTTCATTTTATTTGAGTCTAGGAATATGTTGTACACCGAGTCGTACTGGCAAATAGGCTACCCTTAAATGAGTTCAAAATGTTTTTAAAATGACCTCTCAAAAAGGTTTACAAAAAGGTTTTCAAAAAGGTTTTCAAATATCACCAAAAGCTTTTTCAAAACCCTAACTAAACCCTGACTTAACCCTGACAGAACTCCGACCGAATTCGGCCAGAGTTCGGTTAGTGGCCATTGTGATTTTGAATCCTTGGAACTTGGACCTCCTGCAGTTGCGGATTTGACCGAGATTTGCTCATAGAGTTTTGTCCAAATTCTGCCCGAATTCTGTCAGAAGTCTGCTTTTGGAACTCCTATAAGTAGAGAAAGATTTTGATCATTTCAACTCACTCATTCACTTTCAATCTTCTCTCTATCTAAAGCTTTCAGTCTTCCAAAGAGTTTTCTAGAGCTTTCAATTTCAGATCCCAAGCCAGTTACAATCCTCTAGTCAATTTGCCAGTGCGGTACGGTCTAGAAGTTTCTGAGAGATTGTAATCAGAAGGCTTGATTGAAGAATACCTCTTCACATTTGAAGTTGGACGAGTTCTTCGTATCAAAGCTCGCGTTGTAGAAGTTGCAAGGACTTCGTAAGAAAACTTGCAGTTTTTCCAATTGTGGATTCAACTGGTAGCAAGAGTTCTATCGACCGGATTAGTCCTCCACAGAGGGATACCAGTATACATCGCTGTCTTTGCGTTTGCTCTCTTAACTCTGTCTTTTCTTTTGTGATTAATATTCTGTGATTGTGCTGCTAACTTTTTTAATTAGCATTATTCCGCTGCCAACTATCTTCACCCCCCCTCTAGAGTATTACGCTTTACTATTCCGTTCCTACAGTTTCTTCAGTCTTTATAAATAGCCATGAATGTTTCATATATTCTCGTACTCATTCCTCTGAAGATAACTTTCTGCGATGTTGTTCTTCAACAAATGACAATGGCGGAGCTTTCCTACGGCGTTCTTTTGTACGCCCAGTCTTTAGACGTGGATTCAACCACTATTAGAGCCAAACCATTCAACTTATGTGGTAAGTCCGATCGTAAGCAAATATCTGTCTTCGAATTTTTTGTTGAAAACAGCTATTCATGAGCGTAAATTCTTGACGAGCGTAAAAAACCTTGCTGAAGCACTGGCGTAAAAGCCTTGCTGAAGCACTGGCGTAAAAAACCTTGCTGAACCATTGGCATAAAAGCTTTGCTTAATCACTGGCGTAAAAGCCTTGCTGAAGCACTGGCGTAAAAGCCTTGCTGAATCACTGGCGTAAAAGTCTTGCTGAATCACAGGCGTAAAAGCCTTGCTGAAGCACTGGCGTAAAAGCCTTGCTGAAGCACTAGCGTAAAAGCCTTGCTGAAGCACTGGCGTAAAAAGCCTTGTGATCTGTTTTTAGTTAGCGTTTAATACGCATCTGATAATACTTCTGTTTAAAACACTTCTTCTTTGTTGTTTTCTGCAGAAGTTTGGCTGAGCAGCTTTTCCAGAACCGGCATTGGCGATTTTGACGCTGTGAGGAGCGTTCTTCTGACATCAACATCAGGGAGCTCATGCGCTTTTGACGCACAAATTAGACAACTCAGAACTCTTCGTGGGATAGAAGGGTCTTTCTCTATTGGTAGGAAGAGCCTTTATACACGGAGAGTTAGACGGTGGAGTCAACTCTACCCCGAGAAATCGGGTAGTAGAGTTTCTTTCGCGGTAGAACTAGGAATCGTATACCAATGCTGGATACATTCCTATCTCCTCTGGAAGGCCGCCCCTAATCCACCAGTTGTATTGGCAGCAACACGTCTTCGGGCTGCCATACTCTGGGATTCTCCTCTCGTATGAGAGAGAAGACCAGAGTTTGATTCCTTCTGTTCTGGTCGCCACAAGGGCTTGGACAGTAAGGAATTGACACCAACAACGAATCCGACGAAGAAGATCCGAAGAAGAAACAGATCTCCATTAGGCTATCGTTGTGTGTATAGAATGAAAATCTAAGATGTAGTAGATTTCCATTGTGATTTGTGAGAAAGTCTAAGAAATATAATAGACTTTTATTATATGAGAATGGAAATGATAATTCTTCTACGCTCAATGATTTGTATCTATCTAGATGAAATATGGACATGATAGATAATAAAATCTTGTTTTTCTCTTTAGAGTATAATACTATCAGAGGTAATATGGACGTGACAGTATGTAACAACTCAAAAAGAAAATTAGATTAATATCTATGCAGAGGTCAAAATGGAAATGATAGATAGGAAAAGTAGGTGGATTTAGTATTTATCCAGAGGTCATAAAAACATGATAAACAACGAATCCCTCTTTTTAAATTGATGAAATAAAAGATTTAAAATCCCTCTCCCAGGAGACAAGAAATCAGCTTAACCAAACTTTGGTAGCTGGGGAATAAGGAGACAGATGTCATGAGCATATAAGTCCATCTTAATGTATGAATGAATCGTAATTTTCGGGAAAAGAAAACATTGATTCTATTCCACAATTAAATGAATGAACCCGATAGAACGAATGGACAGGTCTTTTCGGGAATGAAAAGTTGTTCTTAATCTCAAAGACCGGTTCATCAACAGTCCTCTTCTATAAATAGGCGAGAACTCTCTGTAACATTTCATTCTTATTTACTCCTCTATTGGAAATGTCTTCCGAGGATGAACAGCAAAAGAATGAAGTCTCCAGGAAAATTGGGGACGTCACTGAGATGTGTCCCCTTGAGCCAACAGTGGCGGGCCCGACTCAAGTGGGCAACAGCTCTTCTACGCCCAAGCCACCACAAGATATCCTTGCGTTTCTAGTAGAGCCAGGAAAAACTTCTGAAAACGAAGCGCTGAGGATGGCTGCCTGCAAGTTTTTTATGACCTCAGGCAACGATGCCTTCTATGCTTTGGCTGACTATGTATTCAATAAAGAAGGGAGTGGCCCTCGTCCTTAATCTTTTGTTTTGAAAAAAATAGTAATAAAAGAAACTTTATTTCCATTCTGTCTCCCCCATTTTTTTTTACACATAGTATTTCTTAAGAAATTTTCCATTGATCGGCATCATGAGTAGATCTCCATTAGGCTTTGACAACCGATAGGCGCCATTAAAAAATACGGACTCAATTACATAAGGGCCTTGCCATTTTGCTTGGAATTTCCTTTGCTTTTTGAGTCATTACCATCGGTCTTCGAACAGCTAATACAAGTTCGCCAACCTTGAATACCCTCTCTTTCACTTTACGATTGAAAGTTCGAGATATACGGGCTTGATATAGTTCAATATGCTGTTGTGCTTGAAGACGCTTCTCATCCAATCCTTCCAGTTCTTGGAGTCGTAAGCGATCATTATTCTCTGTAGTTAGCTCATTAGCAATGGCTATTCGTAGAGATGGGATCTGGATTTCCAATGGGAGGACAACTTCACATCCATAAACCAATGAGAATGGTGTAAAACCAGTAGGAGTCCGGACTGTTGTTCGATAAGCCCATAAACACTCTCCAAGTTTCTCATTCCAATCACGTTTATTAGAAGTGTCACGACCCGCACCCACTGTGAGGGTACGAGAACGTAACAACGCCCAGCCTACGCCGCAGTGTCGGCGGTAGAGCGCTGTCCTATGTCAACATACTTCTAACAATATATATATCTAAACAGTTTATACTCCCCGAACGGGGGTGACATAACAGTAAAACTCAATCACAACTAAGGAAGAGATAGCAAGAAATAAAATAGAACTCAAGGAGATAAATAGATAAAATAGCAGTAGTCTAAGATAATCCAAGCAATATCCAACAATACAAGGTCTCAGATGAAAGAATATATACAACTCATAACTCCAAATAAAGTCTAACTAAGACATGTCTCAAGACTGCAAAAAATAAGATAAGCCTAACTAGTCTAGTCTAGGCAATCGGGGTGATCTCCTCAGCTAGAGCTGGGTCCTCCTGAGGGTCAAGCTCACAGGTGTCATCTAAGGCTGCCCCGTAGTAAGTGTCCAGGCAAGCCTCCTCCTTGTCCTCTGTAATATTTTCAACAGGTCCAGTCAGGACAGGAGCGAGTACAGTAAATCTCAATAGATCATAGCAGGTTAGAAGATATAATCATGCAGTAAAGTAAGATACAAGTCCTGAAGAAATGCAGTATGTAAACAGAGAGAGAAACTGTAATAGAAATATCTACTATAAATAGAGAACTATCATGTGACTAGTGAGTCAGAGTACAATATAGACATATAAATGGCATAGAAGATTCTGATGCTACACTATGGAAGAGATTCTAATACTACACTACTTGGATATTATTTACATGTCCATTTCTACTCCTCCGTACCCCCAATCAATACACAAGGATCCAGCCAGGTTATGTTATATGATGCTATGTAACAGCCCCCGAAGGGTAGTAGACCCCGAAGGTGATAGACCCCGAAGGTGATAGACCCCGAAGGTGATACATAGTAGTCCCATAAATGGGATAAGGATTCTAGGAAGACTCTACGATCATAAGAGTATATGTCGTAAGTGATCAAAGAACCAATGAAGCATAGTGATACACCATGTAAGTGAAATGCACAGAACATATAGTACCCGATGCTCCCTAAGGATAACATCTCAAGAAAGGATCCATATAGTACCAATCCGTGTGACCATCGTGACAGTACAAGTAAAGTAATCTACTGCAGGAAATAATTCTAAACAGGATATGAAATGATCAGAGAATGTACTCGCCTGTAACTGAGTGTCCAATATGAAAAGTACCGTCCGAGAAGTGGTATCTGGCTCCTAATCAGAACAGCACAAGTCACAACAAGTCCAGAATTGTAAAATAAAGTCCTACTATGCATTCTACATGATTCTAGGTCAATCTAGGCCAAAGTCAACTCTTGGTCAACTCTAGTCAATCCTAGAAGTCAAACTAGGTCAACCAAGTCTAAATTAGGTCAATCTAGCCTATACTAGTCTACAAGTCAAATATATATCAAAAACCTATCACTCTATATATATATATAGAAGTCTAACCCTACCACGTATCTACATATCCATTATACTACACATTATATATACATACACAATCTATATTCATATAGATACTAAATACTTACCCTTACATTACACTATATATAGATACATACACTTATAATATATGTCTACATACTAGACATATAGTCTACACAAAATATGCACATTCACTTCTCTACACATAATACACATCCTATATAACCCTAGGCTAAGTATTAAACTAAGCATAGAAATATATATATATATATATACACACTCATACATTATATATGCATATAGAATATAAAGAGGGCCTGTGTGTTGTGTGAAAACAAGTGAGAGTGCAATTGTCAAGTGGAAAGAGTGTCAAGTGACTAGGCTAGGTGTTAGTGGCACATGTGTGTGCAACAGGGAAGAAAAGGAATTCAGTGAGTGTGTATTCTATGTGTGTGTAGAAAAAGCAACAGTGAAGAGAGAGGAACACTAGGTAATAGTGTGTATGTGTGTACATTGGTTATGCATATACTGGCAGGGAATAAAATAGTTAAAAGGAGAGGACTGTGTGTGTACTGCTGCACAGGAACAGTGAGTGACAGGGGGGGTGTGCTTAGTTTGTGTGCGCAGGAAATGAGAGGAAGGCTGTGTGAACCACAAAATAGTGAACTACAAGTTGTACAGGAATTATCATGACCATTGACATCAAATTAGTTAAGAGTGAGGGGGGAAACAGAAAATACAATGTGTGTGAGGGATGTGGTGTGTGTGTGTGTAATGTTCAGTCCAAAACTGGACAGTGGGGAGTGTTCAGTTTCAGGCAATAAAGAGGGAATCCCATAACAGTAAAACCCATAACAAAACTCAGATTGAACAACAATTCCAGTGAGAAAAGAAAGGAAATCAATTTAGTTAACCAACACTAATCCCAGGTTTCTTATGAACTCAGATTTGAGTTCTAAACATCAATGAAAACTCAGGAAATCAATTTCAGTCTTTGTAAAACAGTCCAGACCTATCACTCCTATTTCGAGTTCAAAACATAACCAAAATCCTCCCAATTTAGCATACAAGTAGATAACTTATAGGAGAACCATATCAGGGATCTAAATATGTGATTTACAGTATTTAAACTAGCTAAAATGATTGCCAAAGTTTGAATTTAAAACTGGAAATAACTGAAAATAAACATGTATCAGTAAAATTTAAGGTAAATGAGAAATTGATGTTGAAACCAAACTAAAATACGAATCTAATGGTTGGTAATAAAACTATAGGGTGTATACGTATCATTGTGATTGCCTTGTGTCCACCATAGCCGGACACGGCATATCCACAACAATAAAACCAAAACAACACACTGGTACTGTACAGCAGTGTGCTGCCTCGTACGTGTGTGCACGCGTGTCGTGCACACGACACAGCATGTGTTAGGCCACCTGCTCGTGTCCCCACCTAGCATAGGTCTAGGTGTCCATGACTATGTGTCTGTACAGTGTCCTTGTGTCACCGTGTCTGACTTACACTCGCGTATCAGTGGCCATACACACGACAGTACACACACAGTGAAATCCCCGTGCGTCGAGGATTCCTCACTCGATACGCCACGTGGGCCCATGAAACTTGACACATGGCGTGTCAGTCACTGCCCCTAGTGGCGTGTCAAGTTTCGTGTCAAACAAATGTATGTCGTGTCCAGAAAAGAGCCCG
Source organism: Iris pallida (assembly GCA_029216955.1). Lineage (NCBI taxonomy): Eukaryota > Viridiplantae > Streptophyta > Magnoliopsida > Asparagales > Iridaceae > Iris > Iris pallida. Next base: position 21,001,053 of record JANAVB010036019.1, read on the forward strand.
ATAGGCAGGGCATTACTGTGGCTGTGCGCACGCGCGCACGAGAGCGTGTCCCCGTGTCCAGAATGACACGACACGTGCACGAATTCATCTCAGTGCACAAGAAACGTGTAAGCGACAATGAATAGCAAATTTACATTCAAAAACAATTCGAAAATATCACAAAAAGTCCCACTGTGGCATTCCGTCAAACACAAGAAACGTGTGGGCATTGATACGTGTCCAGTTTGGACACGAAACGACACAAAAACTTAGGGTTTCCTATTCCTTCTGTTAGGTTAGGTCTAGGGATCCCTAATGATGCAAAAGTTTCAGGATTCTGTGGTGGAAATAGGAAGTTACCTCAAAGTGTCAAAACCCTTAAAAAAAACTCTAAAGAGAGATGCTCCTCTTGATGGTGAAACTCCTCCAAATTGATTTGAATCTGAGAATAAATTGTCATAACAGCAAGAATATTGATATTAGGATCTAATGCAACTAGTTTGAGGGAAAAAGGACCTAAAATGGATTTATTATGAATTTCTAAAGATGGGAGCTCACCTCTTTCTTCTTGAAATGGATTTCCTAAGGAAAGGAGGCTAGCCCTAGAAATTAGGAGGGGTTTTATAGTGGGGGAAACCCAAGAAACCTAGGTGGCTGGCCAAGTTAGGTTAGGGTAGGGTTTGGTAGTTTGGGCTTGGGCCAAGTTACATAGGCTATGGTTTATTTAATTAATAAAGACTCTATGTCATAAGTCATGGCTTATGGCTTCCTAATTTCTATAGCTAAATAGGTTCTAATGACTTAACCATAGATTAGGCTAGGTTAGACTAGAGTCCCAAATCCTAACCAAGGCCAACTAACTAGGGTTAGCTCCTAGGTTGGTCTAGATGAGTCAATACTAGTCAAAAAAATCAAACTAGTCTAAACAATTCCAAAATAATTCCTCAAAATTTCCATAAATTCTAATTAATTCTAATAAATTTAAATTACCCCAAAAATGATAAATTTACCCTCAAACTAGAAATGTGGTATTGACAAATCTACCCTCCTTAAAAGAATTTTGTTCTCGAAATTGAAAGGCGAAATACAACTGATGAGAAGGATAGAAAGCATACCTCACGGTCCAAAAAGATAAGGGTACCGCTCGCGCATCTCATCCTCCCGCTCCCAGGTAGAGTCTTCTAGAGAATGATGCCTCCATGCGACGCGTACCAAGGGTATCACCTGGTTCCTTAGAACCTTCTTCCGTCGATCCAGAATCTCCACTGGCTGCTCTAGATAGCTGAGAGAAGGCCCAACCTCAATCTCTGAATGATCGAGCACATGGCTAGGGTCAGCCACTTACCGTCTTAACTGTGATACATGAAATACGTTGTGGACCCCCACAAGTGCAGGCGGCAAGTCTAGCCTGTAAGCCACGTCACCGACTCTCCCGCTGATAACGAAAGGGTTGATGAAGCACGGGCTAAGCTTCCCGCCTCCACCAAAATGTATCGTACCACGAGTCGGAGATATCCTCAAAAAAACCTGGTCTCCGACTTAATCACAAGCAAGGTCTCAATTAAAATAAATAACAAACATGATCAAAAATCACAAACAACAACCTAAATCTAATCCTACTCTACTCCGTACCTCAAACTCCAAGGGCCTCCGGTGGCTATCGGTCCAGTACCGATGTCTGTCCTGTGCCACACAAAGTCTGTCCCTGATGAACTTCACCTTCTCGGCCCCATCAACAACCATCTCTGGCCCCAGTAAAGCTCGCTCACCAACATTATCCCAGGATAAGGGTGTACGGCACCTACGCCCGTACAGAGCCTCGAAAAGTGACATCTCAATACTGGCCTGGAAACTATTATTGTAGGCAAACTCCACCAAATGAAGATGATCCTCCCAGGAACCTCCGAAGTCCAAGACGCACGTCCGCAGCATATCCTCAAGGGTCTGAATAGTTCGCTCTGACTGTCCGTCCGTCTGGGGGTTGTATGCAGTACTAAACTTGAGCTGAGTGCCCAAGCTGGTCTGCAGACTCCCCCAGAAATGGAAAGTAAAATGGCTATCTCGATCTGAGATGATGCTGACCGGAACTCCGTGGATCCTGACTATCTGCCGCATATACATCTCCGCCATCCTCTCTGTAGACGTACCCACCTTGAATGGCAAGAAGTGGGCCGATTTGGTCAACCTGTCAACGATGACCTAAATCACATCTTTCCCTCCTGGAGTACGCGGCAATCTTGAAACGAAGTCCATCGTGATATGCTTCCATTTCCACTCGAGAATGGGTAGCGTGTCACCCCTATTTCCTGTATTACGTATTTATGCTCGTATTTGATTTTGGCACGTATTTTATTTTCTCGACTTGCGGATTTTGGTTTCTCGTAAATGGGTTTTGGACCATGGCTTGGTTTTATTTTGTGGAAGTTGGTTTGGTTTGGTTCATCATGAGTGGAACACTTTAACCTACACTCTACCCTCAGCACAACACAACCACCCTCATTATATCTCCACCAAACTTTCTCTCTCCTCTTTACTCTCCATTAATTTTCTTCTTCTTCCTTCTTCCACACAACTCCCCAACCCATTAGGCAAGTGCACCTTGCCATCAAATAAGTACCACTTTTTATTTGTCCATTAGCTAGATTAGGCCATGGAGAACAACTTTAGAACTTGACATTTTGTGATTTGGAGCTTTTATTTTTCTAGATCTAGGTTTTAACCATTTTCGAAATTCGTTGGTTTTGATCTATTTAACTTCAATTTTTGCATGTTTTGATGCTTCCATGTGGAAGAGAATTCGATTTTACTCAAGTTAGAACTTTGAAAATCTAGATTTGGATTTGATTTGATCAAGTTGCGAAGAATTGAAGTTTTGAAGTTCTTGGAGTTCTTCTCGGGTTGGAGAAGCAGTCCTCTCGGCCTGCGCTCTTTAGCGCAAGGCCGATTGTGCAGCTCACCCTTTGGTGAACTGCGCACCTTCCTTCTCGGCCAGTGCCTTCATTGCGCATAGCCGATTGCGCCCGGCCTCTCGGGCTGAACTGCGCATCTCCCTTGGCGTACTAACCCCTGCGCAGTTAGCCCCTGCGCAACCTGACTCCTGCGCAATCCACCCTCGCGTAATCCAGCCATGCGTAATCCACCCTCGCGCAATCCACCCCTGCGCAGTCTACCCTTGCGCAAGGTAACCCTTGCGCAAGGTAACCCTTGCGCAAGGTAACCCTTGCGCAAGGTAACCCTTGCGCAAGGCAACTCTTGCGCAGCTCTTCCATGCGCAGTACACACCCTGCGCAGACCAACCCCTGACCCCCCTTGCACAACCTACTTGTCTATGATGATTGTTTATTTCTTTAAGCCTGACTCTTCTGTAGTCCTATATAAATTAGTATTCTATTAGATATTTTATGCCCATTTTATATCCTTACGCCTTTTGACATGAACTTAATTTTACCTAATATGTTTGGAATATCTATTGTACATGGCATGGTATGACAAGAACCTAGCATAATACGACAGTGACCCGTAGTGGTGCACCCTTGACATGACCAACCTGACATGATAGAGGCCCGTCGTGGTGCACTCCTGACAAGTACCCTGACATGAATCATCTTGATAACTTGATAGTGGCCCATGGCGGCGCACTCCTGACTTGACTTGTAACTTGTAACTTGACTCGTATAATCAACTTGACACCGTGGGTGTTCCTACTTGCTTGCTTGTACAATCCACTTGTCTTGTCTTGCATCATGTCTAGGACGCGACTTCCTGGGTACCACGGCCGGGGACTCGTGCTAAATTGGATTAGGCTAATGATTATATCAAACTAGAACATGGAGAATTCCCAGTCACAGGCAATCTCGTTATCTGGGCGCTTTAATGGACTTGTAGCTTGCCGACGAGTAGAGCATATTTCCAGCACACTGTCATGTGTTGCACCCTCTAAGTCACCTAAGGGTACATTTATCTTCCGGGCAATGTACCCACCTATAACTCTCAACCCGCGGAAGGATAACTGGATAGTCTGCAGGGCTTGGGACTGGGAGTTTCTCACTTGCATCTTGTTAGTAATTAAGGCTTATGATAACCCTAGTTAGTTATAGTAGTAAGTCGTAGTACTTGCTTGGCCGATTGTGAATGGATAGTGTCCAGCCTTGTCTAAGTCTTGTCTAGCTCCAGTACCTGCTATCTCCTGAGCATGTTTGTTTTACTTATCTTAACGATAAATGGGTAAAGACAGTGAGCTATTCAGGTGAAGGGGTACAATCTCGGTCCTTGTTTGGTTTAAAGATTGTAACCTGGCTCCCGGAATGGTTCCACGTCCCTAGTCGTTTATCGCCCTGTGTACTTTACATACTTGTACTTTCTTTTATTCTTTATGTTCTGATATGCTGGCTTTTGTTCTTATTTGTGGCCTCCTTTGTGGCACTTGCTCCTTCTGGGGTTTGACCCAGCTGGTTTTGTGTGGCCAGATTTCGGAGCAGCTCCCGAGGATCTACCAAGCTTCCAGCCCAATGGTGACAACTAGACGGAACCCGGGCCAAGAGTGGGTTTTCCTTTTTGTTTCACCCACTTATATGTAAATTTATTCTTTTGAGGCGTTTAGCCGACGAGCACCTGTTAGCTCGATGCACATTTACTTACTGTCTGCCTACGGGCTGTAAACATGATTAACAAATCCTAGGGTTGATCATGTATGACTGAACTCTTGCTAGTCCTATCATTTTGTACGACTAGCTTCATGATCATCCAATATGTAATATTTGGGATGCCTTATATATATATATTTGATGCTCTAACATCTTGTAACTCTGTTAATTGCTTGAGATTGAGACAATAGGCTTGACCTTAAGAGACTGTTGGCTTGTAGTAAACCCTCATATCTAGACAGCCGTGACCGTATAGTTGAGATGTATTCTATTTCAATATACGTAGCTGGCTATGTCCGCCCCCGCTCTCCAGTATTCTGGTTCTGGGGCGTGACACAGCGGCTGCAACAATCTACCGGGCCTCTGTCTCTCTGCCTTGACCTGCTGGCAGACCAAACACCTAGCCACGAAGCGAGCCTCCTCCCGCTTCATTCCTGACCACCATACATGCTCCCGCAGATCTCGGTACATCTTGTTGGCACCCGGGTGTATAGAGTACTGAGATCTGTGGGCCTCCTGCATAACCTGCTCCCTGAGCTCTCCGTTGGGCACACGTAATCTGGAACCGTGCCTCAAGGCACCATCCTCTGCAAGAGAAAATTGCCCTCCAGCAAACCTGCTTGAACCTGCTCTTGGAGACACCGTAGAGCAACGTCCTCAAACTGTGCCGACTTGATCCTCTCCACCAAGTCTGACTGAATCTGTATCCCCCATAGCTGCATCTGCACTCCCGGCACGATCACCTCAATCCTAAGGCTCTCCAAGTCGGCAAGCAAATGCCGATCCATGGTCAAACACATGGCTGTCGGATACCTACTCAAGGCATCGACAACCACGTTGGCCTTCCCTGGATGATACTGCAGTGCAATGTCGAAGTCCTTCACCAACTCCAACCATCTGCGCTGTCTTATGTTCAACTCCTTCTGAGTGAACACATACTTTAAACTATTGTGATCTGTGAAGATCTCCACCCTCTCACCATACAGATAATGCTTCCACAGCTTCAGAGCAAATATCACTGCTGCCAGCTCCAGGTCGTGGGTAGGGTAGTTCTTCTCATGGGGACGCAATTGCCTGGAAGCATAGGCAATCACCTTCCCGTGCTGCTACAACACACAACCCAGCCCCTTTCCTGAAGAATCACTATAAATAGTAAAACCACCTGATCCTGAAGGCAACGTCAGAATCGGAGCTGTCGTAAGCCGCTTCTTCAACTCATCAAAAGCTGTCTGACACTCCTCTGACCAAACATACTCAGCATCCTTCCGGGTCAACCGTGTCAATGGCTCTGCAATCCGGGAGAAATCCTGCACGAATCTCCGATAATACCCTGCCAGCCCAAGGAAGCTCCTGATTTCTGCAACTGAAGTCGGCGCTGCCCATGCCTCAACTGCTACAATCTTCTTGGGGTCAACTGAGATACCATCTCCAGTCACCAAATGTCCCAAGAAGTCCACCCGATCCAAGAAGAACTCAACTTGGAGAGCTTCCCGTAAAGCTGCTCCTTCCTGAGAGTCTCCAGCACGATCCTAAGATGCTCCTCGTGCTCCTCCTCAGTCTTGGAATATACCAAGATATCGTCAATAAACACCACCACAAACTAATCCAGATACTGGTGGAACACCTTGTTCATAAGGTTCATAAACACCGCTGGTGCATTGGTTAGCCCAAACGGCATAACCAAAAACTCGAACTGTCCATACCGCATCCTAAAAGCGGTCTTGGGAATATCCTCCCTCTTCACCTTCACCTGGTGATATCCCGACCTCAGATCAATCTTAGAAAATAACTGAGCTCCGCTCAACTGGTCAAATACATCGTCGATCCGCGGTAGTGGGTATTTGTTCTTGATCGTGAGGTTGTTGAGTGCCCTATAGTCAATACACATGCGTACTGACCCATCCTTCTTCGGCACAAACAACACTGGTGTACCCCATGGCGACGAACTCGAGCGGATGAAGCCCTTGTCCTGTAGCTCATCTACCTGCTTCTTCAGCTCCACCAGCTCGCTGTTGTTCACCCGATAGACATGCTGAGAGATGGGTTTCACTCCTGGAACCAAGTCTATCGAGAACTCTATGTCCCTTTCTGGTGGCAGTCCCGGCAACTCCTCTAGGAAAACATCCATATAATCTGCTATCAAGGGGTATGGAATCGTCTGTTCCTCGATCGAGACCCCACAAAAGACTCTGCTGCTCTGCTCTGCCTGACGTCTGGAGTACTCAAACTCTGGCTCCCCCGACGCTCTGAAGAGAACTCTACCCCCTCTGCAATCAATGCTGGCGTGGTGCCTGCTCAACCAATCCATGCCTAGTACTATATCGTAGTTTGGCAATGGCATTACGAGCAGGCTCACCTCCAACTCACGACCTCCCAAAACTACTCTTCGACCCTTACAAACATCACTCACGAGGATAATACCACCCCCGGTCGTGATCTTGTAAGTCCTAGGCAACGATTCAGCTATGATACCGTGTTTAATCGTAAAAGATACTGATATGAAGCTATGCGAAGCACCGGAATCGAATAAGGCAAATGCTGGACTGGAGTCAAGAAGAATCGAACCTGCAATCAGCTCTCCAGTCACCTCTGCCTCTCCATGGCTAAAGCTTGCCCCTGCTGGCCTCCCCTGGCCTGCTGCTGGTACTGGACGAACCTCTGCTGCTGCGTCGGCAGGGCTGGTCCCCGCTGTTGGCCCACTGGAGCTCTGGCTCCTCCTCCTCCTCTCGGAGCTATCCGTCCCATGCGGTACTCCCTCATCTGGTGGTCTGCTGAACCACACACCATGCACAGGCCCAGCCTCTTCCGGCACTCATTGAAGATGTGCCCAGGCTTCTGGCAGTAGGCACAAGTGACTCCCTGTCTCTGACCCTGCTGGTGCTATCTCGGCTGCTGCTGCTGAACTGGCCTCTGCTGGATCGGCTGCGGCTGAAACTGCCTCAGCTGCTGATGCTGAAAGTGGGGCCTCTTGGCCTGGCCTCCACTGTTGCTGCCTCCAACTGGGTCCCTCCCCCTCTTGAGCCTAAGCTCAAGATCATCCTCAGCCAACAGGGCCCCCGTCAAGATCTCCTCAAATGTAGCATCCCTGCTGCCCTTGGTCAGGGACTTGACCTCCTTGACCAGACCCTTCCGGAACCTCTGGGCCTTCGTCGTCTCGCTCAAGCCCTCCACGAACCTGCCGAGACGACCAAACTCTCCAGCATACTCCTCTACTGAGAGGCTCCCATGGACCAAGCTCTCAAACTGCGACTCTAAGGCTCTGACTGCTGAATTTGGGAAGAACTTCTTCTTGAAGAAGCCCCTGAACTGCTCCCAAGTCTGCCCTGGTACCCCTACCATGGGGTCTGACTGATACCAGGTGCGAGCAAGATCTCGCATCCGGCTAGCTGCGGCCTCGATCTGAAGGTCTGCTAGAATCCTGGCCAAGCGGAAGATCTCCTCTATATGCTCGATCCACTCATCGGTATATAGGATCCCCTCTGTCCCCAGAAAGTCTCTAGGGTTCATCTTCTGAAACTGCTCGATCCTCAGTGTCCTTGGCTGCTGTACCACTGGTCGAGCTACGGCTGTCGTGACGGCCAACTCCATGCCTTTGTCCTGCCGAGCCTGCTGTCGGTCCATGAACTGCTGGAAATACGCGAACATTTGAGCGGCGTCCACGTGTCCTGGAGGCGGTGGCTGCTGAAAGGGATCCTCTGGAATGACCGGGTCCTGCCTCCCAGTCGGTGGATGCATACCCCCTGCTGCGGCTGCCGAGGTCGATCTCAACACGAGCTGAGGTGGCAGGAGCTGCAGTCCCCTGGCCTCGCCGTGCTGGCTGAGAGGTAGCAGTCCCCTCTATAGCATCCTCATGAATGGCACGCTGCGATCTAGTCTCTACCATCCTGAAGATAGACAAACAAGAGTATCAATTTCTGAGAAAGAAGCGAAATAACAAAGGCGAACAATTATAATTCAAAGGATCTGCTGACAAAGGATTTAGATGACAATAAAAGAAATTTTCCTAAAGTGATTGAGTATCTTAAAATTTTATATCCTATATCCTATAGCAGGCTGTAGTGACACTCTAGTTCGAGTACCACTACACTTCTAGTCGACCAGCATGGGCCACCACTAAAAATGTATCACGACCCGTACCCACTGTGAGGGTACGAGAACGTAACAACGCCCAGCCTACGCCGCAGTGTCGGCGGTAGAGCGCTGTCCTAGGTCAACATACATCTAACAATATATATATCTAAACAGTTTATACTCCCCGAACGGGGGTGACATAATAGTAAAACTCAATCACAACTAAGGAAGAGATAGCACGAAATGAAATAGAACTCAAGGAGATAAATAGATTAAATAGCAGTAGTCTAAGATAATCCCAGCAATATCCAACAGTACAAGGTCTCAGATGAAAGAATATATACAACTCATAACTCCAAATAAAGTCTAACTAAGACATGTCTCAAGACTGCAAAAAGTAAGATAAGCCTAACTAGTCTAGTCAAGGCAATCGGGGTGATCTCTTCAGCTAGAGCTGGGTCCTCCTGAGGGTCCAGCTCGCAGGTGTCATCTAAGGCTGCCCCGTAGTAAGTGTCCAGGCAAGCCTCCTCCTCGTCCTCTGTAATATTTTCAACAGGTCCAGTCAGGACAGAGCGAGTACAGTACATCTCAACAGATCATAGCAGGTTAGAAGATATAATCATGTAGTAAAGTAAGATACAAGTACTGAAGAAATACAGTATGTAAACAGAGAGAGAAACTGTAATAGAAATATCTACTATAAATAGAGAACTATCATGTAACTAGTGAGTCAGAGTACAATATAGACATGTAAATGGCATAGGAGATTCTGATGCTGTACTATGGAAGAGATTCTGATACTACACTACTTGGATATTATTCACATGTCCATTTCTACTCCCCCGTACCCCCAATCAATACACAAGGATCCAGCCAGGTTATGTTATATGATGCTATGTAACAGCCCCCGAGGGGTAGTAGACCCCGAAGGTGATAGACCCCGAAGGTAATACATAGTAGTCCCATAAATGGGATAAGGATTCTTGGAAGACTCTACGATCATAAGAGTATATGTCGTAAGTGATCAAAGAACCAATGAAGCATAGTGATATGCCATGTAAGTGAAACGCACAGAACATGTAGTACCCGATGCTCCCTAAGGATAACATCTCAAGAAAGGATCCATATAGTACCAATCCGTGTGACCATCGTGACAGTACAAGTAAAGTAATCTACTGCAGGAAATAATTCTAAACAGGATATGAAATGATCAGAGAATGTACTCGCCTGTAACTGAGTGTCCAATATGAAAAGTACCGTCCGAGGAGTGGTGTCTGGCTCCAAATCAGAACAGCACAAGTCACAACAAGTCCAGAATAGTAAAATAAAGTCCTACTATGCATTCTACATGATTCTAGGTCAATCTAGGCCAAAGTCAACTCTTGGTCAACTCTGGTCAACCCTAGAAGTCAAACTAGGTCAACCAAGTCTAAATTAGGTCAATCTAGCCTATACTAGTCTACAAGTCAAATATATATCTAAAACCTACCACTCTATATATATATAGAAGTCTAACCCTACCACATATCTACATATCCATCACACTACACATTATATATACATACACAATCTATATTCATATAGATACTAAATACTTACCCTTACATTACACTATATATAGATACATACACTTATAATATATGTCTACATACTAGACATATAGTCTACACAAAATATGCACATTCACTACTCTACACATAATACACATCCTATATAACCCTAGGGTAAGTATTAAACTAAGCATAGAAATATATATATATACACACTCATACATTATACATGCATATAGAATATAAAGAGGGCCTATGTGTTGTATGAAAACAAGTGAGAGTGCAATTGTCAAGTGGAAAGAGTGTCAAGTGATTAGGCTAGGTGTTAGTGGCACATGTGTGTGCAACAGGGAAGGAAAGGAATTCAGTGAGTGTGTATACTATGTGTGTGTAGGAAAAGCAACAGTGAAGAGAGAGGAACACTAGGTAATAGTGTGTGTGTGTACATTGGTTATGCATATACTGGCAGGGAATAAAACAGTGAAAAGGAGAGGACTGTGTGTGTACTGCTGCACAGGAACAGTTAGTGACAGGGGAGGTGTGCTTAGTTTGTGTGTGCAGGAAATGAGAGGAAGGCTGTGTGAACCAGAAAACAGTGAACTACAAGTTGTACAGGAATTATCATGACCATTGACATAAAATTAGTTAAGAGTGAGGGGGAACAGAAAATACAATGCGTGTGAGGGCTGTGGTGTGTGTATGTAATGTTCAGTCCAAAACTGGACAGTGTGGAGTGTTCAATTTCAGGCAATAAAGAGGGAATCCCATAACAGTAAAACTCATAACAAAACTCAGATTGAACATTAATTCCAGTGAGAAAAGAAAAGAAATCAATTTAGTTAACCCACACTAATCCCAGGTTTCTTATGAACTCAGATTTGAGTTCTAAACATCAATGAAAACTCAGGAAATCAATTTCAGTCTTTGTAAAACAGTCCAGACCTATCACTCCTATTTCGAGTTCAAAACATAACCAAAATCCTCCCAATTTAGCATACAAGTAGATAACTTATAGGAGAACCAAATCAGGGATATAAACATGTGATTTAAAGTATTTAAACTAGCTAAAATGATTGCCAAAGTTCAAATTTAAAACTGGAAATAACTGAAAATAAACATGTATCAGTAAAATTTACGGTAAATGTGAAATTGATGTTGAAACCAAACTAAAATACGAATCTAATAGTTGGTAATGAAACTATAGGGTGTACACGTGTCATTGTGATTACCTTGTGTCCACCATAGCCGGACACGGCGTGTCCACAACAATAAAGCCAAAACAGCACACAGGTACTGCACAGCAGTGCACTGCCTCGTGCGTGTGTGCACGCGTGTCATGCACACGACACAGCACGTGTTAGGCCACGTGCTCGTGTCCCCACCTAGCATAGGTCTAGGTGTCCATGACTATGTGTCTGCACAGTGTCCTCGTGTCGCCGTGTCTGACTTACACTCGCGTATCAGTGGCCATACACACGACAGTACACACAAAGTGAAATCCCCGTGCGTCGAGGATTCCTCACTCGATACGCCACGTGGGCCCACGAAACTTGACACGTGGCGTGTCAGTCACTGCCCCGAGTGGCGTGTCAAGTTTCGTGTCAAACAAATGTGTGTCGTGTCCAGAAAAGAGCCCGATAGACAGGGCATTACTGTGGCTGTGCGCACGCGCGCGCGCGAAAGCGTGTCCCCGTGTCCAGAATGACACGACACGTGCACAAATTCATCTCAGTGCACAAGAAACGTGTAAGCGACAACGAATAGCAAATTTACATTCAAAAACAATTCGAAAATATCACAAAAAGTCCCACTGTGGCATTCCATCAAACACAAGGAAGTAGGCATTGATACGTGTCCAGTTTGGACACGAAATGACACAAAAACTTAGGGTTTCCTATTCCTTCTGTTAGGTTAGGTCTAGGGATCCCTAATGATGCAAAAATTTCAGGATTCTATGGTGGAAATAGGAAGTTACCTCAAAGTGTCAAAACCCTTAAAAAAACTCTAAAGAGTGATGCTCCTCTTTATGGTGAAACTCCTCCAAATTGAATTGAATCTAAGAATAAATTGTTACAACAGCAAGAATATTGATATTAGGATATAATGCAACTAGTTTGAGGGAAAAATGACCTAAAATGGATTTATTATGAATTTCTAAAGATGGGAGCTCACCTCTTTCTTCTTGAAATGGATTTCCTAAGGAAAGGAGGCTAGCCCTAGAAATTATGAGGGGTTTTATAGTGGGGAAAACCCAAGAAACCTAGGTGGCTGGCCAAGTTAGGTTAGGGTAGGTTTGGTAGTTTGGGCTTGGGCCAAGTTACATAGGCTATGGTTTATTTAATTAATAAAGACTCTAAGTCATAAGTCATGGCTTATGGCTTCCTAATTTCTATAGCTAAATAGGTTCTAATGACTTAACCATAGATTAGGCTAGGTTAGACTAGAGTCCCAAATCCTAACCAAGGCCAACTAACTAGGGTTAGCTCCTAGGTTGGTCTACATGAGTCAATACTAGTTAAAAAAATCAAACTAGTCTAAACAATTCCAAAATAATTTCTAAAAATTCCCATAAATTCTAATTAATTCTAATAAATTTAAATTACCCCAAAAATGACAAATTTACCCTCAAACTAGAAATGTGGTAGTGAAAAAAAGAGACAAACTTTTTGAGAAGTTTAATGATCGTCTTATTGAAAGCTTCGGCTAAACCATTTGCAGCTGGATTATAAGCCGTAGAAGCCAAATTCTGAATTCGATTCTGATCACAGAATCGATAAAATGCCTGACTGGCAAATTGTGGACCATTGTAATGAATTATTCGTCAAGGGATCCCGAAGCGATAAATGACACGGTGCTTGATGAAGCTGATCACGTTAGATGTTTTTACTTCAGCAAGGAGAATTGCTTCTGTCCACTTAGAAAAGTAATCGGTTATAGCTAATATAAACCGATGTCCCTTGATAGAAGGTGGATTAATAGGACCAATAACATCCATACCCCAAGCTTCAAAGGGCCAAGAGGCTGCTGTAGGATATAGAAATTCAGACGGTTGATGAATAAAATCAGCATAAATCTGACATGCTTTACATCTTCTGGCATAGTCTACGGCATCTGCTATCATAGAAGACCAATAATACCCCATTCTTCGAATACGATCTTATAATTTAGGACCCGGTTGATGAGCACCAGAAATACTATTATGAGCTTCTCGTAGTGTTTGTTTAGCTTCACTTTCTGAAAGACAACGCAGCAAGAGTCCATCATAAGAACGACGGTATAGCATATGTAAAGACGAATCATAATAAAATCGAAACGATCGTCTTTTGATTGATGCAGCTTCTTTTGGATCTTCAGGCAAAATCCCATGGACTGCATAATCAATGAATGGAGTTCTCCAATCTTTCTGCTGGGAACTAGACTCTGTAGTATAACTTTGTTCAATATACAAATTATTCTTAACACAGAACAAGTCTCGATCCAACAAAGTAATTATATTTTGTCTTCGGATTAGAATAGCCATGTCTGTAGCTAAACTAGCAAGAGCATCAGCTTCCACATTCTGAGAGTGTGGTACAAATTCAATAAAGAATCCTTTGAATGAAAGGACCAACTCGACTACCACATGATGATAAGGGATGAGATCATGATTTCTGACTTCATATTTCCCTCTAACTTGATTAACGATCAATTGAGAATCTCCATAAGCTTCTAGGAACTCAATATCCAGTTGTTTTGCTACTTGGAGACCGATCGATAGAGCATTACATTCTGCTATATTGTTGGAGCATGGTTCATTGAGAGAATAGGCACGGTATATGACCATTTTGTCAGGAGAAACCAAGACGATTCCTACCCCAGAGATAATATTGCCTTTAGGTCCTACTCGTGATGCCCCATCAAAATATAATTGCAATATGTCATTCTCAATACAATCCACGACTTCATCTGGAATATCCTCATATAATTTTGATATTTCAGGTATAGGGTGAGCAGCCAAGAAATCGGCTAATTCTTGACCCTTTATTGATTTCTGAGGTACATAAACCATGTCATAAGGAGTAAGCAACATCGCCCAAGTGGCCAACCTGGAGTTAAGAATGCTAGGTTTTCTCATCAATACACGAATGTGATTTATTCTGGAGATGACATGAATAGTCTACCCTATCACATAATGTCTTGTCTTTTGGATGGCAAAAACCAAAGCTAGACATTCCTTTTCTACGGGAGTATACCTGTGTTCAGCTTCGACCATCATTCTGCTCAGATAATAAATTGCTTGCTCATGACCCACATCATTTTTCTGTGCAAGAAGAGCGCCAAGTGAATGATCCAAGGCTCGAACATATAGCAAAAATAGCCTTCCTACCACCGGGGGTACCAGGACAGGAGGGTTCGTCAGGTATTGCTTAATGTCATTGAAGGCTTTCTGACACGCTTCATCCCAAACAAAAGATACACCTTTCTTTAATAGACGGGAGAAAGGTTGACATCTTCCAGAAAGATTAGATATAAATCTTCTGATATAAGCAATACGACCCTGAAAGCCACGAAATTCTTTCAGATTACGAGGAGGACACATTTCAAGAATTGCCTTAACCTTATCAGGATCAACGTGGAAACCCTGAGAAGTAATAACAAATCCTAAAAAATTGCCACTGGAAACCCCTAAGAAAGACTTAGTAGGGTTCATTTTCAATTGATGCTGGCGCATCAATTCAAATACTGTCCTCAAGTCCAGAATGTGATCATCCTTTGATCGACTTTTAACAGCGATGTCATCTACATAGCATTCAACTATCTTCTGTAGATATTCTTGAAAGATGTTGCTCATAGCCCGTTGATACGTGGCACCGGCGTTTTTAAGACCAAACGGCATAACTGTATAGCAGTAGACCCCAAGGGGTGTACGAAAAGCGGTGTGCTTCTCATCTTCTGGATGCATCTTGTTCTGATTGTATCCTGAGAATCCGTCCATGAAAGACATCCGTTCAAAACCACATGTATTGTCTATCATGACATCAATAATTGGAAGTAGAAATTCGACCTTTGGACAAGCTGCATTAAGACTGTAGGAACGATATAGTAAAGCGTAATACTCTAGAGGGGGGGTGAATAGGGTTGGCAGCGGAATAATGCTAATTAAAAAGTTAGCAACACAATCACAGTATATAATCACAAATGAAAATAAAGTAAAGGCAGAGTTCAGAAAGCAAACGCAAAGACAGCGATGTATACTGGTATCCCTCTGTTGAGGACTAATCCAGTCGGTAGAACTCTTGCTACCAGTTTGAATCCACTATAGGAAAAACTGCAAGTTTTCTTACGAAGTCCTTGCAACTTCTACAACGCGAGCTTTGATACGAAGAACTCGTCCAACTTCAAATGTGAAGAGGTATTCTTCAATCAAGCCTTCTGATTACAATCTCTCAGAAACTTCTAGACCGTACCGCACTGGCAAATCGACTAGAGGATTATAACTAGCTTGGGATCTGAAAATGAAAGCTCTAGAAAACTCTTTGGAAGGCAGAAAGCTTTTTAGATAGAGAGAAGATTGAAAGTGAATGAGTGAATTGAAATGATCGAAATACTTCTCTATTTATAGGATTTCCAAAGGGAGAACTCTGTCAGAATTCGGGCAGAATTCGGGCAGAACTCGATGAGCAAATCTCGGTCAAATCCACAACTGCAGGAGGACCAAGTTCCAGAGAATTCAAAATCAAAACGGCCACCAACCGAACTCTGGCCGAACTCTGGCCGAACTCTGGCCGAGTTCTGTCAGGGTTAGGTTAGGGTTTTTAAAATAGGTTTTGGTGATTTTTGAAAACCTTTTTGAAAACCTTTTTGTAAACAATTTGATAGGTCATTTTAAAAACATTTTTGGGAATAGCCTATTTGCCAGTACAACTCGGTGTACAATGTATTCCTAGACTCAAATGAAAATAAAATTACATTGTATAGGAAATACAGACTCAAGTAGGCAAACAGATCTTCAGTCTTGAACGAAGTGAATATCCAATCTTGCTAATGTCCAAGGAGCTGAGATGTCCCAACAAGCTTCGTATATCCAGACAGAGTTTTGATCAATTATTAAAATCAGGTTGACCATATGACCAATGGGCCAACAATCTCCCCCATTTTGATAATTGACAAACTATGAATGATATAACATTAAGCTTGTTCAAGCTTGTTCAAAAATATCAAAAAGTAGAAATTGTTCATAACCTGTATTTAACTCAAAAAAAATGTTAGATCATTTTTAATTTTCTCCCCCTTTGTCACTTAGCAAAATAATTGTACAAGAGAAGGCTCCTCCGCAATGAATGCATAAGTAACAAATAGCGAGAAAATAAAAGAAATATAGTATAAGAATTAGAGATATTACATCACAGGAATGTAAAGTGTCTACAAATTATCATCACAGGCATGTATTGCTTCACAACATAAAAGAAATCTCAGGCATGCTATTTCACAGGCAGTTTGTAATGAAGAAGCAGTAAAAAGAGATAGTGCTAAACAAAATGCTGAAATAAACTGAGATGTCATAAATGAAACATCAAAAATATGTCCATGAAGATAAAAAGTACTGATAGCAAACTACAAAGTACTAATAAAAAATAAATAATAAAAACTTGGAATGTCGGAGCATTTCCAAGTATACAGTAGAATGTCACTAGTAATCAGATCAGATCTCATCATCACTATCCTCATCAATATCATCAGCAGCACGGCCAGCATGACCGGAAGTACCAGCACCAGAAGTACCAGCGCCAGTAGGATGAGTAGGGGCGCCAGCATAGAACTCGCCAACATAATCTCGAGGAGCACGATACCAATCATAGGCGTTACCGGGCTGGAAGTAGGCATGGACAGCCTCATCCTCACAGCGGTAACCCGAAAAAGTTGGATCTCGAGGAATGGAAGCGGCAGAGTAACCAGTCTGTGCAAAACACAGATCGGCCAAGGAGTTTGCCATCGCCTGGTAACGGGTGACATCGCGGAACTCACGCTCGCGAGCCATGTCCGTCATCGAGACGTGCAAAGCAGATAGGTGCTGATGTATGCCCTCAAAAGTTATGGCATACGGCTGATGTGGTGGAGATGGTGCAGTAGGAGGAGCAGGAGGTAGAGCTGAAGCAGTCCGGCTGCGACGAGAAAGCTGGAGTAACTTGGGCTCAGAGTCCTGAGTACAAGTCGATAGATCGATGTCGAAGCGCTGAAAGATACGAGGGAGAATCATCGCGTAAGAGAGATTTCGATCTCTTGCACGACAACGTCCTATCATCTGAATAATAGTCTTCGGGACGAAAAAAGGAATCCCCTTGATAAGATGATACATAGCGGACAGTTCAAGCGAAGTCACATCATCCTTGGAAGTGGATTTAGGAAGTAGAGTAGAGTAGATGATGCGATGCAATTCGTAGTTGAACAAGTTAAGGTTGTTAGCCTTAAACATTCCAGAACGTACTCTGTCAGGTGCACAAAGTTCCGTTTTGAAACTCGTGAGTGTAGTACCGTCGGGGAACTCGGATTCCGTGATATCAACTAGCGGTTCACCTTCATTGGGAATCCCAAGAATCTTCGCTAGAAGGACATCATTGAAGTCAATGTCTGTGCCTCCGACACGTGTGCTCACGTCAAAAGTGTTAACTACGAGATTGCAATCGAACAATCTAATGGCATTAGTAGCAATTGGGAAGCACAGTTTAACAAGCAAATGTAACCCTAATGCCTCAAATAAGTGACGATGGTCAGGAAATATCGTCCATTTAACCGGAGCGCCGCTGCATATGGATCGGGTGGAAAAGTCACCGTACCATAATAAAGCTTGATCGAGGATTTGAAAGAAAAAACCCATCGAAAGCACCGTCGCTCTTTTGGACTGGCGAAAACAAAGAATCCGTGTGAGGATTCGAAGAGGACCCTTCCTCACTAGGAGTAGTCTTCTTCCTCTTAGACGGATTAAATCTAGGTGCCATTGAAATAAATAAGCACAAATTTGAAAGTGGAGAAGGAGAGAGTTATACCTCACAAAAATTGGATATGTTGTAGAGAAGAATGATCTCCGCACGATTCCAAAGTTTGGAAGGATTTCACCAAGTAGATAGGGAGCAATGGGTTGGTGAATACCTAGGGTTTGGAGGATTTTCGGGCGGCTGTAGCTGCTGGATGGAAATATGGAAGCAATGGAAGAGAAGGAGCTCTCGGGTTCTGGATATATACGCAGATACCCTCAACCGAACTCGGGCCGAATTCGGTCAGAGTTCTGGCCGAATTTGCCTAGGGTTCTTTCAAGTTGATTTAGCTACTTCTTTTTCATTGACTCGTTTCAAATATTTAATTCAAAGATTAGTTATTTTAGCTTTCAAATAACATAATTAATAATATTTAATGAGTTAAATATCGTTACATAGCAGCTGTCTCAGATTAGCTGTAGGAGTACTGTCCCAGCTGGCGGAGGTTCACCGGGGAACTCTTAAATACCGCTTCGCTTCAACCGTAGTTGTGGTGACAGACAGACTCTTTATTAGCTTGTCTCTAACACAGTTTTTGCATAATGATATAAAAACATAAAATAAAATCAATTGATATTATTGACGTCCAAAATTCCTAATTCTCGACGTAAATAATTGAAGCGATCTTCCGCTAGAGGTTTAGTGAAGATGTCAGCTAATTGATTATCAGTATCTATGTATACAAGGTTTATATCTCCATTTTGATGATGATCTCTAAGAAAATGATGCCGAATCTCGATATGTTTAGTACGAGAGTGACATACAGGATTCTTAGTCAAATTAATGGTGCTAGTGTTATCACAGAAAATAGGAATATGTGTGTAAAATAAATCAAAGTCTTCTAAGGTTTGTTTCATCCACAAAATCTGAGCACAACAACGTCCTGCGGCGATGTACTCAGCCTCTATTGTTGATAAGGCTACAGAATTTTGCTTTTTACTAAACCAAGAGACTAGAGCCTTGCCTAAGAAATGACATGTACCGCTAGTACTTTTTCTATCAACCTTGCATCCAGCAAAATCTGCATCCGAATAACCAATAAGGTCAAAGGATTTGGATTTGGGATACCACAAGCCGACAGAAGAAGTGCCTTTAAGGTATCGGAAGATACGTTTAACTGCGGACAGATGTGATTCCTTTGGGTTAGCCTGAAAACGTGCACACAAGCAAACACTAAACATTATATCTGGACGACTAGCAGTTAAGTAAAGTAAACTACCAATCATACCTCGATACTTATGTGTGTCGACTGGCTTGCCTTGTTCGTCCGAATCAAGCTTTGTTGAAGTTGCCATCGGAGTGCCAATAGGTTTGACATTGTCCAGATCAAACTTCTTTAGCAAATCTTTTGTGTACTTGGCTTGATTAATGAACGTCCCATTGTCGGTTTGTTTGATTTGCAATCCGAGAAAGAATTTTATCTCTCCCATCATGCTCATCTCAAACTCATTCTGTATACACTTAGAGAATTCTTGACAAAGAGATTCATCAGTGGATCCAAATATGATATCATCAACATAGATCTGAATTAAAAGCAGCTTGCCATTAAAAGATTTAATAAAAAGTGTAGTGTCAACCTTTCCTTTTGTAAAACCGTTGTCAAGTAGAAAAAAGCTTAGACGATCATACCAAGCACGAGGGGCTTGTTTCAAACCGTATAAGGCTTTCTTCAACTTGAAAACATGGTCAGGATTTTTGAAATCCGTGAAACTCGGAGGTTGTGCTACAAAAACTTCTTCTTTTATAAAACTATTTAGAAAAGCACTTTTTACATCCATTTGAAAAAGTTTGAAATCATGAAAACATGCAAATGCACATAACATACGAATGGATTCTAATCTTGCAACTGGGGCATAAGTCTCATCGTAGTCGATACCCTCTTCTTGATTGTATCCTTGAGCTACGAGTCGAGCCTTGTTACGAGTTACTAAACCATCCTCATTCAGTTTGTTTCGGAATACCCAACGGGTGCCAATGACCGGATGATCAATAGGCTTGGGAACAAGTTCCCAAACTTGATTCCGTTCGAATTGGTTCAATTCCTCTTGCATGGCATCTATCCAGAAACTATCACTACATGCTTCATCAATAGATTTAGGTTCTAGCTGTGAAATAAATGCAACACTAGAAATAATATCTCTACTGGATGATCGAGTGCTTACTCCTTTGGTAATGTCACCAATTACCAAATCTTATGGATGATCAGCTGTGAATTTTAACCTTTTCGGTAGACTCTGTAGGTAGCTGGTTCCTGGACCTCCTCTAGAGGGTTCAGCTTGTGCAGAGCTTGGTTCAGGTTCAGCTGATGTTGAGCTTGATGTAGGCAGATCTTCATCACTGTCATCGAGTGTCATTTGGTTCATTTCATCAAAAGTGACGTTGATTGACTCTTCGATGATCATGGTACGTTTGTTGAAGACTCTGTACCCTTTGCTCTTGGCCGCATAACCTAGAAATATACCTTCATCGGCCTTTTCGTCAAACTTTCCCAAATTGTCTTTAGTATTAAGAATAAAGCACTTACAGCCAAATATCTTAAAATAAGAAAATGAAGGAATTCTATCAAACCATAACTCAAATGGAGTCTTCTTCGATTTGGGTCGAATTAGAACTCTATTGAGCACAAAGCAAGCTGTATTGACAGCTTCAGTCCAGAAGTATTTGGGTAGGCTAAATTGATTTAACATTACTCTGGCCATTTCGGTTAGAGTTCTGTTCTTACGTTCCACAACTCCATTTTGTTGTGGAGTTCTAGGGCAGGAGAACTCGTGTATAAAACCGTGTGTGTCACAAAATTGCTCGAAATCAGCATTCTCGAATTCGCCTCCATGATCGCTTCTAATACGAGTGATCATGTAACCTTTTTCATTCTGTACTTTCTTGCAAAAGATGACAAATTCGTATAATGCGTCATTCTTGTGTGTCAAGAAATATACCCACGTGTATCTAGAAAAATCATCTACAATTACAAATGCATATAATTTACCTCCGAGGCTAGCAACTCTGCTAGGACCGAATAAATCCATGTGTAGCAATTGTAGAGGTCTAGTAGTACATACTGCGTTTACAGACTTGAATGTAGATCTGGTAGCCTTGTTCTTTTCGCATTGGCTGCATACCGAATCCTTCTTGAATGTTATGTCCGGTAAACCGCGTACTAACTTCTTTGTGGATAATCTTGAAATTGTATCCATGTTTGCATGACCGAGTCTCATATGTCATAAATGACTCTCATCACTTTTGGCCATTAAGCATCTACCTGAAATGTTAGCTTCTTCCAATAGATAGAAAATATATATATTGTCTTCCCTGATTCCGTCAAAGATAGTACTACCAGTTGAGCTATCAACTATAGTACATTTATCTTTGCCAAAGTTGATACCATAACCATGATCAGCTAGATGACTTATGCTGAGCGGATTATGTTTCAACTCGGTAACCAGACAGACAACTTTAATCACGGGATAGGGAGATTTACCAACATCACCGATACCAATAATATACCCTTTCAAATTATTACCGAAGGAAACATAACCTTCCTTCTTCTTCTTCGACAGTGTTGCAAATAGAGTAGCGTCACCGGTCATATGCCGTGAGCAACCGCTGTCGAGGATCCATTTGCTTCTAGCATGTGAAGGGTGTTCCACCTACAAAACAGTTTGCAGATGAAACTCTTGGTACCCATTTCTTGTAGGGTCCTAAATTGTTAGCTTTAGGTATCCAAGCATAAACATTTAAATCAACTAGCTTTCTCATTCTACATGCAGATGAAATATGACCAATGAGGCCACAATAATGACATTGTGCATGTTGAGTGTTGAAAGCAGAGTGATGTGCATGATTGGTAGGTTTAGGTTTTCTAGAATAGAAGAATGCATACCTATGATCATGTTTGGGCTTAACCTTTTGGGGTAAAGGTTTTATATGGTTTGGTCTGACAGTGTTTGGCTTGGGAATGTTCCGAATTTTCGGTAAGTGACACGTGTTAGGATAGGAAGCAGCAGGCTCAGGCTGTTTTCCTAACCTAATTTCCAACCTTTTGGAAGTGTCATATAACTTAGTATAATCAGAAGTGAGTGATTCCATTCTGATTTGTGCAGATTGAAGACTTTTCTTTTTTTTTGAAAGATCTTCTCTCAATTGGTCTATAATCTTATCTTTCTCTTCGGATGACTGTTTAGTCTCGTGTAATAAGAGCTTTATAGAGGAAAGCTCACCAGACTCACTAACACTAGTTCTAACCTCAGCTAGTAGGTCGGTAAGTCTTCCTGTTTCTCCTTTGTACTCTTTGAGTACCTTCTTAGTGGTCTGATATTTACTATGCAGTTTCCTGTAGTCAAGCATCAGGTCACTGAAGGCATCTCCTAATTGCTCAAAGGTAAAGTCATCATATGTTTCTACAGGTTCAGTAGGTACCTGATCGATTGCCATGAAGCAGATGTTTGCAGCGTCCTCTGAATGTTCATCTTCTGAGTCGCTAGCTTCACTCTCATGCCATATGCTGGTGTTGGCATATTTCCAGGATGTTGATCTCTTCAGGTTGCCTTTTTTATACCTGTTGTTCTTCTTGCTCGATGATGAGTTGATGGGACAGTCCTTCTTCATATGTCCCTTCTTCTTGATGCCATAGCAGACAGCATCTTCTTGGTACCAGTTGTTGTTGTTGTTCTCTTTGACTCTCTTCTCATGTCTCATGAATCTTTTGAACTTCCTTGCTAGGAGAGCTTGATCTTCAGCGTCAGATCCACTGCTGTCTGAGTCATCTTCAGCAGCTTTTCTGTGCTGAGCCTTGAGGGCGATAGTCTTCTCCTTTGGTGCAGGCTCTTCAAAATCTTGTAGATCCAGTTCATGAGTGAGTAGCTTACCCATGAGTACTTCAAGTGACATTGTGGTGAGGTCGTTTCCTTCAATGATAGCTGTAGCCTTCGGAATCCAGTTCTTGGTGAGAGCTCGCAGGAGTTTGCGAATCTTTTCGTGGTTATTGTATTCTTTGCCTAAGGAGGACAAAGGGTTTACAATATCCAAGAACCTCTCGAACATTTGTGTGACTGTTTCATTTGGCTTCATTTTGAACGTCTCGTACTCTTGAGTAAGTCTGCTGACTTTTGACTCCTTGACTTGAGTCGTGCCTTCATATGTAACTTCGAGAAGCTTCCATACACCATTTGCCGTTGTGCATGTAGATACCCTGTTAAATTCTGTTCTGTCTAAGGCACAAAAAAGAGCATTAATGGCACGTGCGTCAAGACTGGCCTTTTTCTTTTCTTCCTCTGTATAACTGTTTTGGGGTTTTTCAACTAAAACACCCTCGACATTTATACGAGGTGGCTTTTGATAGCCATCAAGAACAATAGCCCATAAGTCAAAATCAAGAGACTTTAAGAAGAAACTCATCCGTGTTTTCCAATAAGTGTAGTTAGTACCATCAAACAGAGGAGGTCTGTTTGTGGCCTGACCTTCACTTGTGAATTTTATAGTAGCCATGTGATGTGCTGTGATCTAATAAATAATGAATAAATAATAGCACTTATACCTTGCTTTACCTGTAACACCCGCTCTGATACCAATTGTAGGAACGATATAGTAAAGCGTAATACTCTAGAGGGGGGGGT
Organism: Iris pallida; assembly: GCA_029216955.1. Lineage (NCBI taxonomy): Eukaryota > Viridiplantae > Streptophyta > Magnoliopsida > Asparagales > Iridaceae > Iris > Iris pallida. The sequence goes on from JANAVB010036019.1 coordinate 21,024,920, forward strand.
GAATAGAGTTGGCAGCGGAATAATGCTAATTAAAAAGTTAGCAACACAATCACAGTATATAATCACAAATGAAAATAAAGTAAAGGCAGAGTTCAGAAAGCAAACGCAAAGACAGCGATGTATACTGGTATCCCTCTGTTGAGGACTAATCCAGTCGGTAGAACTCTTGCTACCAGTTTGAATCCACTATAGGAAAAACTTTTCTTACGAAGTCCTTACAACTTCTACAACGCGAGCTTTGATACGAAGAACTCGTCCAACTTCAAATGTGAAGAGGTATTCTTCAATCAAGCCTTCTGATTATAATCTCTCAGAAACTTCTAGACCGTACCGCACTGGCAAATCGACTAGAGGATTGTAACTGGCTTGGGATCTGAAAATGAAAGCTCTAGAAAACTCTTTGGAAGGCAGAAAGCTTTTTAGATAGAAAGAAGATTGAAAGTGAATGAGTGAATTGAAATGATCGAAATACTTCTCTATTTATAGGATTTCCAAAGGGAGAACTCTGTCAGAATTCGGGCAGAATTCGGGCAGAACTCGATGAGCAAATCTCGGTCAAATCCACAACTGCAGGAGGACCAAGTTCCAGAGAATTCAAAATCAAAACGGCCACCAACCGAACTCTGGCCGAACTCTGGCCGAGTTCTGTCAGGGTTAGGTTAGGGTTTTTAAAATAGGTTTTGGTGATTTTTGAAAACCTTTTTGAAAACCTTTTTGTAAACAATTTGATAGGTCATTTTAAAAACATTTTTGGGAATAGCCTATTTGCCAGTACAACTCGGTGTACAATGTATTCCTAGACTCAAATGAAAATAAAATTACATTGCATAGGAAATACAGACTCAAGTAGGCAAACAGATCTTCAGTCTTGAACGAAGTGAATATCCAATCTTGCTAATGTCCAAGGAGCTGAGATGTCCCAACAAGCTTCGTATATCCAGACAGAGTTTTGATCAATTATTAAAATCAGGTTGACCATATGACCAATGGGCCAACAAAGACCTCAATAATCTATACAAACTCGGACTTTTTCGTTCTTCTTCATGACAGAAACAATATTGGCAACCCAATCCGGGTATTGCTCTTCACGAACAAATCCACATGTGATCAACTTTTTGACTTCTGCTTCAATTGCATCCATCATATCTGGTCTAAAACGTCGTTGCTATTGTTTTACAGGCTTGACATTAGGCATAATATTGAGTTTATGAGTGGCAACTTTAGGATCTAACCCTGGCATATCCTCATAACTCCATGCAAAGATGTCAATATATTCTTTGATAAGTTTTATCAACTCTTTCTTTTCATCTTCAGCAAGATTTTTACTGATGAATATTGGTTTGGACGTAGCTCCATCCCCAACATCAATCTGGATGACCTCATCTTCTGTAGGTGGCTGTCGCTGTTCAAAACAGAGTTTCCACTGAGTATCCATCTGTTTTGCCCAAGGATCATTCTCAAATGGCTCTGATTCACCATCAATTTGAACCATGTAAGCTGAAAATATTTGCTCAGATTTATCATATGAGGAACGAGACATATCAGATTCAATGAATTAGACTTCTTCTGAATTCGATGATTGTGAAGAGCTAGAAGAGAATTCTTCTTGTATATCGTCCTTAAACATGTAGGACGGATCATATCCCAACCCATGATGAGTCTTTTGGTAAAACGGATCACCACATAATGGTAGTCGTCTACCCTTGCCTTGATTGAGACCTTGCATAGTCTTCAAATCATATCCCATGTTCTGGATAATCTTGATAGATTGTTGACTATACTTGTCAATTTGGATTCTTTCCTTGTCTTTATCCTTTAGCTCATCTGCCTGAGCAACAGAGATATTTCTAGCCAGGCCAAACACAATTTGGTGCTTGTTTTTCTTATCAGACGGAACCATGAAATAAGATTCATTGTGACGTCTAAAAATTACGCAAGCTTGTGATGAAGCGGCCACAGGTAGAAGATAAGGAGAAGATGTTAGGAACCTTTGAGCATAAGGTCCAACATCTACATGAGGAGGAAAATAATTTTCCTTATGATCGATGTATAAAGTTTCTTCTGGCTCAATGTCGCTTTTGTATGGATGACTTTGATTATCAGAAGATAAGGTCATCCTTTCAATAAATTTGACAGCCATATACTAGAAAAGGAAATCTTCATTGATATCAGAAGGTACAGAATGATCAATATTTACATCATTTACAATTTGACTGCTACGCTTCGGATTAATCATCAGTGGACCATTATCTGTCTTCTGCATAGTTTTATCAAGATTGACAATCAATGGTGGTTCTGGGTCATTCGTACAAGAAGTACGCCCTTTGACCTTGATCATAAAAGGTTGAACTTGGCTCTTAGCAGGAATTTTATTGATTCTTCAGATAAAGTTTGAGTTCTTCCTTTTACCTTGATTATCAGAGGTTGATCATTGACAGATTGGGATTGGATTCGTCCCTTGACTATGATCTTCAAAGGTTGCTCCTCTGGCGGATCTTTATTAATAGATTGATCCTCGGTAGGTGATTGATCTTCAACCATGTCTGATATCTCTTTCACATGCTCTTGTTTATAAAGCCTTGAATCAGAAAAATAGGCTTCGACACCCTTGAAGGGATTGATATCAGCAAACTCAGTCTTCACAACTCCTTGGGAATCCACATACTTGAAGCATTTGTAGAGAGTTGAAGGTACAATATTATGCTCATGAATCCACGGTCTCCCCAAAAGGATATTATAGGAGACGTCTGAGTTGATAACATAGAAAGTTACCATGGTTCGAAGATCACCAATCAGAATCTGCAGACGAATCTTCCCCAATAGCTTGCTCTTGCCAGAGTTAAAACCGACTATCGTAGTACTAGTGTAAGTCAAATCACTAGTAGGGATCCTCAGAGGTCTTAGCATACTCTGAAGAACTATGCTAATTGAGGATCCGGGATCAATATAAATCCTGTCAATTTCAGCGGATCCAATATACCTGGTGTAGCACAAAGGCCTGTCATGCTTATTATGCTTCAACAGCATATCTTCTTGTGTAAAGGTGCTGTTGGAAATTGCTTCCATCACACTATGACATTGTGGACATGACACTGGTATATTATCAGGAGTCTTGAGTTGAGCCAAGCATGAATCTGCTTGAATTAAAGCTTCACTCAAAGTCTCTCTGCTTTCTCTGGAAAGGCGAAGCAACTCAAATATAGATAGTCTAGCCGGAGTATTGGCTAACTGAGCTAGAATATCAAATTTGTAAGGCTTCATCACTACCCCCTGACTGGAAGCAGACTTCAATGGGACGTCGAAGCGTACTGCTTTCTGTTTCCCCTTTTCAACCACAGAAGGTTTAGCAGGAACAGAAGAGGATTGAGTTGGTAGTGTCTCCACTACGTCTTTAGCTTCTTTGGAGGATCCCTCATGGTCTTTATGGTACTCTTTTCCAGATCTTGTACCAGTAAAAGATTCTTTTTCAGACTCAGAAGAAGGAAGTACCATATTACATGATTTTGTCTTCCCTTTCTTAGCCTTCTTCTTGTGTGGATTGTTATGAGGAGCTTTAGAACTCAATCCAACAGTGGAATTTTGACTTTGAATCTGTAAAGGAAGTCGTATTCCATTATCATAATTTAAACCTTCTGCCTTTTGAAAGTCATAACCTATCTTCTTCATGAGATGAACAGATTGCTGACTATACAAGTGAGTGGGCAGCGGACCTTTGACATGCGTTTCAACAGAGAAAGAGGAAGAGGCAAGACCTTCTGTAACCTCAGAAGAATGAAGAATAGATGTCACTGTAGTTACGGGAGGAGAAGGATTCGGGATACGAGGAGAAATCCTTGTCGGAGCTTTTTATAAGCAGCAAAAATTTGTTGTGCCCGATATAAAGGAACACTATTCATGGCTAGCCACTGCTGATGAGTAAGCTTAAGTTTGGTAGGAGGAGCTAGACTTGGAGGACAGATGTTCAGTCCTTTCAGTCTATCTTCTAAAGGAAGGCCATCCCATAGGTGATCCGAGTCATCGGGATCTGGAATAACATGGGAAATCATGTTGCAGGTTCTGACTTTCTTGCCCTTCTTGGATTTTGATGTTTTATCTTCACTTTCCAACTCAGGCACTAAGTCAGGATGTACCCACATGATTTCACCATTCTTTAGTGTAAGCGGCAGTAATCCTGTATTTTTTTCTCTGGCAGGCGGGATATTCACGATCTTCATCGTCGCCTTCAGAATTGGGATAATTCCATCTGGGACTTGTTGTGGAGAAAAATCTCCGAACTGAAGAGAAACTATATTGGTCGTAATCGTATGGTCATTATTGGTTAAAGCAATAGCACCACCATTTATCAGCTCTTGGATTTTCTTTTTCAAGACATGGCAAGCACTGGTAGGATGATTAATGTATCTATGATAGATACAATATTTGGGATTATCAGTCAGATTCACCTCATTAGGCCTCTTTGGTTCCGGAATCTGAAGTTTACCACTCTTTACCAGACATTGAAATATCCCTGGGATATCACTTTCGTCAAAAGAATATTCTTACTTTGGCTTGGAAGATTCTTGATTGTTCGGCGTCGTTTTGTTCTTGGAAAGATTGACCATAAGAGTATCTTTTCCACTCACATTATGATTGCTAGGATTATTACTAGGATTACTTTTCTTCCCTTTATCTTCTGAAGTTAAAATCATCCCATGCTCTCGAGCCAACCTACTATTGGTCTCGGCAGAAACTGCTGCTATGATAAACGAAGCCCAATCTGAGAATTGGAAACCCATGAAAACAGCGATGGATGGTCGCAGATTCATCTTGCATGTATCAATCAACGCTGAATCTGGCATACTAGGAGGCATCTTTAAAGTAGTCTGTCGTAAACGTTCGATGAACGTCCGAGTATTTTCTTTCTCCTTTTGTTTGATTTCTATCAAGGAAGACATGTTCATATCCATACCTCTTTCATAGAAACAAGAGAGAAACATTGCCTTGAATTCATCAAAAGACGAAATAGAATTATCGGGTAAACTACGATACCAGTCGTAAGCTGAACCTGTCAGGCACCCGATGAACACTCGAGTGAGAAGAGCATCATTTTTCTGCAAGTGTATAGTCATAATATCAAAATCATTGATATATTGACTGGGAGATGCTTTTCCATCGAATAAAACCATAGATTGTGGCTTGAATTTTGGTGGAAATGGTACATTATTCCAATGAGGAGGATAAGGTTGCTTGATCCCTAACCTCTGGAGTTGATCTTTGTGCCTCAAAACTTCAAACTGTGCTTTGAGCTCACGCACTGCTTGAATGGCTTCACTGGTTTGGGGAAGCACATTGGATTGAATGGTTGTTGGATGTACCGTAGCCCTGACTGGAGGTGGTACATCTTCAGGAATGATGGGATCTGGTGATGCAGAATTCTGATTAACAGCCGGCTCTTGAGTATTCAAAGGTATTTCAGCCCCTTGACTATCTTGAGTTTGTGCTGCTACTGGTACTGGTGTTATTACCGTCGGCTGAGCAGTTTGCTGATTCAAAATTATCTGATGCATACTTTGTACCATGTTAAGCATATCTTTCAGTGATTGCTCAACGGCAGTGAGACGTTGTTCTGTATTAGCAGATAACGTCTCTGGTTCATCTCCAACAGCGTAGGATTCAACCTCTCGTAAAGATACGGAAGGATTTGTATAGAAGTATGAATCCACACTATCGGTATCAGACTCAAAAGATTGAGTACCCCCAGCTTCTGAATCAGAAGTCTGCAATTGCCTTTGTCTTCTTGATCGAGTATTCTGATATACTCCTTCAAAGGAATTAAGAAGTCTGTTGAACTGTTATTGACCTGGAGTTTAGGACATGTTCCGTCTCGGTCGTCGTCCTCTGTTAGTATGAGATGCCATGTTGACTGATGCATATGACATCTCATCTTCTTGGTCTTCAGCTTTATGTTGAAGCGAATTAAAACTCAATCGATCAAAAACTGACCATTTTGAAGCTGAACAACAACAATTGATCACAACCTGGTGATATTCACAATGATGTTTTTCTTGGGGGAGCGACACCGGAGATGTGAATTCTTACGCTTTTGCATTAGCAATTCACGTAAGTCAGAAGGAGTGGAGGGAATATTCTTCTTTATCATATTTGGGGTAGAAAAACGTTTAGTACCCTGTGTGTAAAGAAGATTACTAGCAGCATTCGCAGAACCAAATTGTACATCTCTACGCGTTTGGAGTTGTGTGCGTAAATCTTGAGATTTTTTAGCACGAAGGACTCCATCTTTATGGCGCGTGATTTGCAAGTTTGGTACTTTACGTAAAGCAGTGTAAGAAGGTTGTTGGTGTAGGACAGAAGTTTTACCAACAACATTTTTACGCTGTATGCGTTTAGGTACATTCACATTAGATGTGCAAACATCGTTGTGAATTTTATCTACATTGTCACAGACAGGAGACTTACCTTTACACATAAAACGTAAAAATTGATTATCTACCACGTCATAGATGGAAGATTTTGTTTTACGCGAGGAGCGTAATTTGTTTGTGTCTACCACGTCACAGACGCGAGACTTATTTTTACACTCAGAAGCATTAGAATCTGCCAAATTACAAATGGGAGACTCATTCTTATGCCTTGAGCGTACACTTGGTTTTTACCCAGTGGGCGTAAAACTTTGTTCTTACGCAGTGGGCGTAGAACCTGATCATCTACACCGTCACAGACGGGAGACAAATTGTCACACTTAGAGAGCGACGCCGAAGTAAGGATTGCCTCGTTATGAACGGGAGCCCCTACGACAAGAGAGTGCCTCGGAGTGAAGAAAAGCAGGAAAGCATTTGGGAGCCCCTAGACTTATTTTTCTCTAAGTTATGATCTCTGTATTCTCTCCTCTCTCTGTGTCTCTCCTGTTATGAGAAAAATAAGTCTATTTATAGACTTGGGTTCTTGTGCGTAAAAACTCAACAAAAGTTCCATCTTTACGCTAACAACTGCCACCCATGATCGAAGCCATCCTCTGCATATGTTGACGTGTGTCCCATCACTTCAGTAAGAATAGGATACATGTACACACATTCTTCGAGAAGAATGGCATGAAAGTTACATAAGCAAACCACATTCCAAACTGGTGGAGGAGAATAGGGCGTAAAAATAGCCCCAATGTACTCTGAGCGTAAAGCAGTAGATTTGGCATAAAATAGCCCTGACATAGACTTCCCGCGTAAAGTGGTTATTAAATCACCTTGAGCGTAAAAGCAGCTCAAATAGACTTTACGCACACGTCGATTGTTGAGCGTAAAGGCTCGTATAATCTTCGTGCGTAAAAGAAGCCGTTGTGTGAGCGTAAAGTAGCTCAATCCACACATTAAATGACAACATTGGTCTCTGTGTAAAAACAAATCCCTTTGTGATATATGCCATCATTAATATCTCCATGTCAGAGTTTGCCTTAAATGCGAGATTTGACAGCATTTTCCAGCGTAAAAAGTGGCTGCTCTGTCCTTGGCATAAAACTATGGGTGTAGACCTGAGCGTAAATTGATCAGCCTGCTTAGGCGTAAAGCGATTAGCCTAGTCTTGGGCGTAAAGAGATTACCCACTCTGCTAGGCGTAAAGCAGATCACTTATGAATTAGATGACTTTTTCTTTGAAGCACTTTTTACGCTCCTACAGTGCTCTCACGCACTAGAGTAAAAAAGTCTAGGGCAGCACGAGCTTGGCAAGCTTGGTCCGCTGATCCGACCTCTGACCATCCGAGCATCCCATATACTGTTATACGGGCCTCTGATGGGAAGTTGTACAGAACCACTCGAGTCCAGCCCCCGACGGCAAACAGACAGAGAGGTTCCCAAAAGTCTTCCAAAATCCAGGGAACAAACATGGTCGATCCGGACCCATCTGATTTGCGTGAGGCCATCCTCCATAATCGCAAGGAAAGAGAAGGTGCCTCGGGGTGCAAAGAGTCCTCCCACGGATGTTACTACACCCAAGTCATCGTCAACTGCTGTTGCAATAACGCAACGGTACGAGGAGACTGGCAGTCCGTCTTCCAAAGACTACAACAACCATTTTCAGAAGATGAGGCACTTCCCGTCGTCTCCAGCAACTCTGCTCAGAAAATCTCCGCCGATGGGAGAGGAAAGAAGACCAATATTCCCAGCCTAAATATTTCAACCACTATGGCTAAGAGACTATCGTCTAAGCGGGTGCCCACCACCGGAGTTTTCCAAGGTATCCGTTCAAAGACGAAATCTGCTACTGAGGTCTTGGCAGTTTTCCCGGGCAATATTCCTCCTGAAATGTCGGCTCCTACTGCTGCAGACGAGGCCAGGGAGGCAAGAAGAGAGTTCCAGGAGCTCCGGGCCATGTTCCACGCCCGAGAAAACTGCCAAGACCTCAGGATACGATAACCGTATCTCGCTGCATGGAGAGATGTTCCCTTCCCACCAAAGTATAAACTATTACACATCAATCCATATGATGGGAAGACCTCCGTAAGTCGGTACATCACTTACTTCGAGGTCACCACCGACCATCTGTCCTATGATGATGCCATCCTTACACGATTATTCATTGGAGAATTGGAAGGGGTTGCCTTCGAATGGTACCGTAACCTGCCAGACAACTGCATCCACTCCTTCGCCAGCTTCAAGCGCATGTCCACCCTCATGGACGTCATTCAAGGGGAGAAAGAGCTGACAAGGAACTATATTGAGCGGTTCTGCCAAACCGCCATGAAGTTGCCATCCGGTAATCCGGATTCCTCCTTAATTGAAATTTGCCAAAAGAGACTGCTTCCAACAATCGGCCTCTGGATGGGCGAAAGTCAATTCAAGGACTGGAAGACGTTTATCATCAGTGCCACTAGCGCCGAAGAACGGTTGAAGAAGGCTCACCAACTGGGATTGCACATCTCAGAGGGAGAGGACAAGGGCAGGTGTCCCAACGCCAACAACAACAATGGGGGTAGCTCTACCAACAATCGGGACAACAAGCGCAAGCCGGCTATGGTGGCCGACACAGCGCAGAAACCTAAGTCAAAACTGGCAGACAAACAATGGCCATAAATTACCTACTCTTTTGAAGACGGCCACGTCAAGCCCATCTTGGACATGCTCATACAAGGAGACAGAATTCAGCTCCCTCCACCAAGACGGGAACCTCGGCCGGCAGAAATGGAGAACCCAATGTACTGCCATTACCACCGCTACATCTACCATGCTACACACGACTGCTACCAACTAAAATGGTACATCCAACATCTCATCGATTCGAACGCTCTGGCCATCGATTTCGAAGAGGTAACTGTGGCAGCCAATATGGTGTCAGTACAATTTTGCGACTTTCCTCCAACAGAAACTCAAGACGGTGTGGTACCCATCCCTCTGGAAACAATAGAAATCGCCAATCTTCTACCTCCCCGGGATCAGGCTGCTGGCCTAGTACCCCTTACCACATTACGGGGGAAGGTAATATGGGTCCATCCAGACATGGTACTCGAGGTGACTCAATCCACACCACCTTCCATTCGTAAGAATAAGAGTGAAAAAAGACAGATCTTACCGTACAATCTCGACAGATGTCGAAGAAGTCACGGCTGTCGTTACCCAGTCTGGGGCACAATCCCAACCTGTGGCTGATAACTCGACTGAAGATCATCAGCCAGCTACTGCTGACGCTCTGGGACCTTCTCATCCTCCGACGACCGACAAGCCTAGGCCGAAGGAGACTCGCTTTGACAAATCCCTCCGAAAAGAGGCACCACAGGGGCTGCAGAGGCCCTACAACTTCGACATCTTGGCACAATTGGCCAACACACCGGCCAAATTGTCATTATACGAGCTCCTGAGACTCTCGAAGGATGTTCGCGCGGCTTTGAGCGATGCACTCCAGAATGCCGACGCCTATCTGGCTCAGGTCAACCCCACGGGAGAGAGCCTGCCTGCAGATCTCCAAGACAGCGCTTGCACGGGAGCGATGCCCAATATTGCCTTCACTTTGCAGGATATGCTCATCAAAACCAACCTGCACGATCGTCCGTTATATTACACTGGACACATCGGCGACGTAAAGGTGGACCGGATGCACATTGATCCTGGTTCTTCCATAAGCATCATCCTGAAGGGTCTGTTACACTATCTTCGTATTCCTATGCATCGCCTGACGCCAACAAGCACCGCCATCAGCGGTTTCAATTTGGGCAGGAGCTACCCGATTTGGAAGATTCGCTTGAAGTGCCGAATTGGCGACCTTCACTCAGAAGTAACCTGTTACGTCATAGACGTAGACACTTCCTACAACATCCTCTTGGGGCACCCTTGGATACACGATTACATGATCGTGCCTTCCATACTGCACCAGTGCTTCAAGTTTGTCGACAAACACGGCTTCGTGAGGATAGAATTTGTCGATATCGATCCCTTCAATGGGGTCGAATCCTACTACTCAGACTCCTGCCTATACGAATAGTCGAAGAGGCACATTGGTGAAGGAGATATGCAAGCTCGTACCGAGACAGCCACATGATCAGAAGAACCTCTGACGATCCACCTCCAAGTTCGTAAACCTGGCAAGTCCGTGCCCCTTACAGCCACTCTGCGTAAGGACGCAATCAGCCTCTCGGCACAAGAAGAGCAAATGATAATCCGGCTGCCAAGGTTCGGCCAAGCGCCCAGACCCACAACGGATCCACTGACAATCAGGCTGCCTAGAGTCGACCAACCACAAATAGAGAAGATCAACCCCTCCGACAAGCCAATGATGATACGCCTTCCCAAGAAGAATCGTCACCCCGATGCAAGGTCTGGGGCTTCTAGCGAGCCAACAACTCCCCGTCCAGCATCGAGTACCAAACTGGGGGTCGCCAGTTTGCCAACGACTCCACGTTCTTCCCTACTGGTAGAACCCCTGAGATCAAGCTGCCCAGGTTATCCTCTCAGTCTTCATTCATACAGGGGGTGGCCGAAGAAGAACCGGAGCTAGCCAAATATGTGGCTACCGATACTGATGTTCCCTCTGCAGATGATATAATCCCACAAGTAAAGATACCGTACTTCATCAATAAAGGGTTATCTTTGAACTACCTCGAGCTTAATAAGCTTTGTACAATGTATGCTATGGAATACGGTGTTGGCACTCACCTACACACAGGTGACAAATGTGTACACCGCGAACCAGCTTACTCCATTGGAAGATGCTTACCGCATAATCGTGGGAGGGGACCATCCAATCATCTTCGGCCGGAAGGACGACCCACAGCCTTTCACTATAGAGAAGGTCGATCTCGAACCAGATGCCGGGAGACTGCCTCTTTACCTGTATAGCCCCCAATCCAAATATCTCATACAAAAACATGGGTATGATCTGGAAACTACGCCAGGTTTGAACTACGGCACTGGTCGACGATTACCTTTGAAGCCGCCAGTCTCGGCTGGGAAACCACGAGACTACTACAACAAAACCAGATGTGGGCTAGGTTATATCACACCCGCGACGACCCCTGAAAGCTCAGACGAAGAATACGACTGGCATTCACATTCAACAGAGTTACCAACTTCTGATTCGGATACCAGCATCGGAGACGTATTCAGACAAGTCCTGTCAGTCAATATGGCATTCGCCGACGCTTACGAAGAAGATGAAGACATTCCTGAAATCCTCGAGTTGGAATCGTGGGCACAACAGCTGGATGCACAATAGGAAAAACGGTTTAAACAGAGAGAACCTCCTACTAAAGATGAGGTTATACAGGTCGACCTCGGCAACGAATCTTCTCCAAAATCAATCTTCGTCAGTAAAAGCCTGACAAACGAAGAACGAGAGTCGCTACTGGAACTTGTCAAAGAATACATTGATGTATTCGCCTAGAGCTACGAAGACATACCGGGGTTAAATCACGATATTGCCCTTCACAAACTCAACATTCGGCCAGATGCAAAGCCAGTCAAGCAACAACAACGACGCTTCTGCCCGGGCATCATTGATGCAATTGAAGCTGAAGTCAACAAACTCATAGCCAGCGGCTTCATACGCGAGGAGCAACATCCAGACTGGGTCGCCAATATAGTACCGGTCCTCAAGAAGAATAGGAAGATTCGAATCTGTATCGACTTCCGCAATCTGAATGAGGCATGTCCCAAAGATGAATTCCCCCTCCCTATCACAGACATCATGATCGGCAACACATGCGACTTCGAACGCATGTCCTTCATGGATGGTTCAGGGTACAACCAAATCAAGATGTCTCTTGACGACGAAAAACATACATCATTCCGAACACCGATTGGCACATACTGCTACACAGTAATGCCTTTTGGTTTAAAGAATGCTGGAGCCACATATCAAAGAGCCATGAGTATCATATTCAGGGATCACTTGTGCAAGACCGTGGAGTGCTATGTTGATGACATCGCCGTCAAGGGTCGCCATAAGGGAGACCATCTCTAGGATCTGAGGACGGTATTCGACCTGATGCGAGCACACAACCTAAAGATGAATCATACAAAATCCTTCTTGGACGTATCCAGCAAAAAGTTCTTGGCTTTTATCATCACCGCCGAGGGTATCCACGTAGACCCTGAGAAGACAAAGACAATCATGAAGATGGGTCCCCCGAGAAATCTTCGAGAACTTCGAGGCCTCCAAGGGAGGTTAGCTTACATCAGGAGGTTCATTTCCAACCTCTCTAGGAGATGTCGGCCATTCACCCATCTCATGAAGAAAGGCGTCTCGTTCGTATGGGATAAAGAATGCCAATGTGCCTTCGACAGCATCAAAGAATATTTATCGAACCCTCCAGTCCTGGTGGCCCCGGTTGCTGGAAAACCATTCCTGCTCTATGTACGAGCAATGGAGCATTCCTTCGGCGCTCTACTGGCACAAAACAATGATACAGGCCATGAACAAGCCATATACTATCTCAGTCGAATGATTATCGAGCCAGAGCACCGATATACCGCTGTGGAGAAAGAATGCCTCGCCCTGGTGTTCGCCATTCAAAAGATACGGCACTATATCACAGGACAAACCATACATGTGATCTCACGAGTCAATCCTCTCAGGGTCCTCATGACTAAACCAGGGGCACTCAGCTCCCACCTCGCTACATGGGCAATATTACTGTCCCCCTACCATATGATCTTCGTCCCACAAAAGGCTGTTAAGGGTCAAGCCCTGGCAGACGTTTTGGTAGCTCACCCGGGCTCGGAGTCATCCAGAATATATGAAGGAATCCCGGATGAGGTTGTCGACTCGCATGCGACCTCTCACGATGATATATGGCGAATGTTCTTCGACGACACCTCAAGGACCGGACCTAAGGGCAACATCATCGTCGGAGTCGGGGTAGTGCTGGTTTCTTCTTCCGGAATGGTGATCAATCGCGCTTACTCCCTCACAGAACCCTGCTCTAACAATGTGGCCGAGTACAACGCTTTGGTCATTGGCCTCTAACGTGCAAGAGAGCTGGGGGTAGAATATCTTGAAGCATTCGGCGATTCACAGTTAATCGTCAATCAGATCCGGGGTTCATACGAAGTCCGCCATAAAGACATAATCCCCTATCACCAAATAGCGATCAACATCATCTCGTCGTTCGAGGGGTTCTTCATCGAACACGTTCCCAGACTCCAAAATATCGAAGCCGATGCCCTAGCTGGCCTTGTCGCTTCCCTAGCGGTTCCGAACTATGCTCGCCAATCAGTGGATGTGGTGGGCCATGAACTGGTATGCCACAAGAGCAATGTTCAGTTCGTGGCGACTTATTCCGTTCAGACGATCGACAAAGTCCCGGACTGAAGACAACCATTCATTGACTTCGTAGTCTACGACATGCTGTCGGAGAACCCAAAAGAGGCCACCTCTATCAGAAGGCATTCTCTCATATTCTTCTAAGATACAGAGACGAAAATGCTGTATCGCCGATCCTACGATGGATTATCGCTTCGGTGTCTGTCAAATGCAGAAGCCAAAGAAGCCGTACGCGAAGCTCATGACGGTGTCTGCGGGGCCCATCAACCTGGCCCTAAATTGCAAGACCGTCTTCGCGGAATGGGCTACTACTGGCCCACGATAGTAGCAGATGCGATAGACTATAAAAGAAAGTGTAAAGCTTGCCAAGTCCACGCGGACTTCATCCACCAACCATCCGAATTTCTACATCCGACAGTGGCGTCCTGGCCATTCGAAGCATGGGAAATGGATATTATCGGTTCGATCGCTCCACCTTCTTTCCGAGGACATCGCTTCATACACGTAATCACGGATTACTTCTCCAAATGGGCGGAAGCTATCCCACTTGCAGAAGTAAAGACTTCAAACATAATCAGCTTCCTCAAGGATCACGTCATCTATCGCTTTAGAATGCCCCGAAGGATCATCCATGATAATGGTCTGCAGCTTGAAGCCACGCCTTCTATCGATTCTGCGACAAGCACTGCATCCAGAATATTTCTTCGACACCATAGAATTCGACAGCGAATGGGTTGGCAGAAGCATTCAACAAAACCATCATCAAGTTGCTCAAAAAGTTCGTATCGTCCAACAAACGCGACTGGAACGAAAAGCTTGGTGAATGCTTGTAGGCATACCGTACTATAGTCCGAACAGCCACAGGGAACACACCATTCTCCCTGGTGTATGGAAGTGAGGCAGTTCTGCCATTGGAGACTCAAATACCCTCGTTCTGCGTCGCCCTAACTTATCAATTGACGACGGACGATAACTACCGTCGCCGACTACAAAAGTTGGAGGCCTTAGACGAAAAGTGCCTCTTGGATCAGCAACGAATCGAGCTTTACCAAGCACGCATCTCCGGAGCCTTCAACAAGAAGGTTAAAATCAGAACTTTCCAAGTGGACGATCTCGTTCTGGCAGTTCGGAGGCCGATGGTCATGACTCACAAACCGTCGGCAAATTCCAGCCAAAATGGGAAGGTCCATTTATCATTGAGGCCGTATTCTCCAACGGTGCTTACCGCCTCACAAAACAAAACGGAGACTTGTTCATGCTGCAAATCAACGGCAAGTTCCTGAAGAAATATTATGTCTAAACGACATTCTTCCAATTCCAGATTATCGTATTATGTACCCGCTGGTGCCGCTGAACTCACATCCATAACACTCTAGATTATCTAGTTATGTACCCGCTGGTACTTCTGAACTTACACTCCAACTCTTCCAGATTATCGAGTTATGTACCCGCAGGTGCCTCTGAACTCACATTCTGGTCACTCTTTTAGGTAGTAAGTCACGTATGATCATACCTCTGAACTTATTTCTCTGAATGAGCTCCTCCATCATGATCCACTACCCGCACTCTCTGTGCGACAAAAAGGGTAACGGATCCACAAAATTTTTAAAACGACCACGTCGATGTTACCTCTGAGTCGTTTCACTTCCGCCCAAAACAAATCACCCCTCTACATAGAACTTCCATGTCCTCATTACCTCTGAGTCGTTCTATGTACCCCTTCATGGAGCCCACTTCTGCCATGTCCTTATTACCTCTGAGTGGGAAGGCTCCATCGAAGAAACCCTCATATTTGCCATGTCCTCATTACCTCTGAGTAAATATGTTGGTCCTTCCTCGACTTATCATCCTTACCAAAAAAAAACTCCCCGGGTACGCCAAGGATAATAGGTCCACAAATATCCTCCGTTGAGTCCATTTCTACCATGTCCTCATTACCTCTGAGTAGGAAGACTCCACGGTAAAACCCTCATACTTGCAATGTCCTCATTACCTCTGAGTAAGTATGATTGGTTCTCTCTCGTCTTATTATCCGTATCCCGAACCAGGGTGCGCCAAGGATAATAAGTCCACAAATGTCCTCTGTTGACCACAAATATCCTTCGTTGAGTCCACTCCTGCCATGTCCTCATTACCTCTGAGTAGGAAGACTCCGCGGCAAACCCCCCATACTTGCCATGTCCTCATTACCTCTGAGTAAGTATGTTGGTTCCCTTTCATCCTATTATCGGTATCCTAAGCCAGGGTATGCTAAGGATAATAGGCCCACGAATGTCCTTTGCTAAGTTTCTTAGTATAGGCCCACCATTCCTTATCATGCCCCGGGAGCCCAGCTGCTCCTTGGCATTCTCTCTTCCGATACCCGGAACGTCCACAATCACCTTGCCCTGGAATTGTTCTAGGTATCCCTATCAAACGTGTTATCCGTACCTAAAACCAAGATATGCCAAGGGTAACAGGTCCATAAACAAGTCCCCCATTCGGGGCAAACACCACCATAACACCACAAGCACAACAGGCAATACAAATAAAGGATGGAATAAAGCATGCTCTTTTATTTGGAAGGCAAAAAGTAATACATATTCTAGGGATAATGTCCCATTTAAAGAAAGAAAAAGAACGAAAAAAGGAGAAAAAGGCCGTCTATGGTTCGGCATTGCATAATTCCAAAAGACGGTTCTTCACCAAGGTGGTCCCCTGTTCAAACCGCTATTTAGCCCGGTGCTCCGCTTCCTGGGATAACTGCTCCGCATTATTCAAGTCCATGCATGCCTGCCAGTCATCCTTCAACTTATTCAGGGAAATTTCCAGATCAGCCGAAGCTCGATTCACTCTGTCAGCCTCCTTGATAATTAGCCCCCTTTCGATACGGGCAGCCTCAAGCTCAGAATCCAGGAAAGCTAACTTCCTTTGAAGCTCAAGGATCTGCTCCCGCGTGCCAATAATCCCACGGGAGGCAGTCGCTTCCCGAGCCATAACATCTTTACTCTCGCGGCTGAACTCATCATAGCGATCAGACAGATCGCGGAGGTCCTTCAGCTTGGCCGGCCTGGTCTTTTCCCGAGCAGCCCTTATCTTCTCTACAGCAGCTGTGAGAAAACCGCGCTCCTGATCTATAGCAGCAGATAGATCAGTCTGCCGTAGCAACTGAAGCTGGACCACCAGCTGATCGGCCTCTAGCAATTTCGTCTCCAGAAGTGCGGCGACCCCTGCCCCACCGGTAATAGTCTTAAGGATATCAATATGACCCTGGGCGCATTGTCGGGCCAAGACAAAAGAGGTCCCTCTTTCCACAGCAGCTACTATCCCCATCTTCAAGTGACGATAAAAGCTGCCAATCACGTCCTGTAACGCCTCGTCCAGAACCTCTGTAGAGGACGGCGTCAAAGGAAGCGTGGCCGGCAATATCGAAGGAGGTGTACAAGAACTTGCTACCATGGGGAAAAATTTCGAGCAAAACGATGCACGGATAGCGGTTAACTCTTCCTCTGTCACTCGAAGAGCCTGAACACTTGGCAGAGCAGAGAGGTTTACTCTCAGAGCCACCTGCGCAGAAGAAGATGCAAGGACTATTGTCCCCTGCCCTGGCTGTCCCACCACTTGACTTTCCGAACTCGAGACAGCTGGAGGCCCCTCAAGACGAACCGGAAGAGGAGGAGGTACGCTCCTCTCCGCCAATGCCCCTTCGGTAGAGCCTGTCTCAATAATGTCCATAATCGGCACTGGAGAGGCAGGACCTGTATGTCCAGAGGAACCATCAATCGATGTAACCCGAAGGACGTGATGATACAGCAGATAGGCCTCCTCGCAAGTTAAAATTCGACTTATCTTACCAGGGAGGGAGCATGGAGGTTGTAACTCGCTCGCATCTGACGTGGTCTCCTCACCCGCGACTTCTAAGTTAAATTTTGCTGGCTCTTCTGTCCCAGCCACCCCAGAGGGAGGTACGAATCTATCAGCGTCATTTGGATGAAATTCCATAATTTTGGGGACAGGTCTGTCGGAACCCCCGTCATCTTGAGTCATGACCTCGGCGACTTGAGATTCCTCTTCTTCTGATACCTGCGGGAGAGAAGGAAAATGATTAAAGATGAAAACTGGAGGAAACGAATAAATGAATAAAAATGGTAGTAATTCGTATTACCTCCGAAACAGAGTCGACCTCCTCGTTTCTCTCCCTTATAGTTATTAGCTTATGACGTCTGGTCGCAGCCAATTTTCGGAAGTGAGGAATACCGCTAACAGGGGAGATTTGTCTGCTACGCTTTCGTGTAGAACCAGGTACGACAGGCGGCTGATCCACCCCAACATCTTCCACCGGGAAAGAAGAGTCATCTGCATCACGCTCCTCGTCCTCATCATCCGCAGTGGTGGAGTCTGAGTCGGGCACTTCGACTCTATTTTTCTTCTTCTTCCTTGTCTTGGCCCCTTGGGGCTTCTCATCCAAGCAAGTACCAACGATAAAACTGGTATCCGGACTAAAACCAATCGGGAGCTTGTTCGCCATGACATGGTACAAGGACGCCATGCACAAAATCTCTAACGACGCCTCAATATCAGGAACCAAAAAAGTGGTACGGGTATGGAATATATCATAGTAATGCCAGGCCCTGATGCGTCAAGGAGGCTACCCTCAAAACCCAGACAAGAGCTGGGTCTATCAAGAAAAAGTTGACTGTACCCAAACTGACGAGCAAACCTGCTGGGTAGGTAAGGTTCCAGGAAGACGGCATTACGATTATGGTATACCAGGTGCGCAGGGCGGATGTTACGCAACCACAAGAGCATCTGGCCGTCTGGAAGTTGAGGAGGACCAATACCGTCGAGGTGAACGCCCGTTATTTCCTCAGCAGTAAAAAGAGGGACGGATATGAAAAAGTTGTACCTATCTGCTCTCGCCAGCGCCATCCGGCAAGCACGCATGGTATCATACTCCCAAGACTCATTGCGATAACGGAAGATAAAAGCATCATCAGCAATCACGCCGTCTTCAGAACCCGGTCTCGTCAAAGACCGGTAGTGCATTTGTAACCCCTTCCCGAATTTTCCTAATTATTAATTTTTCTTCTTTCTTTTATTGTGCTTGAAGGTCGTTTTCGTCGAGACTTTGCGAATAACTTTATGATTAATTTCTATTGAAAACAAGTGCTAAAAATTAAATACTTTTAGAGTACTATTCTGTTTTAATAAATATTTTATTGAAGTATATAGTTAGAATTATGAAAGATGTTTTGTTACTACCTTAACTTTTATTAAATATTAATTTTGTAAATTATTTGTAAATTATAAATATTTATAGAATTTTAGAATATGATTCAAACTATTCGATGACATCGGGTATTATCTATATTATAGTGATAAATAATATTATTTTGATTTGGAAATATGTCATTTGACAAAATATTATATTTTTATTTTTATGTCGATTGCCTATTTTATTTTGATTTAACTCATATGATTTGAATTATTTATCAATATAGAAAAATAATTTAAATTATTATGGCAATCATTAATAAGATTGTGATTAGATTAATTTCTGGCTTAAAAAGTTATTCTATTTGAATTTATATAATTTAAACTTTTGACAATATTAGCTATCAATTTTAAATTGGCACTATTATCTATTAGTAGATTCGATTAAATTATTTTGATTAAAAAAAAATTATTTGATTCAAATTTATGTACTAAGATTATGTTAAACTAGTTCTAAACATTTATTTGGTTTAAATTTACGAAAAAAGATTTGATCGATTTAAATATAATAGTTTTTACAAAAACAAATTTTAGTAGATAAAGGTTGTTTAAATTGTTTTGGTAATATTAACTATTAATTAAATCTATATTTTGTTATCAATATTATATTGAATCTGATTAAGTGGTTTTGAATACTTTTGATCTTATGGTTACAAAAATATAGTGTTTACGATAATATAGAGTATTATGATTATCAAAGTATTTAGATTTCATAAAATAACTTTTAAATTTATTTATGATAGCATAAGATGTGATCTCTTCGTATCTATTGGATTTATATATAAATCTTTAACCTATCTTCTTCCGAATTCAGCCCTCTCTATATAAAGGACACCCCCTAAGCCTCAACAAAACCAAACCTACAGCCGTCTCCCCTTCCTTTTTTCTTCCACAGTAACTTTTTCCTCTCCTCCTTGCACTATATTTCTTCCCAACAATCCTAAGACACCAACACCAAGCCGGCCTTGTCGAGCGTTGTCATCGAGTTGACTCCAAGCCTCATCACACGGTCATTTGCGATGCATTTTCGAACTCCAGGGGTCCATCACCGGTGTGTATCCACTGCGGCGAGTTCCTGTAGGTTGCCGATCAACCACCATCATCTACGTGTAACTCCCTCGAGACTTCGTAGGAAATTGCTCCGCTTTCCTGCGTCGACGCCATCTAGTCCAGCTGTGCAGCTCCGCGCACCTGCCTGTGAAGTCGCTGTTCGAGCCACCACTACCAAACGTCGATACGTCCACATGTGCTCCGCCTCCGTTCTGACTTCACCATCTCCAAGATAGTCCCCTCCTTCTTGTGTTGGGAGCACCTGGCTCGAGGAGGGTGCACTGCCGACAACATCTACGGTCGAACAGGCGTTGACTTTCTTCCTTTCAAACCCACATTCAAACTGTAGATTCCCATAGGTAACTTTGCTAAACCTCCTTCTCTCCATCTAATGTTAGGCTAAATAAGAATATATATATATATATATATATATATTATAGTAGTGGGTGAATTAAATCTATTGTTGTGTATAAGCATGCCTATGCTGCTGGTTATCTATTTTTAATTATTTTATTATATTTTTACATACATTCCTAATGGGAAGCAAAGAGCTGTTGAGGAATACAATTGGTTTCTTCTAGTAGCCTAGTTACTTGGAGGTGCGACCTACAAATAAAAGGGAGTTGCCTATATATACAACTTTTGTATAAAATATTTTTTGCTCCTTTGTTTAGCTAGCTAGCTAGCTAGGAAGAGAGAATCATTGCTTAGCTAGAAAAGCATATATCAACAGTAGTAGAAATATGGTAGGAGTCCCACGTGCATGCATGGTTGCACATGCATTAAAGGTTTAGGAATCATAAAAGTCCTTGAGACTTGGATAATTGCACTTAGAACCTATGTCATATATATTTATAATATTAAAATAAGAATAAATAATAGTCAAATTTCAACATGTGTTGTATTATTTATGTTAATTAAATTTAGTTTCTAAATATTATAAATACCCCTTTTTGTTATATACATATATGATAATTAGTTTTCTAAAAATTATATTTTAAATAAATATTATAAAACATTTTGGGTATTGGGCTATACGAATTAATAATCTCTAAAATAGTTTATTAGTTTTCTCTAAATAAATTGTAATGTTGGGCTTTAATATTAATAAGGGTTTTGTTAACATGTTTTACGCGATTTGATATATTTTATTTTTCAACAAGGCTTTACGAAAATTATTAGACTTTGAGAGTAATAATACACGTTGTGCACGGCCCGCCGGAATCCAACTTTGGACATACGGTTGGGTTCGTATCAGAAAACTGGACCTGTTGACATGTAATTTGACGACTTTAGAGACCATTGACTCTGGCACGCTTTTCGGTAGAAAGCGGGTACAACGGCGGACATCATTTTTGTCCGAAATTACCGTTTTGCCCCTGTGTCCAAAATTGGACTTGAGGACAGGCAATCCAAGCTAAGTTGACTATTCTGAGAACGTTGGTATTATTTATTTCAGCATCCGGAGACTTCTACATGTGTTGACTGATTGTGGCTCATTGAGTGGTATGGTATTATTGGTTTCTCCAGCTAAGGACCTCAGGCAAGTGCACTTTCTTATTGCTTTCCGATTCATAGTAGTCTTTTCATTTCATGCCTATACATATATCTTACTGCTTGTTGACACGCTCGTCACACGGAGTTGTCGGGAGGGGAAATATCTTAGTATACATGTGGATTATCCAGAAATATCCCAATATGTCTATTCTTGAACGATAGCTGCTGCACACGACACGTGCAGTATGCCAAATTTTATCCCCTAGCCGTTCACATGTCGAAATGATATTTCACACCACCTAGACAGATGTCTTTTATTAGTTTTTCCTTGTTTACTTCTCTATCGTGCTATGTCATCAGTTTTCATACAGCTTTCATATCTCATATGCTATTTTCATGTCTTGTTAATTCTGTTATGTTTTGCATTATCGTCGGTTTGTGTACTTGTTCCATTCCTGACTGGAAACCAACATTTTTCAGGTTTAGCCGCGATCACTCTTAGCACTGGGGAAGACTTAGGGTATGCTGAAGACAACCTAGAAATAGAAAGCAATTGTATCAATTTTATTAATTATAAAATCTTGTATTTTCTTTAATTGTAAATGTGTAATAAATCTAGAAATATGAATGAGCAATAATGTTTATTTTTGAGCATTTATTTTCTTGCGGACTTGACAGCGTTCTACCGCCGACTCTGTGGCGTAGGCTGGCTTGGACACGTCTCGTATCCGGAAAAGCGGGTGCGGGTCGTGACAAGTTTTTGTGGTGGCCCATGCAGGTCCGTTTTTGCAAAAGATTGCGAACTCGTGGTAGTACCATAATAGTCGTACTACTGCGAGCCTGCGACTAGGAAATGCTTATTCACAACTAGGAGTAAAATTAATTTTAAGAAAATGGTTAGGACTAGGAGTCCCTGATTTTTTTAAATTGACAATTGGGTAGTTAAGGTTGCTACATAGGTCTCACTAGGTGACTTTCATAGAAGGATACACTATCGCATTTTGATTCGACGGTATTTTCCAGGAAGGTAGATTCGTAACATCTTTCTGAAAGTTCGAAAAATATCCTTTTATTTGCTTGTTTGAATTAGAATGTGATGTTTATAAATATTCATTATAGAATGCCTTAGATCGCCGTATCAAGAGTTGGTTCACTTATATTGTCTTGGACCCAAGGAATTTATCTTTTTAAACAATTTCTCACTCAATTGTCTATACCTTAATCTTAAGTTAAGTTTTTGGATTCAAGAGTTATCCTTACTAACTAATTATTTTCTTTTCAAGACTTGATATTCATACTGGAAGGACAAATACTTACACCCTCTTAGAACTTGTTTGAAATTCTAAGAACCTCCTTTAAAATTTCATAAGGTATAGTTAAAAGAATATTCGTTGACTTGCGATGGCAAGACAGCAGTGCACTGTCGCCACTAATTTGAATTATCGAAACTACGGGTTCACTACAGCCAGCAGCGCACTGGCGTGGCATGTCCCCCAAGTTGAAATAATTTCAAGTAAGCGTGAGTTATCGAATTTCATTCAAGCTATAGCTTAGTTGCCCTATTGTTCCTTGAAATATTTTGTCAAGATTGGATAGAGTTGATAGGGTATTCATTACCGTATCCTCATTTGAGTTATGGAACCATATTTATTGCACCTAGCTGTACACTGGCGAGGCATAAATTCTTGGTAAAACAACTTCAGATCTGGTTACGATATTTGAATACCATATAGGCTACGTCCTTTATTGGCATACGACTATAAAGTTTCTAAATTGATTCGTGCATTATTCCTAGCTACCAACTTCTCAATAAACTGATTGTTCTTTTCCACCATATCTTCCTATTTTTGAATCGTCATCTTTTAAACCTAATTTGATTTCCTTCCACTAGATTCATAATCACCCCTAGAATACGATTCTATGATCATGCTTACCCAATTGATCATATTAGAACGGTTTCGATTTGGACCATCCTTAACGACCTTTAGATCACGACTAGACTATTCGATTCTATTTCAACCGTGCCAATTCATATGATTATCCTAGAATTCGATTCTATAATCGTGCCTAAATAATTTTGCTTAACTATTTGTTCGTACCACAATGATTTCAATTTTGATCGATTTTGAATAATTTTTGTTCATGACTAAATCATAATCGTGCCTACATTTTAACTAAGTTTTTTTTCCACCGTGATCATGACTATTGTGATCTTGTTCATACTCGTACCAACTTTTAAATTTTGATCATGCTTAGATGACTTCCATAAGTAGCCTTTATCGCGACTACTTCTTAAATTGGTCTAAGTAATTTTCTATGTTTAACATCAGCCAAAAATTTTGACCATTGATCATGCCTATATAATTCCAAGGGTGGCTAATCGTGCCACCTAGTATCTTTTCTTAAAATTTCAATTTTACTCACGACCTAATTCATTTGATCAGCGATCATATCATTTCTTGATTATGACTAATTATGTCATTCGAAATTTTTCGAGTAAGAATATTTCCAAGGTGGGTAGAGTCTTCAATTGATTTGAAAACATCTTAGGAATTCAAGACCATAGCCAAAGTTTCCAATACCAAACCATACCTAAAATCCCAACCATCCATCCCTAACCCTAGCTTTCCCTTTCCCGGAGTTTCCAAATTTTTTTTTTATTTATTCATTCACATATTTCAATTGTCGGGGTTGAAGACAGATTTCGTTGATACTTGTTTACGATTATCTGCGTTATCAAACTTGTTTCAAAAATTAAAGATAAGAGTATTTTAGGGCTTTTGGAGTTTTAAACGCTTCTTCCTGGTTTATTTATTTTATTCGATCAATTTATTTTTTCAGAAATTTCTATTACCTTTCACCAATATACCAAGTCTGCCTATCCTAGTAGTCTTTAAATTCGAGGGCGAATTTATTTCTAAGGTGGGTAGATTTGTAACCCCTTCCCGAATTTTCCTAATTATTAATTTTTCTTCTTTCTTTTATTGTGCTTGAAGGTCGTTTTTGTCGAGACTTTGCGAATAACTTTATGATTAATTTCTATTGAAAACAAGTGCTAAAAATTAAATACTTTTAGAGTACTATTCTGTTTTAATAAATATTTTATTGAAGTATATAGTTAGAATTATGAAAGATGTTTTGTTACTACCTTAACTTTTATTAAATATTAATTTTGAAAATTATTTGTAAATTATAAATATTTATAGAATTTTAGAATATGATTCAAACTATTCGATGGCATCGGGTATTATCTATATTATAGTGACAAATAATATTATTTTGAATTGGAAATATGTCATTTGACAAAATATTATATTTTTATTTTTATGTCGATTGCCTATTTCATTTTGATTTAACTCATATGATTTGAATTATTTATCAATATAGAAAAATAATTTAAATTATTATGGCAATCATTAATAAGATTGTGATTAGATTAATTTCTGGCTTAAAAAGTTATTCTATTTGAATTTATATAATTTAAACTTTTGACAATATTAGCTATCAATTTTAAATTGGCAGTAATATCTATTAGTAGATTCGATTAAATTATTTTTATTAAAAAAAAATTATTTGATTCAAATTTATGTACTAAGATTATGTTAAACTAGTTCTAAACATTTATTTGGTTTAAATTTACGAAAAAAGATTTGATCGATTTAAATATAATAGTTTTTACCAAAACAAATTTTAGTAGATAAAGGTTGTTTAAATTGTTTTGGTAATATTAACTATTAATTAAATCTATATTTTGTTATCAATATTATATTGAATCTGATTAAGTGGTTTTGAATACTTTTGATCTTATGGTTACCAAAAATATAGTGTTTACGATAATATAGAGTTTTATGATTATCAAAGTATTTAGATTTCATAAAATAACTTTTAAATTTATTTATGATAGCATAAGATGTGATCTCTTCGTATCTATTGGATTTATATATAAATCTTTAGCCTATCTTCTTCCGAATTCAGCCCTCTCTATATAAAGGACACCCCCTAAGCCTCAACAAAACCAAACCTACAGCCGTCTCCCCTTCCTTTTTTTCTTCCACAGTAACTTTTTCCTTTCCTCCTTGCACTATATTTCTTCCCAACAATCCTAAGACACCAACACCAAGCCGGCCTTGTCGAGCGTTGTCATCGAGTTGACTCCAAGCCTCATCACACGGTCATTTGTGATGCATTTTCGAACTCCAAGGGTCCATCACCGGTGTGTATCCACTGCGGCGAGTTCCTGCGGGTTGCCGATCAACCACCATCATCTACGTGTAACTCCCTCGAGACTCCGTAGGAAATTGCTCCGCTTTCCTGCGTCAACGCCATCTAGTCCAGCTGTGCAGCTCCGCGCACCTGCCTGTGAAGTCGCTGTTCGAGCCACCACTACCAAACGTCGACATGTCCACATGTGCTCTGCCTCCGTTCCGACTTCACCATCTCCAAGATAGTCCCCTCCTTCCTGTGTTGGGAGCACCTGGCTCGAGGAGGGTGCACTGCCGACAACATCTACGGTCGCACCGGCGTTGACTTTCTTCCGTTCAAAACCACATTCAAACTGTAGATTCCCATAGGTAACTTTGCTAAACCTCCTTCTCTCCATCTAATGTTAGGCTAAATAAGAATATATATATATATATATATATATATATATATATATATATATATATATATTATAGTAGTGGGTGAATTAAATCTATTGTTGTGTATAAGCATGCCTATGCTGCTGGTTATCTATTTTTAATTATTTTATTATATTTTTACATACATTCCTAATGGGAAGCAAAGAGCTGTTGAGGAATACAATTGGTTTCTTCTAGTAGCCTAGTTACTTGGAGGTGCGACCTACAAATAAAAGGGAGTTGCCTATATATACAACTTTTGTATAAAATATTTTTTTGCTCCTTTGTTTAGCTAGCTAGCTAGCTAGGAAGAGAGAATCTTTGCTTAGCTAGAAAAGCATATATCAACAGTAGTAGAAATATGGTAGGAGTCCCACGTGCATGCATGGTTGCACATGCATTAAAGGATTAGGAATCATAAAAGTCCTTGAGACTTGGATAATTGCACTTAGAACCTATGTCATATATATTTATAATATTAAAATAAGAATAAATAATAGTCAAATTTCAATATGTGTTGTATTATTTATGTTAATTAAATTTAGTTTCTAAATATTATAAATACCCCTTTTTGTTATATACATATATGATAATCAGTTTTCTAAAAATTATATTTTAAATAAATATTATAAAACATTTTGGGTATTGGGCTATACGAATTAATAATCTCTAAAATAGTTTATTAGTTTTCTCTAAATAAATTGTAATGTTGGGCTTTAATATTAATAAGGGTTTTGTTAACATGTTTTACGCGATTTGATATATATTATTTTTCAACAAGGCTTTAAGAAAATTATTAGACTTTGAGAGTAATAATACACGTTGTGCACGGCCCGCCGGAATCCAACTTTGGACATACGGTTGGGTTCGTATCGGAAAACCGGACCTGTTGACATGTAGTTTGACGACTTTAGAGACCATTGACTCTGGCACGCTTTTCGGTACAAAGCGGGTCCAACGGCGGATATCATTTTTGTCCGAAATTATCGTTTTGCCCCTGTGTCCAGAATTGGACTTAAGGACAGACAATCCTAGCTAAGTTGACTATTCTGAGAACGTTGGTATTATTTATTTCAGCATCCGGAGACTTCTACATGTGTTGACTGATTGTGGCTCATTGAGTGGTATGGTATTATTGGTTTCTCCAGCTAAGGACCTCAGGCAAGTGCACTTTCTGATTGCTTTCCGATTCATACTAGTCTTTTCATTTCATGTCTATACATATATCTTACTGCTTGTTGACACGCTCGTCACATAGAGTTGTCGAAAGGGGAAATATCTTAGTATACATGTGGATTACCCAGAAATATTCTAATGTGTCTATTCTTGAACGATAGCTGCTGCACACGACACGTGCAGTATGCCGGATTTTATCCCCTAGCCGTTCACATGTCGAAAGGATATTTCACACCACCTAGATAGATGTCTTTTATTAGTTTTTCGTTGTTTACTTCTCTATCGTGCTATGTCATCAGTTTTCTTACAGCTTTCATATCTCATATGCTATTTTCATGTCTTGCTAATTCTGTTATGTTTTGCATTGTCGTCGATTTGTGTACTTGTTCCATTCCTGACTGGAAACCAACATTTTTCAGGTTTAGCCGCGATCACTCTTAGCACTGGGGAAGACTTAGGGTATGCTGAAGACAACCTAGAAATAGAAAGCAATTGTATCAATTTTATTAATTATAAAATCTTGTCTTTTTTTTTAATTGTAAATGTGTAATAAATTTAGAAATATGAATGAGCAATAATATTTATTTTTGAGCATTTATTTTCTTGCGGACTTGACAGTGTTCTACCGCCGACTTTGTGACGTAGGCTGGCTTGGACACGTCTCGTATCCGGAAAAGCGGGTGCGTGTCTTGACAGCATTAATAGCCACCCCATCAGATAATGATAGGGCAGCTCAGTCCTTTCAAAGTCCATTGTCACCACACGGGCGATGACCTTGGACATAAAAGTACGGAGGCCACGGTGTATGCTAAACGCCATGGCCGGGAGAAGAGCTAGTTTCACTCTAAAAACTAGCTTCACAGCAGGGAGAATAAAATTACGGCTGATTCTTTCAATAGAACCAGCTCCTCCTGAGATGACGCAATTCCGCAGCCATACTATCAAAAATACTGCTAGGAGCACCTTCTCTGACAGCTCTTGGGTATCCTGATAAAAATAACCAAAAGAGTCGGTCTTACTTCCAAATCTGTTGCTGGTAGAGGCCACCCTCTTCGTCGACGACATCAAAGCCTGAACCGCCTCCCGGGATTGAGGACTTCGGGAAGCAACTCGGCATGAGGCTCCCGTCAAAAAGGGATAGTTCACCCAGTCCTTAGTATGGGGAGCATTTCCTATCAAGCTGCTTTCCTTCTTGGCTATCTGCTGGCACGTACTATAGTGGCATAGTATTTTCTGATAAGTAGCCACGAATCCCGAGTATCATTCTTCCAGCTCTTCGAACTCCTCATTCGTAGGAGTGTATGCTTCAAAAGCTTCATCTCCCCAAGGAAGTTTGGAAATCGTATGCATCTCATGGAGTGCCAGCCTCATTTCACCTGCAGGGGTATAGAGGTTCCCGAACGGCAGTTGTACATCTCCAGCAAAGCCATGAATAACTTCTTGTTTATAGGTAAGCCGTGGCTGGTGCCCCGAATAGCGTGATAAAGACCAATCTCATGCATAAAAGTCTCATACTTTTGTGAGATCCACATAGACAGATTGATCCATGAGGGGATGGGTTGTATCCAACTTGGGAGTGCCAACCGGCCGATTGGATAGGAGCCTTTCCGAGCAAGTTGGTTCAAAAAAGTATCGGCTGAAGAAAATATGAAATTGGGGCCCGGCACATTCAAGAAAGCACCCGGAGCCAATCCTATTACATAACGGCTGGAATGCACCTTGCCGGCACATACTGACTTCATACCGTTGTTGTAATGGATGTCGCCCAAAAACATCCCATTCCGGGTAGGAGTCAAGGACTCTTCCATCTTCCTGTCCAGCGGGAACATATTGAACCAAGATAATGGGAAGTGACGCTCCATTTGAGGGATGCGGATCATAATCCCGTTAGAGATGAAGCTCCAGTTCTCCGATATATCCAGAACATGACTGTTCTTCACAGTCAAGGCATCTCCGAAGAAGAATGCAGGCTTAAGGTGTTCTCCTTCTAATTTCCCTGAGTTCATCATAGTATTGAGAAAATAGAAAGGCTGGTTCTTGAGGGCATTCAATCTCGCCGGAGGCTCGTCACTAGAAAATTGGTCCGCCACATACCGAACTATATGGTCATGCCTATAGCCCATAGCGGCCTGGGCACGACCCTCCAGGGGTTCTCCAGCAGCGTCAACTGGCAAATTCACTGAGACGAAGACAAAAAAAATAAGTTAAAAAGATGATTGATTAGTGCCCTCAAGCCTATGCGGCTCGGATTCAATAAAGCCTCAGGAGGCCCAACTCAGAAAAAAGCTTATGCGGCTCCGACTAGTAGAGACTCATGCTACAGTGACAAAACATAGTCATGCGGCTCTGTTTAAACACAGTCTCATGAGGCAGAGTTCGAATAAGTTTAAAAGGCTCATACGACAAAGACGAGTCCAAAGCGAGCATATGTGGTCCAAATCAAGGGAGTTTATGCTGAGCTTATGCGGCCTCGATAGAGAAGCACTTATGCGGTCACAACAACAGATCTCATGCGGCTCAGACATGGAACATACCCCATACGGCTCGAGACGTGTATGCGGCACACAGGAAGATAAAGGCTCATGAATAAAATATACGACATAGCCATGATAGTCAGGGTTCCAAACTCACACAAAGGTCCTTACCATCGATAGCGGAATGGACGTCGGGGTGAACTACGGGTACGTCAGCTGGCGGAGGAGCTGCCACATTCATCGCCGCAGAAGCAGCTTTCTTACCCTTTGTCGCCGATGAAGACACTGCCTTCTTCGCCGCAACAGTCTTCTTGGGAGCCATTACTGTTATTTATAGGTAGAACCCCAATGGACCGACGCATCGGTCCACGAGCAGTATAACCGACTCTTCGGTTATCAAGGCGACCTGATTATTTAAGGCTAGACTCTTAGGATCCTGCCCCAAAAAGTGGCCTGAAATCTGACGGCAAATCAACAGCAATTAATGTAAAAGATTTGCACACGTGACAGGATGACATGGCAAGGAGCTCATACGGCCAGACAACCTCTGCGGCCAAAGGGTCAATGCGGCTGATTGACCAATGCGGCTGATTGACCAATGCGGCTGAGGAGGCTATGCGGCTGGAACATCCATGCGGCCAGGATATCATATGCGGCTATAAGAGTTCATACATAGCCATGCTTCTTATTCAAAGTATTTTAATTTTGCAAATTAAAAACTTTGAAGGGGGTCTTATAGAAGCATGGAAAATAATAAAGAATAATCCATGCGGCCAAGGATCCCCATGCGGCTCAGGGATCCATGCAGCTCAAGCGTCTATACAGCTTGAATAGTTCCATACGGCCCAGAGAGGAGCCACGTGGCCCTCAACAGCTCTTCCCTTTGTCTTTACTGTATTTAATACCTTGACGGCTGATAGCTCTGACCAATGACAGCTCTGACATAAAGACGCAATGATGACTCTGTCATAATGGCAGACTCCTAGGGAAACAAAGGAAATCTCTAACACAATCCATCAAACCCCAAAGACCTTTTATGAGGCCTTGACACGTGGACAGTCGCATGCGGCTCAGACAGAGGCCACCCCATACGGCTCAGGCAGAGGCTACCCATGCGGCTCACGAAGACTATCTTTATGTGACTCACTGAGAAGCCACCCATCATGCGGTCGCTTACGCTCGTACGCCTCAGATCATCTCCATGCGGTTCAAATGTTCAGAGGCCACTCCTAAGCAGCCTTGACACGTGGCCAGCCTTATGCGGCTTAGTGGTGGGGCAATCCTCATGCGGCTCAGATTTTTTAGGTGGCTCGTGGTTCTGCCACCGTCCCTACAGCTATCAGCCTAATAATTGACACGTGGTAAGATTTATCAACAAATCCTAACAACCAGGTTTAGCGCCATCCTCATAGTTACTGGGATCAAATCAGATCATTTGCAATCAATCAAATTGAACACGTGGCAGGAGATCTGAGCTTGGCATATCAAATCATGAGGATTTATGGCAATTATCATTAATTGCCCACAAAGATTTGATGCAATCACATTAATTGCTCAAATCTATTATGAGTGGCCCATATTCATTGATACTTAACCGTCGACTTTTGAGAATGGACAATCATTGTAAACCCTAATGATGCCCCCCACTCTTATAAATAGCAAGGTGCCATTCCCTTGTAAAGCAGCAGAGAGAGAGAGCACACCCCCCTCGGATCCAGAGATTCAGAAAGAAATTTAAAGGAGAGCAATTCTTTATCAACGCCAAGCAGTTCTTCTACAGAGCCAAGGCTGCACCCGATCGTCCAAGGAGTAAGGCAGAGCTGCCGTCGCTTTCCCGAGCCTCTATCGTCACCCCTAGAATCTAAAATAAACAATTGTACTTAGATTACAGTACCTAGGTTTTCGTCCCTAGGCTTTCTTTGTACAAGCGAGTTTGTATTGTGAGTCTAAGTTCAGTCCTCCGATAATTGTTCTGTTCTTTTACAATCAATGGCAAACAGCAAGGAGGGGAGCTTATTGGGACATTGTTTGAGGAAGGAGACTTCACTATTTAGGCTTTTTCTTAGAGATTGGCTCTCTATAGGTAATCCCTATAAATTACCTTAAAATCCTGATTTAATTCCATAGATGCATCCATCTATGTGTCCCATAGTTGTAGAAAAAATTTGGTAGAAATTCGTATTGATTTGGTGTCCGTATCGGACACATATCAGTATAGGCTTATAGGTGTTTGTTGAAATGCCCAAGAGGGATTTTTCTTGCTATTTTCAAATTCTTTTTGAACTGATTTGTAGAGCTTCTTGTGCTATTTGATTTCATGCACGACTGAGTTGATTTTTTGTCGTTATTATGTCCAAAATTAGACTGGATACGTCGCACAAATAATGCGGGCAGTGTCCTGCTATCTGACAGCAAGTTCTCCATGTCTGTGTCACTTGGACATGCGACACTTGGTGAGTGTATTGGGGCAGTGACCGACACGTCAGCCCCTAAGTGGTGTGTCGAGTCGTGTCGTGTCATCATTGTATTCGTGAGTGCACTGATTTTATGAACACTGCGCAGTAGCCGTGTCTAGGCTCTGATACGCATATCGTACAGAGCGTAGACACACATGGACATGAAGTGTCATGTTGAGAGTGTAGCCCTATGTGAGGGCAACACGTGGATACAACCACGTGACTCCACGTGAGTCATATCGTGTCTACGAGCTCGTGGACTCTTTGCAAGAGCCTGTACTGTGGCCGTATGTTGGCGAGTGTTCATGAGTGTCTGGACATGTCGTGTACTGTTCTATGGATACCATACAACTCGTGGGACACCCAGAGATATGCACAAGTGTTTACCAACCATTAATTTGGGATTTTTATTTAATTTTGTGTCGGATTTGGGTTTTTCCCCATTTTTACTGATACGTGAACAATAACCTATTTTTCTGAGATTTGAATATGTTTATTTGATTTTTAAATGTTATTTATAGGTTATATATATGTTATATCATCTATGGTTATCTGATTTTGTGTTGGGTTTAACGTGGAGCTCGATTGGTTGTATGAGTGAGGATGCATGGGTTAACTGCCACAGGTTTTGAATTTCTGAAATGAGGTTATGCATATATATGTGTTGAACTGAATGAGGGATTACATGATACTTTTCCTGAGACTTAGACCATTTCATACTATACACTAGTGTACATGACACTACACACACACAAGGTACTTGCTGCCATGACTGAACCCGAGAATACTCTAAAACTGACACACACACTCCCTAACCTACTGACCACATAGTTGAACACACACACACTCACTGATACACTCATAACCTGATTTCACACACATTCTATAGCCCTCACAACTGTACACACACACCCTATCACACTATAAAATTGTACACACACATCCCTATCACACTATAAAACTGTACACACTACACATGTATGCCAATAACCACTCACACATACTTCCTACTACTCTATAACCTATTCACGTACACACACATAAACCCTTGACACCATGTATCCTTAACCCCCTTGTATGTAACCCCAATACACACACACATGTCATTCATTGATACACTCATAACTTGTACACACACACACACACAATATCACTATCTACTATAATGTTGACACACACACACTCACCCCTACTTACATATATGTATACCATGTTTGTACCTTGCTTGTGTATTAGGCACTAGCCTATATGAATACCTATATATATATATTGTATAGGTATGAATATAAATAATTTGTATTTGTGTGTGTGATAACTTGTTAGGGCTTTGATTGTGTTTGCGTGCTAGCCTAGGCTTGGTTAGGCTTTGTGAGACTTGATTAGACTAGGATTGGCCTAGTTGACCTAGTTTGACTAGTGAAGTTTACTAGAGTTGACCAAGAGTTGACTTTAGTCTAGAATGACCTAGAGTTCATATAGAATGCATTGTAAAATTTAATATTACCATTTTGGACATGTTGTGACCTGTGTTGGTCTAAATATGTTACTTCCCTTTCTCAGAATACGTATTTTAATACATGTACTGCTTGAATATATTTATTTAATATTTATCATGTATTGTTCTGTATTTAAACTCCTTTAATTTTGTGCTAGTTATTTTTTTACAATTTACTTTCTGCATTTACTTTCTGCATTGCTTTTGGGTTCGGCCTGAGTTGGTCTCTTTTCTGGCCTTGGATGGTTTAACATAAACCTACCTACCACCACCCCCATTTAAGCCCCATCCCCTATCTGTCTCTTCATTACTTTTTTTCAATACTCTTCTTCTTCCTCATAACTCTCCCACCAACCTAGGAGAGCTAGGCAAGTACAACTTGCTTCTTGATGGATCTTCACTTTCGTTGTTCCATTAACTTCCCTACAAGATTTTTAGATACTTTAGTACTTAGCATTTTCTATTTCCATGGCTCATTGTGTGTAGATCTAAACTTATTGTATTTTTTGTATTTTTGGGTTTTGATCTAGCTAACCTTGTTATTTCCAAGTTTTGATGGTTCCATGTTGTAGAGAATCTCGTTCTACCCCATTTTGACCTATGGAAGTCCAGATTTGGGCTTGGAATGAAGGATTTAGAGAGCTTGGAAGCAATGGCTTCCTTGGTTCTATTCTCGAAAGTGGAGAAGAAGAACAGTGTTGAGCCGCATGGCTTGCACGACCCAGCCACATGAACTTCTTAGCCGCATGGTAGTAGTTGATCGCGTGGAATTTTATGCGGCAAGTCTTCCAACCGCAGGGCAATATCTGTCGCATGGCGATACTGTCGCATGAGCTCGCTTGAACCTTTGTCGTATAAAACCTTGGTAACTTCTCGAGCCGCATGGCTTTGCTCGATCGAAGTCGCATAAGACTTATAATCTTTCGGCCGCATAAGGCCCTGTCCTTTTCAGCTGCATGAGCCTACTTTTGAGCCGCATGGCTTTGCTCGATCGAAGTCGCATAAGACTTATAATCTTTCGGCCGCATAAGGCCCTGTCCTTTTCAGCTGCATGAGCCTACTTTTGAGCTGCATGGCGTTGATTTCCCCAACCACATGAAGTTTACCCACAGCCGCATATGACCCGTCTCCCCACAGCCGCATAAGGCATTGGCTTGAATTAGTCGCATAGCTATCATATTTCCCAGCGGCATAAGGTATTGGCTTGAATTAGCCGCATAGCTATCATATTTTCCAGCCGCATAAGGCATTGGCTTGAATTAGCCGCATAGCTATCATTTGTCCTAGCCGCATGAATTTTGAGACCTGAGCCGCATAGGGCCCAGATCCCCAATCCACATTGACTCAATTTCTTGAGCCGCATGGACTTAGTTTCTCAGCCGCATAACTTTACTTTTTCTCAGCCGCATGGCTGGGTTGGTTTCAGCCGCATGAGCACGTATCTTTTCAGCCGCATGAGCGCGTATCTTTTCTGCCGCAGGAGCGTGTATCTTTCCAGCCGCATGAGCATATCTTTTCCTGCAGCATGAGCACATATTTCCCAGCCGCATGAGACCCTATTTTCCCGGCCGCATGAGACCCTATTTTCTCGGCCGCATAAACTCTAGCCCATAATTCCTTTTGGCTGATTCTTGTCCTGAATTGACATTGATTGACATTGATTGTGACCTTGACTAATAATTGATCATGCCTTCCTAGTTGGAACTAAGAGACTGGCTAGCCGTGTTATTGAATTGAATGAGATACGTTCATATTAACTATGAACTATTGTAATCGATTGGCCGATCCCGAATATTGGCATGTAGGCACGTACAGGCTTCAATTTATTTTTCTACATTGCATCATGTGTACATTATGGTCAAAGTATGATTATTCTATGGCTAGGTTTGACTTTTGCATTACGCTATGTAAGACCTACAACCTAGCTGCACGGGCATTGTTGTAGAGTTGTGCATATCGTACTTGTACAAAAGTACTCATTCTGAAGGACCATGATCCACGGCATGGGATTTCATTTAACATAGAGGCTACTAAGTTAAATAAAATAATAACTGCATGGAGAGAATGGATACCCAAGTTCTTACATGGCAGCCATCTTTGGGACTATCAGTGCCCGATATGCCTGCTAGTTCCTACAGATACTACAAATCTGCCACACAAGTAGGGAGCGGTATCTGCTTATATTATTTATTGTATATTGATGACGGGCGTCCCGCTGGGATTTGCCTAATTCATGATTGGCGCAATTGATTGATTTGGTAGACTAGCCTTGCTTGTACATAGTAAGAACTGAGGAATCCTCATTGCATATTTCCTGGGTAACTTGGAATCTCACAGTAGCAAGCCATAGCAGTTGTATGGTGTCACGCCCCAGAACCAGAATACTGGAGAGCGGAGGAATGACTCAGCCAGCAACGTATTATGGGTAGAAGAATACCATATAATACGATCAATGTTGTCTAATAAGACGAGGGGGTGCATACTACATAAAAGTCACAGTATGGTCACTTTATATCTATTGTCTCAATCATTCAAACACGAAACAGAAATAGAGAACATGTAAGATAAAGCAGTAAGGCGTCCCAAACGCTCAGTCAAAATGTTCTTGATATCTGGCTTTACAAAACATAGACAGATGATGTAGCAAAGTATACACAATTGTTATCAGCTACAGTCTGACTTAGTTACAATTATGTAAAAGTAAGTACAAGACGATCCGACTAACATGTCGGTGCCAAACGGCAGAGTATAAAGTAAATAACAAAACGAGCGGGGAAGTAAGGAACCCACTCGAGTCCTCCTGCAATCATCCCTCTAGTATTGACCATCTTGGAGGTGGAAGTTGCATCGAGAGATGTTGTGACAAGGTTTTCGTGGTGGCCTACGCAAGTGCTCTCCAGTATTCTGGTTCTGGGGCGTGACAAGATTTTAGTGGTGGCCCATGTTGCTGTTATCCAGCTCTGACAGATGCGTATTACGGGTAGATGAATACCGTATAATATGATCGATGCTGTCTAATAAGGCGAGGGGGTGCATACTACATAAAAGTCACACTATGGTCACTTCATATCTATTGTCTCAATCATTCAAACACAAAACAGAAATAGATAACATGTAAGATAAAGCAGTCAGGCATCCCAAACGCTCAGTCAAAATGTTCTTGATATCTGGCTTTACAAAATATAGCCAGATGATGTAGCAATGTATACAAAATTGTTGTCAGCTGCAGTTTGACTTAGTTATAATTATGTAAAAGTAAGTACAAGACGATCCGACTAACATGTCGGTGCCAAACGGCAGAGTATAAAGTAAATAACAAAACGAGCGGGGAAGTAAGGAACCCACTCGAGTCCTCATGCGATCATCCCTCTAGTATTGACCATCTTGGAGGAGGCATTAGCATCGGAAGATGTTGTGACACATGGCCGTTTAAGTTGACTTGTTTGTATACTGTATCTACTCTGTTAACTACCGAGATGATCAGAATATCAGGACATGACGGGTCAACTTCTGTCCTTGTTTGGTTGGGAAGTTGGTTTGAAGTGTCATGATGTTATATGAATCCCAGTAGCAAGTGGAGACTACTTATTATATTCCTAATATTATTGCTGGTTCTAAATTCTCATATTGTGCTTCCTTGCGGTACTTGCTATTAGAGGTCTAACCTCTCTGGTTTTGCATGGCCAGATTTAGAGCCGGTTCCCGAGCACTCAGCTTACTTCCACCTCCAAGATGGTCAATACTAGAGAAATGATCGCAGGAGGACACGAGTGGGTTCCTTACTTTCCCGCTCGTTTTGTTACTTATTTTATACTTTGTCGTTTGGCACTGACATGTTAGTCGGATCGTCTTGTACTTACTTTTACATAATTGTAACTAAGTCAGGCTACAGCTGATAACAATTGTGTATACTTTTCTACATCATCTGGCTATGTTTTGTAAAGTCAGATGTCAAGAACATTTTGACCGAGAGTTTGGGATACCTTACTACTTTATCTTACATGTTCTCTGTTACTATTTTTTGTTTGAATGATTGAGACAATAGATGTGAAGTGACCATAGTGAGATTTTTATGTAGTATGTACCCCCTAGTATTTTAGACAGCATTGATCGTATTATACGGTATTCATCTACCCGTAATACGTAGCTGTCTGAGTCATTCCCCCACTCTCTAGTATTCTGGTTCTGGGGCGTGACAAGGTTTTAGTGGTGGCCCATGCAGGTCTGATTTTGGACTTGTGGGGTGTTTTAATTTATAGGATGTCTCAATCACACATGTTCCCCCTTGATCTCATGATTCGTTGTTCTCAACCCTAGCTTGACTTTCTAGTATCCTTTGACTTTATTGATCCTTCTTGTCCGGTCGTTTGATTGTTCTCTTGTCCCTTTTCTTAGGGGCACTTCGTCGGCATCTGTTAGAACTGGACAACAACAACAAGGGCAACATGACCATGTTGAGCAGCATCAAGGGCCAGTACTACCTCAAAAGACTATCCAAGAAGAAATGATAGTAGAACCAGCAGCTGGACCGTAATATCCGGAGGTTCCAACACCGCCAATAGTTCCACCTACCCCTGTGGAAGTGGACACACCAGTCCTTCTGGAGATCGTGAGAGGGATGATGGCTACTCAGCAACGCCAGATGTTGCCCCAGCAGCGTATGCACGCTCAGTTGCAAGAGCAGAATGTACTACTTAACCAAGGGTTGCAGACGACTTTAGAAAGAGGGGCGAGGATAGATTCAGGAGCATCAACCAGGTTTTGCAAGTACAACCCCCATCGTTTTGAGGGCACAAAAGATTCCATTTCAGCGGATACATGGCTTAAGGATATTGAGGCTATTCTGACGACGGCCAAGGTACCGGCAGAAGAACGTGTGGATCAAGTGAAGTTGTTAATTTAGGATCTCGTACGTGATTGGTGGAAATCAGAAGAAGTAGGCATCAGACGTCCTGTTGCTTAGGATAATTTTACCACAAGATTCAAGATGAAGTACTATGGAGTGGTGGCGTAGTTTGAGCTACAACAGAAGTTTATCAACCTCAAGTAGGCCGACAAGGCGGTAGATGCTTATTCAGCAGAGTTCTATAGATTAAGTAAGTTCGCCCCAGAGATGGTAGCAACGGAGAGCCAGATGGCTATGAGATTCCAGCAAAGGTTTCATCTTGAGATCTTGCAATTGATAGAGGGGTACAATTACCAGACTTTTGATGAAGTATTGACGGCAACCCGAAGGCATGAGATCACCATTCAGAGGATTGCAGCTAGGACTAGAGGTCAGAAGAGATCTCACAATCATATTGAAAGAGGAGGGGGAGTAGCACCCCGAACAGCAGTACCGTCCCCTCACGTTCGCATTCACAATATGGCGATGCGAGGAAAAGTACCACCAGCAAGGCAACAACAGCAACAGAAGAACCAGCAACTCCCGACGGGCTACACTTATTGTGGAAAGGTAGGGCACACTAGGGATGTGTGTCGGACATTGAACGGGCAGTGTTTGATATGTGGAAGTTCAGATCATCAGGTTTCTATCTGTCCAATGAATTTAAGGTCAGAAGAACCAGTACAACAATTTTTTGCTCGGCCAGTACCAGGGGCAGGCCAGTATCGAGGACCAGCGGTGGCAGTGAGACCGTTGGTACAGCACCCGTTCATGTCGCAGGCTCAAATGTTTTGGCGGAAGGGACTGCCGATGCAGCAACACCAGCATAGACCACCCCAGCATCACCAAGACTGGGGCCAACAGTAGCACTAGGCTAGGCCACAGCAAGGAAACCAATAAGAAGGTCGAGGACAGACATTCACTCTGTCCTTGGAAGAGGCATTGGCATCGGGAGATATTGTGGTAGGTAACATTTTCGTCGCCTCATATCCCGCAGTAGCATTGTTTGATTCGGGAGCGTCACACTCATTTATATATGGAAAATTTGCAACACGACTAGGAATGGAGTTTGAGGCATTGCCAGGGAGGTTGAATATACTTACTGGTAATGGGCTCGTAGAAGTTAGTAGGATTATTCTAGCATGTAGCGTTGTAGTTTGCGGGTATTCTTTACCCGCTAGGTTGATAGAATTTTCTGTTGGAAATTTTGACGTTATTTTAAGCATGGACTGGCAGAAAGATAGTCATACGACAATAGATTGTCGTAGAGGGAGTGTATCTTTTGATATTCCAGGCGTGATGCGGTTCACCTTAGTCAGATCAGGGGCAAATCAACAAGAGCAGGGAGTAGTAATAGCAATGGAAGAAGTTCTAGTTCCGAAGGTAGTTGAAGAGTTTCTAGATGTATTCCCCGAAGAACTTCCAGGTCTACACCCAGTCAGGGATATTGAGTTCAGTGTAGAATTGGCACCCAGGACTAAACCGATATCAGTTCAAGTTTACAGATTGGCGGATTCAGAGCAGGCCAAGGTATATAAGCATATAGAAGAACTGAAGGAGAAGAGGTTCATTCAAGCCAGCGTATTACCATGTGCAGCACCAGTGGTACTTGTGAAGGAAAAGGATGGATCATCCAGATTGTGCATTGACTACAGGAAGCTCAATGAGGCAACAGTGAAGAACAAGTACCCATTACGCAGGATCGACGACGTGTTTGATCAGTTGAGTATAGCTAGAGTTTTCTCCAAGATAGATCTTCGTTCAGGGTATCATCAAGTGAGGGTTAGGAAGAAGGATATTCCCAATACAGCATTCAGGTCGAAGTATGGGCATTATGAATTCTTAGTAACGCCGTTTGTTTTGACCAATGCTCCAACAATATTTATGGATTTAATGAACCGCATCTTTATGCCATACTTAGATTAGTTTGTCGTTGTGTTTCTCGACGACATTCCCGTATACTCTGCTAGTGAGGAGGAGCATGAAGACCACCTCCGGAAGGTGTTGCAGGTTTTGAGGGAGAACTAGTTGTATGTCAAGCTCAGCAAGTGTGAGTTCTGGACGGATCATATTTTATTTTTGGGTTATATCATATCAGGGGCTGGAGTAGCAGTAGATCCCAAGAAAGTAGAAGCAGTAGATAGTTGGCCAGTTCCCAAGACCATATTAGATGAGCGGAGTTTTTTAGATTGGCAGGATATTACAGAAGGTTCATATCAGACATTGCAAGACTTTCAGCACCCATGACCCGCTTGACACGGAAGGATGTGCCATTCGTCTGGTCGACCGAATGCCAGGCATCATTTGAGAATCTGAAGCAGAAGTTGATATCAGCGCCTATTCTTATATTGCCAGTTGGCCTAGAGGTTTTACTTTATATTATGATCCGCCAGGTAAAGGACTTGGATGTGTCCTCATGCAGCATGGGAAGGTGATAGCATATGCATCTAGGCAACTTCGGGACCACGAGAAGAATTATCCAACTCATGACTTAGAGTTGGCGGCAGTAGTATTTGCTTTGAAACTATGGAGGCATTACTTGTACAATGATCGAGTGGACATGTACACAGACCACAAAAGTCTGAAGTACATCTTCACTCAGAAGGAACTGAACATGAGAAAGAGAAGATGATTGGAGTTGATCAAGGATTACGATGTGGAGCTTCAGTATCATCCAGGCAAGGCTAACATGGTAGCAGATGCTCTCAACAGGAGAGGCAACGCGCTTATGTTGACAACACAAAAGCACATCTTAGAAGACCTTCAGGAGATGGGCATCGAAATTATACTTTCTAGTGATGTAGAAATTCTAGCAAGCCTACAAGTTCAATCCGACTTTGTAGACAGAATCAAGGCAGCTCAGGCACAGGACCCAAGGATTCAGAAGCTTAGAGCAGAATGTGAATCGGGACTCAGAAAGGAGATGCAAATCCATGAAGATGGTACACTTAGGTTTGGATCACGTCTATATGTGCCTAGTGGAGATATTAGACAAGAAATTATGACAGAAGCTCACAGCTCCCAGTATTCTATAAACCCTAGAGGGACCAAGATGTACCAAGATATCAAGCAAACTTCTGGTGGAACGGGATGAAGAGGGAGATAGCTAGATTCGTTTTCCGTTGCTTGATATGTCAACAAGTGAAGGCAGAACAGCAGAGACCAGCTGGACTATTGCAACCGATTCCTATTCCAGAATGGAAGTGGGAGCATATCACAATAGACTCTGTGACCGGTTTATCGAGATCGCCAAGTGGTAAAGATGCTATTTGGGTGATAGTGGATCGGCTTACGAAAGTGGCACATTTTCTTTCTTTCAGGGTAGGGCAATCTACGAAAAAGTTGGCGGAGTTGTATATGAAATAAATAGTCAGGCAGCATGGAGTCCCTATCAATATTATGTCAGATAGAGATACCCGTTTTACATCACATTTTTGGAAGTGGCTATATCATAGTCTGGGTACCAAGTTAAGATTTAGCACAGCTTACCATCCACAGACAGACGGGCAATCAGAAAGAATAATTCAGACTTTAGAAGATATGTTGCTAGCTTGCACCCTAGATTTTAGAGGATCTTGGGAGAGCCACCTACACCTAGTCGAGTTCTCGTATGACAACAGTTATCAAACCAGTATCCAGATGGCGCCATTTAAAGCACTTTATGGTAAGAAGTGTAGGTTGCCACTAGCATGGGATGATATCGGGGAGAGGAAGATGCTAGGCCCAGAAATGATTGTTAAGACAGTTGAAGTGGTTAAGGAATTAGAGAGTTGCGCAAAATTGGCATCGTCATTGGGCGGACCAGCATCGTAGGCCACTAAAATTTTTTGTTGGGGACCACGTGTTCTTGCGGATCTTACCTACCCGTCGGGTCATTAGATTTGGCGTTCGTGGGAAGTTGAGTCCGTGATACATGGGCCCATTTGCTATCCTTGATCGAATAGGCGATGTTGCTTATCGTTTATCCCTTCCACCTTCGTTACGAGAGATGTATAATGTGTTCCATGTATCTCAGTTGTGTAGGTATATATCGGACCCAAGCCATATCCTTGATCATTCGGAGCTGGTTGTTGGTACCAATATGTCTTACGAGGAACAGCCTGTGTCTATTTTGGACCGAAGAGAGAAGATACTCAAGAACCGAACAATTAGCCTTGTCCGGGTTGTTTGGGGTCATCACTCTTTAGGGGAGTTAACGTGGAAACGTGAGGATGATATCCGATCATGGTATCCGTACCTGTTTGACTCACAAGGTGTATTTCTTTCCGTATACCTTGATTGTCTTAACTCCCCATGCTTTTCGCCGTATGAGTAGAATTACTTGATATCGTAGATTGTTAAACATAGATATGTTACTTGCTATTGACATTGTAAAATGGTTGCTTGCTCAAATTGCTTGTACTTAGATTAGTTGAGCTCTGATGTTTCTATCCTGCTTGGATTTGAAATTTCGAGGACAAAATTTTTCTAAGGAAGGTAGAGATGTCACTTCCCGTTCCCAGAATACGTATTTTAACACATGTACTGCTTGAATATATTTATTTAATATTTATCATGTATTATTCTGTATTTAAATTCCTTTAATTTTGTGCTAGTTATTTTTCTACATTTTACTTTCTGTATTTACTTTCTGCTTTGCTTTTAGGTTCGGCCTGAGTTGGTCTCTTTTTTCGGCCTTGGATGGTTCAACATGAACCCACCTACCATCACCCCCATTTAAGCCCTATCCCCTTTCTCTCTCTTCATTACTTCTTCTCATTACTCTTCTTCTTCCTCATAACTCTCCTACCAACCTAGGAGAGGTAGGCAAGCACAACTTGCTTCTTGATGGATCTCCACTTTCGTTGCTCCATTGTCTTCCTCCCAAGATTTTTAGATACTTTAGTACTTAGCATTTTTAATTTCTATGGCTCATTGTGTGTAGATCTGAACTTGTTGTATTTTTCAGATTTTTGGGTTTTGATCAAGCTAACCTTGTTATTTCTAAGTTTTGATGGGTTCCTGTTGTAGAGAATCTCGTTCTACCCCATTTTTACCTATGGAAGTCCGAATTTGGGCTTGGAATGAAGGATTTAGAGGGCTTGGAAGCAATGGCTTCCATGCTTCTGTTCTCGAAAGTGGAGAAGAAGAACAGTGTTGAGCCTTATGGCTTGCGCGGCCCAGCCACATGAACTTCTTAGCTGCATGGCAGTATTTGACCGTATGGAATTTCATGCAACAAGTCTTCCAGCCGCAGGGCAATATCTGCCGCATGGCGATACTGCCGCATGAGCTCGCTTGAACCATTGTCGCATAAAACCTTGGTAGCTTCTCGAGCCGCATGGCTCTACTCGACCGAAGTCGTATAAGACTTGCACTCTTTCGGCCGCATAAGGCCCTGTCCTTTTCAGCCGCATGAGCCTAACTTCTGAGCCGCATGGCGTTAATTTCCCCAACCACATGAAGTTTACCCGCAGTCGCATATGACCCGTCTCCCTACAGTCGCATAAGGTATTGGCTTGAATTAGCCGCATAGCTATCATATTTCTTAGCTGCATAAGGCATTGGCTTGAATTAGCCATATAGCTATCATATTTCCCAATCGCATAAGGCATTGGCTTGAATTAGCCGAATAACTATCATTTGTCCCAGCCGCATAAATTTTGAGACCTGAGCCGCATAGGGCCCAGATCCCCAATCCACATAGACTCGATTTCTTGAGCCGCATGGACTTAGTTTCTCAGTCGCATAACTTTACTTTTCCTCAGCCGCATGGCTGGGTTGGTTTCAGCTGCATGAGCATGTATCTTTTCAGCCGCATGAGTGCGTATCTTTTTAGCCGCAGGAGCGCGTATCTTTCCAGCCGCATGAGCATATCTTTTTCTGCCGCATGAGCACATATTTTCCAGCCGTATGAGACCCTATTTTCCCAGCAGCATGAACTTTAGCCCATAATGTCTTTTGACTGATTCTTGTCTTGAATTGACATTGATTGATATTGATTGTGACCATGACTAATAATTGATCATGCGTTCCTAGTTGGAACTAGGAGACTGGCTAGTCGTCTTATTGAATTGAATGAGACACGTTCATATTAACTATAAACTATTACAATCGATTGGCTGATCCCGAATA
Source organism: Iris pallida (assembly GCA_029216955.1). NCBI lineage: Eukaryota > Viridiplantae > Streptophyta > Magnoliopsida > Asparagales > Iridaceae > Iris > Iris pallida. Next base: position 21,069,682 of record JANAVB010036019.1, read on the forward strand.
TTGGCATATAGGCACGTACACGCTTTAATTTATTTTTCTACAAAGCAGCATGTGTACTTTATGGTCAAAGCATGATTATTCCGTGGCTAGGTTTGATTGTTGCATTACGCTATGTAAGTCCTACAACCTAGTCGCACGGGCATCGTTGTAGAGTTGTGCATATCGTACTTGTACGAAAGTACTCATTCTGAAGGACCATGATCCACGGTATGGGATTTTACTAAACATAGAGGCTACTAAGTAAAATAAAATAATGATTGCATGGAGAGAATGGATTCCCGAGTTCTTACATGACAGCCATCTGTAGAACTATTAGTGCCCGACATGCCGGCTGGTTTCCACAGATACTGCAAATCTGCCACACGGATAGGGAGTGGTATCTGCTTATATTATTCATTGTATATTGATGATGGATGTCCCACTGGGACTCGTCTAATTCATGATTGGCATAATTGATTGATTGGGTAGACTAGCCTTGCTTGTACATAGTAAGAACTGAAGAATCCTCATTGTATATTTCCTGGGTAACTTAGAATCTCACAGTAGCAAGCCGTAGCAGTTGTATAGCGGTTTAATTTGGCTTGTTTGTGTATTGTATCTACTCTGTTAACTACCGAGATGATCAGAATATCAGGACATAACGGGTCAACTTCTGTCCTTATTTGGTTGGAAAGTTGGTTTGAAGTGTCGTGATGCTATGTGAATCCAAGTAGCAAGTGGAGACTACTTATTATATTCCTAATATTATTGCTGGTTCTAAATCCTCATATTGTGCTTCCTTGCTGTAGTTGCTATTAGAGGTCTAACCTCTCTGGTTTTGCATGACAAGATTTAGAGTCGATTCTCGAGGACTCAGCTTACTTCCACCTCCAAGATGTTCAATACTAGAGGAATGATCGCAGGAGGATACGAGTGGGTTCCTTACTTCCCCGTTCATTTTGTTACTTATTTTATACTTTGCCGTTTGGCACCGACATGTTAGTCAAATTATCTTGTACTTACTTTTACATAATTGTAACTAAGTCAGGCTGCAGCTGATAATAATTGTGTATACTTTGTTACATCATTTGGCTATATTTTGTAAAGTCGGATGTCAAGAACATTTTAACCGAGCGTTTGGGACGCCATACTGCTTTATCTTACATATTCTCTGTTACTGTTTCTTGTTTGAATGATTGAAACAATAGATGTGAAGTGACCATAGTGAGATTTTTATGTAGTATGCACCCCCTCGTCTTTTAGAAAGTATTGATCGTATTATACGGTATTCATCTACCCGTAATACGTAGTTGGCTGAGTCATTCCTCCGCTCTCCAGTATTCTGGTTCTGGGGCATGACAAGGTTTTAGTGGTGGCCCATTGTCACTCTCCGTTCCCAGAATACGTATTTTAATACGTGTACGGCTTGAATGTATTTATATAATATTTATCATGTATTTGTTCTGTATTTAATTCCCTTAATTATATGTTAATTACTTTTCTGTATTTTACTTGGGTTGGCTTATTTCGGTTTTTGGCGATTCATCTTGAACCCGACCAACCCCTACCAACCGCATCTTCATTTAAAGCCTCAAACCCATTCTCTCTCTTCATTACTCTTCTTCTTATTAACTCTTTCTTCATCCTCCATTACTCCTCCCCACCTACCTAGCCACATAGGCAAGTACCAACTTGCTTCACGATGGATCTCCAGTATTATTGTTCCATCATCTTCCTTACTTGATCTTAAGTCTCTATAGTATTTAGTATTTGCGATTTCTATGGCTCATTTCATGTAGATCTAAGTTTAATACATTTTTGGATTTCTTGTGTTTTGATATAATAAACTTTGTTATTTTTATGTTTTGATGGTTCCATGTTGTAGAGAATTTCGTTCTACCCTATTTTGACCTATGGAAGTCCAGATTTGGGCTTGGATTGAAGGATTTATGGAGCTTGGAAGTAATGGCTTCCACGGTTCTGTTCTCGAAATTTTGGAGAAGAAGAACAGTGCTTGACCGCATGAGCTTCCTGGCCGCATGAGCATTCCTGGCCACATGAGCTTCCTGGTCGCATGAGCATTCCTGGCCGCATGAGCTTCCTGGCCGCATGAGCATTCATGGCCGCATGAGCATTCTTGGCCGCATGAGCTTCCTGGCCGCATGAGCATTCCTGACCGCATGAGTTTCCTGGCCGCATGAGCATTCCTGGCCGCATGAGCATTCCTGGCCGCATGAGCTTCCTGGCCGCATGAGCATTCCTGGCCGCATGAGTTTCCTGGCCGTATGAGCATTCCTGGCCGTATGAGCTTCCTGGCCGCATGAGCATTCCTGGCCGCATAAGCATTCCTGGCCGCATGAGCTTCCTGGCCGCATGAGCATTCCTGGCCGCATGAGTTTCCTGGCCGCATGAGCATTTCTGGCCGCATGAGCATTCCTGGCCGCATGAGCATTCTTGGACGCATGAGCTTCCTAGCTGCATGAGCATTTTTGGTCGCATGAGCTTGTAAATTCCCAGCCGTATGAACCAATTACTTCTCGACAGCATGAGCTTGTTATGGGATCCTTACCCAATCTAGCCGCATAGATGGGCATCCATCTACTGCCATTTATTGTACCTTTTATGGTTTCTTGTCCCAAATTGATATTGATTGTTACCTTGACTAATGATTGATCATGCGTTCCTAGTTGGAACTAAAGACTGGCTAGTCATCTTATTAAATTGAATAAGACACGTTCATGTATGAACCATGAACCGTCGTGATCGACAAGCCAATCCGAACATTGGCATATGGACACATGTTGACTTCTCTTTTTCTGTGAAAGCAGCGTGTGTATCTCACAGTCAAGGCATGATTATTCTGTGGCTACGTTTCATTGTTGCATTATGCTATGTAAGACCTACAACCTAACCGCATGGACATCGTTGTAGAGTTGTGCATATCGTACTCTGTACGGAAGTACACATTCTGAATGATCATGATCCACGACATGAAATTTCAATCAACCTAAGGATTATTAAGCTAAATAAAATCATGATTGCATGGAGAGACACTACAACAAAATAGGTTAATAACGACACTTTATTTACGACACTTTCTAAATAAGTGCCATTATTTTTTCGTTGTCACGATACTCTACTAAAATATGTCATTGTACTTAAGTATTTATCATAATCTATGATACCTCTTTAAAAGTGTCGTAAACCTAAATCTAACAACACTTTTAAGAACACTTATAAATGTCGTATAATAGTTTCTACTAAATACAACATTTTAATAGTGTCCTACATTAATATAAATTAAATACAACACATTAAAAGTGTTGTGTCAAAATTTATTTCCCATAATTTTTTTCACCTACAGCCCGCGCCCCCCCCAAAAATTCCCCACCAAAATTTCCTTTTCCGCGAGCAAAGAAATATTTGGCGCTACTGAAGGCAAATAATCAAAGATCTGGAAATATTCTCTCCTTTCTCGCGAGCGTAGAAATATTGGCATAGAAATATTTTTCTCCTCCGTTGCTCTCTCCATCAGATCCCGTCGCCGTGCGTCATCCCGTCGCCGTGCGTCATCCCATCGTCGTGCGTCATCCCGTCGGCGTGCGTCATCCCGTCACCGTGCGTCATCCCGTCGGCGTGCGTCATCCCGTCGCCGTGCGTCACTACAGTCACTGCCGTCGCCGTCGTCATCGTCGCGTTTAGGTAATATCTCACTCCATCTTCACCCTTCCTGTTTATGAGTTTTCCTTCCTTGATTTATTATCTTGGGTTTTCTTTCTATATTAGGGTTTAGATGAAGAAATCAAAATCTAGGGTTCAAAATTTTAGGAATTTGGTGGTGCTTCAAAATTTATGGAACATTAAGGTTTTTATTTGGATCTAAATTTCTGAAACATAAGATTTTATTTGTTTTGTGTGAATGATATTGGTACTATGAACCACTGTCTATGTATTTAAGAACCTTTATAACTCATTTTAGGAATATTAGATTTTAGGTTCATGATTGGGGAGAACATATTCGTTCTTGGATATGCTGTCTTTGTATTTGGATCTAAAATTTTTATTCCTTTATTTCGTTTGTGTATATAGTTTTAGTTGTGAGTTTGTTGTTGGAATATGATATTCGTGTACTCTGGATTTTATTTGTGTATATAATTTTATATATGAAACTATGATGCTTTGATGTTTGAAAGAATAAAGAAGGCCAAAAAGGGTCTAAATTAAGTCATCTAGTATGATTCGGATGAGTTTGAAACATCCTTGTTAAAAAATTTGTACATAGTCTTTAGCTTGCATATAGGAGTAAGGGCTATGTAGAGGAGTTACGAGTAGCGATGGAAGGGGGAGCGTAAAAGATGCGCCCTCTGTAATTTCCTGAAACCTAAGAAATTTTTATCATGCTTCACCAAGATCTTGTCTAAACTCAGCTTGATTGTGGCTATTAACTTAGCAAATACCTATCTTTCATATTAATAACAATACTCTAAGCCTAGCATAAGTCATTAGCTACTTTAATTGGCACCTGACTTTGTGTCAGTGGCAATATTTCCAAACAGAAGCATGATAATGGTCATATCAGCTGCATGATAATAAGAAAAATAGGCTTATTGTTCATTACATTACCTCCATACTGATGGAACTGGGGATTCCCAGGACCCTTCCTTTGGTGTGCGTATTCATCGATAGAAAGTTAAACAGATCAAATACGTGTTCTAACCCTTCATAGGCGGAAACTAGGGTTCGCGAATTATACCTGCGACGGAAAGGAAACAAGTAATTCCTGGCAATCTCGAGCGGACGACCCCAAGATCTTCTGCACGTATTCCTTCCTCGAGTTGGACGTCGTGTGGGCGACGATCTTCCAACCTTTTCTTCTCCTTGGCAGCACTCTCTTTCTCTCCTTACGTGAATCACAAATTTAGAGAAAATTTCAGATTTCTAATCGGTAATCTGGCGGCCAGAGAATAGAGGATATATATAGGCTACGGCAGGGACCATGAGGAGAAATTAGGGTTCGGCCTCCTAACGGATCTGGATATCCTGTGTTCAGCCCGAACACACAATGCAGGCCCATTAACAATAGCTCGGTCTACTAATGAGCTATTGTTGCACTACCTGCCTAATCCCAAATTATGTTTTGTGGGCTCCTTTTATTATATGCTCGTTTGGCTCCCCATGTTAAGATATCGTATGTTCGTCGATCAAATTAAGTTACTGACAACTATATTGATTCGACATCTTTTATCCTTAAGTAGTACCGCTCAACTTTATTTATCATGTCGGATATAATCCACCTGCAGGATTTACATGACAATCCTTATGAGCTCCTTAAGAGGACATCATCAACCCGATGTATCGGGACATGGATTCCATTTATAATCAACAGTCCATCATACATACAATGTTATTACCCAATTCATAGAGGTTGTTGATCCATAATGAATCTCACTCTTTTACGAGTCAAAGTAATACACATTGCATATACATGTCCGTTATTATATCCAGATTAAGAGTACAAGCATTCATAATAACAGAGGTGTTTGTTCTCTTATGTAGTCAGTACAAAGAGAACAACCTCAAGTGGACCTGTTCAATACACACAAAGTGTACTAGTGTAAACCTATAGTCAAGATAGACTAATACCAGATTACACTACAACCTTTCTAATAGATTGTCCAAGTCCATCTAGATTGTGAACTATTTATATACTCCATAGGAAACTGATAATATGATCTTCTGTGTGACACCACACACTATATTATCTACAATATAGAATATCAGACATTTGCATTAACACTTGCAACAAATACAATATGCAAATATTTGCCCATATGATTCTCATTCAAAATTTAAGGAAATAAGGTTGCTACAAAAGTGATGCTTTTAGTATATAACCCTAACAATCTCCCACTTATACTCAAAGCATTGTTTTTCAGTATACTATTACAAACCTCCCACTTATACTTAAAGCCATGCTGCTACACATCTGACTCCCATTCCCTCAACATGACTGTCAAAAGCCTTAGCTGGTAAGCTCTTTGTAAAGGGATCAGCTAGGTTGTCGGCTGATGCTATCTTGTTCAAAGCAACTTTTCCTTTCTTTATGAAATCTCGTATCAGGTGGTACTTGCGCTCAATGTGTTTTCCTGTGTTATGGGCTAGTGGTTCCTTCGAGTTTGCAACTGCACCACAATTATCACAATAAAGTGTAATAGACTTAGGCAAACTAGGTACCACATCCAAGTCCAACAGAAAGTTTTTGAGCCAAACCGCTTCTTTGGCTGCCTCAGAGGCTGCCACATACTCGGCTTCCATGGTGGAATCAGCAATATATTTTTGCTTGATACTCCTCCACATAATGGCTCCACCTCCCAAAGTAAACACATAACCTGAGGTAGATTTCATGGAATCCCTATCTGACTGAAAATCTGAGTCTGTATACCCCAAGGAAACTAAACTATTTGCCTGGTAAACTAGCATATACTCTTTAGTCCTTTTCAAGTACTTCAAAATATGCTTTACGGCAGTCCAGTACTCTTGTCCTGGGTTAGACTGATATCTGCTGACCATGCCTACGACAAAGCAGATGTCTGGTCTCGTACATAGTATTGCATACATTAAGCTTCCTACTGCTGAAGCATAAGGAACTGCCTTCATGTTCTCTATCGCTTTAGGTGTCCTCGGACACTGCTCCTTTGATAGAGCAATTCCATGTCTAAAAGGTAAGAAACCTTTCTTAGAATTTTGCATACTAAAATGAGTTAGTATAGTATCGATATAGGAAGCTTGGGATAAGCCCAACATCCTTTTCTTGCGATCTCGTAGAACTTTGATCCCAAGGATGTGACCTACTTCTCCCAAGTCCTTCATATCAAACTCTTTGGATAACCATACCCTTACTTCAGATAATACCTTCATATTGTTTCCAATGAGCAAGATGTCATCCACATAAAGTACTAGGAACACCACCACGTTTTCGTCACACTTTCTGTATACACATGATTCATCCTGACATTGATCAAATCCATAGGATTTTATCACCTGATCAAAACAGATGTTCCAAGATCTGGAAGCTTGCTTAAGTCCATAAATGGACTTTTTGAGCTTATAAACAAGATGCTCCGGGCCCTTTTTAATGAACCCATCTGGTTGCTTCATATAGATGTCTTCCTCAAGACTTCCATTAAGGAAAGCTGTCTTGACATCCATTTGCCAAATCCCATAATCGAGATGAGCTGCAATAGATAAAAGAATCTGAATAGACTTAAGCATGGCTACAGGAGAAAAGGTTTCCTCATAATCGATACCCTCTCTTTGAGTAAAACCTTTTGCGACAAGCCGAGCTTTAAAGGTTTCAACCTTACCGTCTGATCCTCTTTTTCTCTTATAGACCCACTTACATCCAATGGCGTTTACACCAACGGGTGGTTCTACAAGCTCCCAGACCTGATTAGAATCCATAGATTCTATTTCAGATATCATTGCTTTTTGCCAAGACTCTGCATCTTTATCTTGGAGTGCTTCATTGTAGGTACAGGGATCATAATCTTGTTCCTCAGGGACGAAGTCTGACGACTCTCCCAAGAACATATATCTATCAGGCTGTATCACAACCCTCCCACTACGACGAGGCACTATCGGTTGTGGTGTAACATTTGTGACACGTTGTGCAGTTATTTGTGGTTCATCCTCTTGTACTGTTGGTACTGAAGTACTTGGTGTCTCACGTCTTAGTTCTTCTAGAACAACTCTACTTATGGGTTTATGGTTCATTACATAGTCTTCCTCTAAGAATCGGGCATTGGTGCTAACAATGACCTTCTGATCCCTAGGACTATAAAATAAACCTCCTTTCGTTCCTCTTGGATAGCGTACAAACAAGCGTACTTCTGTACGAGATTCCAACTTATCTGCTTTTCCATTCAGCACATGTGCTGGACTACCCCAAATGCGAACATGTTTCAGACTAGGCTTACGTCCAATCCACAGCTCTATGGGAGTAAGAGGTACTGACTTAGAAGGAACCAAGTTCAAAATATAAGCTGCAGTCTCTAAGGCATATCCCCAACACGAATCTGGCAAATCCGAATAACTCATCATTGATCTAACCATCTCCATAAGAGTTCTATTCCTTCTTTCGGCTACACCATTCTGTTGGGGCGTTCCAGGTGCAGTCAATTGGGATGCAATCCCAGCCTGTGATAAATAATCCCTAAACTCTCCAAAGAGGTACTCGCCACCACGATCTGATCGTAATGACTTAATACATTTTCCATGACGTTTCTCTGTTTCAGTCTTGTACTCTTTGAATTTCTCAAAGCACTCAGACTTACGGCGCATCAAATAAATGTATCCATACCTTGAATAATCGTCAATAAATGTGACAAAATATTCAAAGCCACCTCTAGCTTGGATAGTCATGGGTCCACACAAATCAGAATGAACCAATTCCAACACATCTTTGGCCCTATACCCCTTTGCCGTAAAAAGTCTTTTGGTCATTTTACCTTCCAAGCAGGATTCACAGACTGATAGTGCCTCCACTTCCAATGAACTCAAAGGTCCATCTTCAACCAGTCTTTGAATCCTTCTTAGGTTAATATGCCCCAATCGTAAGTGCCAAAGATATGTTTGGTTCATACAAGAAGGTTCTTTTCTCTTATTTAAGTTAGATGACATATTATTCATTTCCATAAGTTACATTGTGGAAGAAATAGGATTAATGACATACAAATTATCTACCAATGCACCAGAACAGATAAAATGTTTATTCTTTCTAATAACAATATTGTCATTAAAATAAACTGAATATCCATCCTTATCTAACATAGAAACAGAAACTAAATTCCTTCTAAGTGAAGGTGCATAAAGACAATCTCTCAATGTCAAAGACTTATTTCTACCAAAAGATAAAGTAACATCTCCTAGTGCAACGATTGATACTTTTGTAGCATCACCCATAAATAAGCATATCTCTCCATCACTGAGTCGTCTGGTTTCCTGGAACCCCTGCAATGTATTACAGACATGATTAGTGGCTCCTGTATCTACACACTAGGTGCTGGTAGATAACACCGCTAAACATGTTTCAACTACTTGTAAATGAGATATACCTTCTTTGTTCCCTTGTTTGAGAAGTGGACAATCAGTCTTCCAATGTCCTGACCCTTTGCACTTGAAACATTTACCTTTGGGCTTTTTCACCGCGCCTTGAGGTCCCATGCCCTTCTTTGCTAAGTTTGCCTGTTTCTGAATGTTATTCTTCTTCTTACCGCCTTTTGGCTTAGAAGTAGAAGCCTTTTCAGAAACAAAAACATGACCACTCTTCCTAAAGAGAGATTCAGCATCCTGTAGCTCTTTTGCAAGTTCTGCCAAACTATACAACCTTTTGTTCATGTTGTAATTAAGGCAGAAATTGTCAAAACTTTTAGGCAGAGTCCCGAGAATGATATCGACCTGGGTTTCCCCATCGATTTCAGCTCCAAGGATCTCCATCTCACTCAGATGACCCATCATCTCGAGAACATGATCCGTTACTGGTGTGCCCTCAGCTATTTTTGTATTCATCAAATATTTCATAGCAAACTGCCTAGCTGCTCTACTCTGATGTCCGAAGAGTTCCTTGAGGTTATACATCATGTCATAAGCTGTGGCCATGGCCTGATGCTGATATTACAGTACATTTGACATAGATGCCAGAATGTAACACCGTGCCATCTCATCTGCCTTTTTCCACTTCTTATAAGCCTCTTTGACCTCTTAATTAGAGTTAGCATCAGGCTTAGGTGGGCATTCCTCAACAAGTACATATTTGTACTCCTCAGCAGTCAGAACAATGTCCAAATTACGTTTCCAGTCAATATAATTTGGTCCAGTAAGTTTGTTTTTTTTAAGAATCACCATTAGTGGACTGAAATAACCCATTTTTGAAATCCTGAGAATCACATAAATAAAATTATGTAGGGCAAAAAAAAACTTTTTGAATTAACTAAATATTGATTCCCTCAAAACAATAATAAGAAATTCACCAACACCTTGAACACCATGAATTTAGCATGCCACGATAGTGTGGACGTATACAAATTCAACTTTGTTCAAGTAGATTCTTCTTATTAATTTTACTATCATGTCAATATAACTTTATGACAAATAAAATTAATATGCTGGTCTTGCTCTGGTCATACAAATAATAGCAGTGACTCCGATGGGGAGGATACCATTATTTGTATCTAAGTGTATACCATTACTTAATACTAAGTCCATTACCTTGTAATGAGTTCCTTCAGATGGAGAAGTGAACACATACTAGGTAACTTTCTACAATTATCCCTAAGGAAGTTTGTACTGGTGATCCATAATTATACTCATCCGATATGGAGGAAAGCACTAAAGCCAATACGCAAGTATAATTACATCACCTACAAACCAGTAATGGAGACCATAGGATTTATACTAAATAAAAATCCTCTTCCACTTAGTTATTTAACAATGAGGATTTTTTTACTAGTTGATATTATGTCCATGTTGTCCATTATTAATGTAGGCTTGGTTTTTCAAAAAAACAACCACACAACAATAAATATGCATAATTAGAAAAAGCAAAATGATAAAAATAAGAGAAAATATTCAACTATTATGGTCATCTTTGCTGCTCCGTCCTCAACTATCCGAATCTAAAATCTGGCGCTGCGTAGATCTATACGGGGTTCGACCTTCATCGAAAATCATCTATCGGCCTCTGGATTGCTCAAAACCAGCATCTCGTCCGATGTCAGAAATCCTATGCCTCCCGAAGGAGTTCACACATAATCTAGATTGAAAAATTAAATTAATAAGCACGATCAACCCTCGTGATTTTAATTACATCCACAGCAACAACAACATCCACGACATGTCCGTGGTTTAAACAACACAATCAAAAAACATGCATTGGACCATAATAGTTGGATCTAAGATGCCTGCAAAACCGAGTTAGAACAGATCTACATCTACCGACTATTATATAGCGCAAGTTTTATTGGACAACATGGACGTATCAATCAATACGTAGATCCAAAGTGGCTCTGATACCAATTGATGGAACTGGGGATTCCCAGGACCCTTCCTTTGGTGTGCGTATTGATCGATAGAAAGTTAAACAGATCAAATACGTGTTCTAACCCTTCATAGGTAGAAACTAGGGTTCACGAATTATACCTGCGACGGAAACGAAACAAGTAATTCCTGGCAATCTCGAGCGGACGACCCCAAGATCTTCTGCACATATTCCTTCCTCGAGTTGGACGTCGTATGGGCGACGATCTTCCAACCTTTTCTTCTCCTTGGCAGCACTCTCTTTCTCTCCTTACGTGAATGACGAATTTAGAGAAAATTTCAGATTTTTAATCGGTAATCTGGCAGCCAGAGAATAGAGGATATATATAGGCTACGGCAGGGACCATGAGGAGAAATTAGGGTTCGGCCTCCTAACGGATCTGGATATCCCATGTTCAGCCCGAACACACAATCCAGGCCCATTAACAATAGCTCGGTCCACTAATGAGCTATTGTTGCACTACCTCCCTAATCCCAAATTATGTTTTGTGGGCTCCTTTTATTATATGCTCGTTTGGCTCCCCATGTTAAGATATCGTATGTCCGTCGATCAAATTAAGTTACTAACAACTATATTGATTCGACATCTTTTATCCTTAAGTAGTACCGCTCAACTTTATTTGTCATGTCGGATATAATCCACCTGCAGGGTTTACATGACAATCCTTATGAGCTCCTTAAGATGACATCATCAACCCGATGTATCGGGACATGGTTTCCATTTATAATCAACAGCCCATCATACATACAATGTTATTACCCAATTCATAGAGGTTGTTGATCCATAATGAATCTCACTCTTTTACGAGTCAAAGTAATACATATTACATATACATGTCCGTTATTATATCCGGAATAAGAGTACAAGCATTCATAATAACCGAGGTGTTTGTTCTCTTATGTAGTCAGTACAAAGAGAACAACCTCAAGTGGTCCTGTTCAATACACACAAAGTGTACTAGTGTAAACCTATAGTCAAGATAGACTAATACCATATTACACTACAACCTTTCTAATAGATTGTCCAAGTCCATCTAGGTTATGAACTATTTATATACTCCATAGAAAACTGATAATATGATCTTCTGTGTGACACCACACACCATATTATCTACAATATAGAATATCAGACATTTGCATTAACACTTGCAACAAATACAATATGCAAACATTTGCCCATATGATTCTCATTCAAAATTTAAGGAAATAAGGTTACTACAAAAGTGATGCTTTTAGTATATAACCCTAACACATACAACTATCTTTCTTCGCTCTCTCGCTCTCCAGAGAAGTAGGGGTTCTCAGGAGATCATTCACATACATTTCTTGTGTCTTGATTCATTAACATCAATACGTATTGTACAATACATTAGCTAAGATACAATAAATTAGCCAAAGAAATGGAGTTCATTAAATGAGTTTGTTTTTGAACTGTATACTTTCACGAGTTTAGTGGGGCTGGTCCAATGGAAATCCAACTTTACCATGACTGCCAATTAGCCACAGGATCAAAACTAGGAAAATTTTTTGGAACCTCCTAGATTTGAACCAAGACCTCTGGGTGTATCCAGATTACTTACAATACCACAAATGAGGTCACTTCCAAACAAATATGATACGTAGACCATTGAATGTCTGATTTGTTATCCATAAAACATTTTAAGTTACATTCAAACTTTTGTGTTTCATTTGTCCATTAAACCGTCGTCATGGGTTCAACACGAAGGGCTGCAAATGACAGTAGCCACTAGACATATTTTATGTATACATGTGTACCTAAGGTTATGATTATTTGAATGAACCATTGTGTGATTTTAGACCGTTATATTTACTCATTGCTTTTAATATTATACAAAACACTAACTTTCTTTTGATGTCCATGATAGGTTATTTTGGTTTGGCATTGTAATTGTAGTGAGCAGCTGACGAAGTCAGTAAATTTGCTTGTTTAGGATGGATAAAACATGGACTAATTATCCAAGGTCCTAAACTTTTCTTTGATATATATATACTTTCAGGCTATCAAATATATGAATAATTACATAAGTTATAGTTTTTTGTTTCTATTTGTAGGTCTAGTGATGAGTACCTAGAAGGAGTGAAGAGATTTATAACAAATGCTAAGAACTATGCTAGGAAACCTGATAAGATCGTATGTCCTTGTAAAGAATGTAAAGTTAAAAAGTCACAAAAAAATGATGTAGTATATGATCACTTGGTACGAGTTGGTTTTGATCCTTCATATCAACTTTGGGTTCTTCACGGGGAACATTCAAGTAGTTTTGAACAAAATGAGTCTTCTCAGTTGCCAGATGCTCACAGGATGTACCATAATGCATACATTCCTTTTGCTGGAGATTCAGAGGCTACGGAGTGTATCAATATGAATGAAGATGAGGTTTTTAGAAAAAAGTTAGAAGAGGCTGAAGCTCCTTTGTATCCAAGTTGTACTAAGTATACAAAGATGTATGCAATCACCACTCTTTGCAAGCATAAGGCTACAAATGGGTTGTCAGATAAAGCATTTAATGAACTTCTTGAGATTCTACAGGATATGTTGCCAGAGGAAAACAATATTCCAGATTCTTTATATGCGACAAAGAAGTTTCTAAAAGAGTTTGATTTAGGAAATGAGAAGATACATGCTTGTGTTAATAATTGTTGCTTGTTTAGAAAAGAGATAGAGCACCTGGAGACATGTCCTACTTGTGGTTCTTCACGATGGAAAGTAAACCGACGAACAAGCAAGATCAGAAAGGGAGTGCCTGCGAAGGTTTTGCGATACTTTCCAATAATACCAAGATTAAAAAGGATGTTTATGTCAAAAGATAAGGCGGCACAATTGCTTGGCACTCCACCCACCACGGTCAAGATGGAACAATGCGCCATCCGGTGGACTTGGTTGTGTGGGATTCTATTGATAAAAAATGGCCCGATTTTGCTTCAGATCCAAGAAATATCAGGTTTGGGCTATCATCAGATGGCTTTAATCCTTACAAAAATCTCAGTACCCAATACAGTATGTGGCCAGTCTTGTTATGTATATACAACCTGCCCTCCAATGTATGCATGTCGCAAAAAAATTTGATGTTGACTTTACTTATACCTGGCAAAGATGAACTTGGAAACGACATAGATGTATATCTTGAACCACTTATTGATGATTTGAAGGAGCTTTGGAACCATGGCGTGGTGGAACATGACGCATTCACTAAGTCCGCATTTAATTTGAAAGCTATCTTAATGTGGACAATCAATGATTTTCCCGCTTATGGTAATTTGGCTGGTTGTACTACAAAGGGAAAACTTGCATGTCCTATATGTGGTCCTAATACATGTTCTCGATATTTAAAGAAGTCACATAAGACTGTGTAATGTCTCACAGGAAATTTCTTCCACCTAGACATTTGTGGCGTGATAAGGCTAGCCGGTTTGACGGGACTAAAGAAAAAGGACACCCACCGAAACCATTGACTAACAATGAAATTTTATATGCCGTAAATGAAGTTCAAAATGTGTGGGAAAAGAGCAAGAAGAAAAGAAAGAAGAACGATCCTCCTAGTATGTGGAAAAAGAAGTCAATACTTTTTCAATTACCCTATTGGGAGGTAAATTATTTTTTATTAAAATACTCATATTTAGTTAGTTTTAATATAAGAGATCTAATTTTTTTATTATATCACAGGCTATACCGTTGCGTCACAACTTGGATGTTATGCATATTGAGAAGAATGTTTGCCAAAGCATCTTGGGAACACTATTGAATATTAAAGGACAAACAAAGGATGGCTTACAATCTCGTGGAGATTTAGCTGACATGAATATTATGTTCGACTTGTATGCAGAACCAAGAGGGCAAAGATTTTACCTTCCTCCAGCACCTTACACACTATCAAAAGCTGAAAAACAAATATTTTGTAAGAGGTTGTTTGATTTGAAGATACCTGATGGCTATAGTTCAAATATTAGCAATTGCGTCAAGCTGGAAGAATGCAAGATTATTGGTCTCAAGTCCCATGATTATCATGTTTTAATGCAACAATTGTTGTCATTTGCTTTAAAAGGACTTCTTCCTGAGGGACCAAGGAAGACAATCTTTCGTTTGTGTTCTTTTTTTAATGAACTATGTCAAAGAGTCATTGACAAAAATAAATTGCAAGTATTGGAGAATGAAATTGTGGAGACTATATGCATGTTGGAAAGGTACTTTCCTCCAGCTTTTTTTGATATCATGGTTCATCTGACAATACATTTAGGACGAGAGGCTAGATTATGCGGGCCGGTGCATTATCGATAGATGTACCCTTTTGAGAGGTATGTAATAGAACCTCATTATATTTTTAGGGTTTATAGTTTATTCAATAAATTCCTAAATTGGGTCATTTACCATTTGTTTTTTTCTTGTTTTAACTTCCACCAGATTTTTGAAGTATCTTAAAGGATTTGTTAGAAATCGTGCTCGACCTGAAGGATGCATAGCCGAATGCTATCTAGTGGATGAGTGTATGAGATTTTACAGCGAATACATGCCACAAGCAGCAGCTTGAGGCACAAAACTAAATCGCAATGAAGATTTTGAGGATGATGCAATTATAGAGGGACGTCCAATTTCAAAAGGAAAAGTAATTACCATGTCAAGTGAAATGTTGAAGGCTGCTCATCTTTATGTTCTTCTAAACTGTGCAGAAGTTGAACCATATATTCCGTAAGTATAATACCAACACATTCTAAGAGCAGAAGTTGCATCGAGATTAATATATATATATATATATATATATATATATATATATATATATATATATATATAAGTAACTATATAAACTTTGATGTCATTGTTAGAGTGCACATGGAGGAGTTAAAGCGTGATGATAGGCGTTTGTTACGAGATAATAATTTGTTGCAGAAGAGTCATTTAGAAACATTCATTTCATGGATGTCAGAAAAGGTCAGATATACATACACACAGACATACTGGATACTAATTATGATAGTTATGAGGGGTAACTTTTAATATTAGTTATATTTTTTTCAGATTAAACTTGAAAGTGCAGCGAGCACAATATCGGATACGCTTAGATGGCTTGTGCAAGGACCTAGACGTGTGGCAATCTCGTACTTGCGTTATGTGATCAATGGAAAATGCTTTCATACAACAGAAATTGAGAGATCTACTCAAGATTATGGGGTTTATATAGAAACTGAGACTATATGTAGATCCAGTGCCAGGGACACATCACAAGTTGTTGCAAATGTTTCTTATTATGGGGTTATAAGGGATATTTTGTTATTGGACTTCAACACATTTCGAATTCCTGTTTTTCAATATGATTGGGCCAACATAGTTAGTGGTATAAAAAAAGATGATGGATTCACCTTAGTTAATCTTCATGAAGTACTCAGTAAATTTGAAAGAGATCCATTTATTTTTGCATCACAAGCAAAGCAAGTATTTTACTCCAAAGAAAGTGAAAGATCAAATTGGCATGTAGTATTAAAGGCACCACCAAGAGGCTTTCATGACTTGGCTATCTTTGATGAAAGTGTTTATACTTCATATGCCCCACAAGATGTTTCTGCACTTGTGATAAACCATAAGGATGGCGATGTGCTATACAAGAGGAGGAATTGTGATGGTCTTCTTGTGTCAATATAGTATTTGGGCTGAATTAGAGACAAATTTTTGAAGTAATTTTTTTTTTATCTTGGACAAATGTGGCTCGAAGCAGCCAACTGTAGAAGCATGGAAAATATCAGAATGATGGTCTATGCGGCTCAGAACAGGAGAACCCCATACGGCTCATACAGGAGCAGTCCCATGCGGTTCAGAGAGACTCTCAGTCTCATGCGGCTCGGGGCAGGAGAGTCCATGCGGCTTACATAGGGACAGTCCCATGCGGTTCAAAGAGTCCCACAGCCGCATGCGGCTCAGAAGTACATGCGGCTCACATACGACCAACAGAGATATGCTGCTCGATCAACACCACGTGTCCCCATGGGATCCCTTCACACAGTTGGCCATCGAGTAATAGCCTTATTCAATGCTCTGCCATGATTTGACAGTTGACGGCTCTGACATGAAGTGTCATGATGGTCCTGTCATAATGACAGACTCTTCGAAAACGGAAAAAAATCTCTGATACGATCCAAGATTGCCACGTGGCTACTCCCATGCGGCTCAATTGAAGAACAGTTTCATGCAGTTGGCAAGAATCATCTTCCTGTGGCTCACCAAGAAGCCATCCCATGCGGCTCGCAAGTACTATACCTATGCGGCTCACTGAGATGCTGTCTCATGCGGTTCATGGATATCATGTGGCTCTGGCAGAGTCCACCATTAAGACACGTGGTAGAGATTCAATTGTCCCCAAGACTTGACAGCTGGTAGTAAGGATGATTATGGGATGCAGATCAATCAGAGATTTACCAGATCCCAATGACCATATTTAACGTTATCCTCATAATTAATGAGATCAGGTCATATCATTCATGATTAAGCCAATGGGACACGTGGTGAGAAATCCAAGCATGACACAACCAATCATGAAGATTTAAAGCAATCAGTATTAATCATTCACAGGATTCAATACTATCCCTATTTATGGCCCAGATCCTTCACGCTTAAAACTAATGGTCCAGATTGATTAAACATCAGGCCGCCGCCTCTTTGAGAATGGGTAATGAACCAAACCCTAATGATGCCCCCACTCCTATAAATAAGCAAGGTGCCATTCCTTTGCGAGATATACAGAGAGGCTCCTCCAATAATCAGAGAGAAAATACACAGAGAGAGAAGCCAGAAGAGTAATAGAGGAAGAGCAAGAAGAGCATTTCTTCATCAACGCCAACCATCTCTTCACAGGAGCCAAGGCTGTATACCGATCGTCCAAGGAGTAAGGCAGGGCTGCCGTCGCCTTCCTGAGCCTCTATCGTCACCCCCAGAATCTAAAATAAATAATTATACATAGACTGCTGTACCTAGGTTTTCGTCCCTAGGCTTTCTTTATACAAGCGAGTTTGTAACGTGAAGTAAAAGTTCGGTCCTCCGATAATTGTTCTGTCCTTTTTTATTTCATGGCAAACACGATGGCGACTCTGCTGGGGACAAACTTCTCCACGGCTGAGGAGTTGGTGACGCAATCAGATGCAGCCAAGCTTGGCTCCACGCAACAAAAGATGGTCGTCCGGTTCGACCAACAGGCGTTCGAAGAAATACTCTCCGACAAGAGCGCTGGCCCGGTCCAGAAGCGAGCCCGCACAAAGAAGGCCCGCAAGGAGTGGATGTTAGGGTTATATACTAAAAGCATCACTTTTGTAGTAACCTTATTTTCTTAAATTTTGAATGAGAATCATATGGGCAAATGTTTGCATATTGTATTTGTTGCAAGTGTTAATGTAAATGTCTGATATTCTATATTATAGATAATATGGTGTGTGGTGTCACACAGAAGATCATATTATCAGTTTCCTATGGAGTATATAAATAGTTCACAACCTAGATGGACTTGGACAATCTATTGGAAAGGTTGTAGTGTAATCTGGTATTAGTCTATCTTGACTATAGATTTACACTAGTACACTTTGTGTGTATTGAACAGGACCACTTGAGGTTGTTCTCTTTGTACTGACTACATCAGAGAACAAACACCTCAGTTATTATGGATGCTTGTACTCTTAATTCGGATATAATAACGGACATGTATATGCAATGTGTATTACTTTGACTCATAAAAGAGTGAGATTCATTATGGATCAACAACCTCTATGAATTGGGTAATAATATTGTTTGTATGATGGGATGTTGATTATAAATGGAATCCATGTCCCGATACATCGGGTTGATGATGTCCTCTTAAGGAGCTCATAAGGATTGTCATATAAACCCTGCAGGTGGATTATATCCGACATGACAAATAAAGTTGAGCGGTACTACTTAAGGATAAAAGATGTTGAATCAATATAGTTGTCAGTAACTTAATTTGATCGACGGACATACGATATCTTAACTTGGGGAGCCAAACGAGCATATAATAAAAGGAGCCCACAAACATAATTTGGGATTAGGGAGGTAGTGCAACAATAGCTCATTAGTAGACCGAGCTATTGTTATTGGGCCTGGATTGTGTGTTCGGGCTGAACACGGGATATCCAGATCCGTTAGGAGGCCTAACCCCAATTTCTCCTCATGGTCCCTACCGTAGCCTATATATATCCTCTATTCTCTGGCCGCCAGATAAATGATTAGAAATCTAAAATCTTCTCTAAATTCGTGATTCACGTAAGGAGAGAAAGAGAGTGCTGCCAAGGAGAAGAAAAGGTTTGGAGATCGTCGCCCACACGACGTCCAACTCGAAGAAGGAATACGTGCAGAAGATCTTGGGGTCGTCCGCTCGAGATTGTCAGGAATTACTTGTCTCCTTTTCGCCGCAGGTATAATTCGTGAACCCTAGTTTCCGCCTATGAAGGGTTAGAACACGTATTAGATCTGTTTAACTTTCTATCGATCAATACGCACACCAAAGAAAGGGTCCTGGGAATCCCCGGTTCCATCAATTGGTATCAGAGCCACTTTGGATCTATGTATTGATTGATACGTCCATGTTGTCCAATAAAACTTGCGCTATGTAATAGTCGGTAGATGTAGATCTGTTCTAACTCGATTTTACAGGCATCTTAGATCCAACTATTATGGTCGAATGCATGTTTTTTATTGTGTTGTTTAAACCACGGATATATCGTGAATGTTGTTGTTGCTGTTGATTTAATTAAAATCACGAGGGTTGATCGTGCTTATTAATTTAATTTTTCAATCTAGATTATGTGTGAACTCCTTCGGGAGGCATAAGATTGATGTAATTTTAATTATTTTTGATCAATCGGGATGGCGGTGGTGGCTGTTTCTGACGCCGAACGAGATGCTGGTTTTGAGCAATCCAGAGGCCGATAGATGATTTTCGATGAAGGTCGAACCGCGTATAGATCTGCGCAGCGCCAGATTTTGGATTCGGATAGTTGAGGACGGAGCAGCAAAGATGACCATAATAGTTGGATATTTTCTCTTATTTTTGTCATTTTGCTTTTTCTAATTATGCATGTTTATTATTGTGTGGTTGTTTTTTTTGAAAAACCAAGCCTACATTAATAATGGACAACATGGACATAATATCAACTAGTAGAAAAACCCTTATTGTTAAATAACTAAGTGGGAGAGGAATTTTATTAAGTATAAATCCTATGGTCTCTATTACTGGTTTGTAGGTGATGTAATTATACTTGCGTGTTGGCTTTAGTGCTTTCCTCCATATCGGATGAGTATAATTATGGATCACCAGTACAAACTTCCTTAGGGATAATTGTAGAAAGTTACCTAGTATGTGTTCACTTCTCCATCTGAAGGAACTCATTACAAGGTAATGGACTTAGTATTAAGTAATGGTATACACTTAGATACAAATAATGGCATCCTCCCTATCGGAGTCACTGCTATTATTTGTATGACCAGAGCAAGACCAGCATATTAATTTTATTTGTCATAAAGTTATATTGACATTATAGTAAAATTAATAAGAAAAATCTACTTGAACAAAGTTGAATTTGTATACGTCCACACTATCGTGGCATGCTAAATTCATGGTGTTCAAGGTGTTGGTGAATTTCTTATTATTGTTTTGAGGGAATCAATATTTAGTTAATTCAAAAAGTTTTTTTTGCCCTACATAATTTTATTTATGTGATTCTCAGGATTTCAAAAAATGGGTTCTTTTAGTCCACTTATGGTGATTCTTAAAGAAAACAAACTTACTGGACCTAATTATATTGATTGGAAACGTAATTTGGACATTGTTCTGACTGCTGAGGAGTACAAATATGTACTTGTTGAGGAATGCCCACCTAAGCCTGATGCTAACTCTGATGAAGAGGTCAAAGAGGCTTATAAGAAGTGGAAAAAGGCAGATGAGATGGCGCGGTGTTACATTCTGGCATCTATGTCAAATGTACTGCAACATCAGCATCAGGCCATGGCCACAGCTTATGACATGATGTATAACCTCAAGGAACTCTTCGGACATCAGAGTAGAGCAGCTAGGCAGTTTGCTATGAAATGTTTGATGAATACAAAAATGGCTGAGGGCACACCAGTAAGGGATCATGTTCTCAAGATGATGGGTCATCTGAATGAGATGGAGATCCTTAGAGCTGAAATCGATGGGGAAACCCAGGTCGATATCATTCTCGGGACTCTGCCTAAAAGTTTTGACAATTTTTGCCTTAATTACAACATAAACAAAAGGTTGTATAGTTTGGCAAAACTTGTAAAAGAGCTACAGGATGCTGAATCTCTCTTTAGGCAGAGTGGTCATGTTTTTGTTTCTTAAAAGGCTTCTACTTCTAAGCCAAAAGGCGGTAAGATGAAGAATAATATTCAGAAATAGTCAAACTTAGCAAAGAAGGGCATGGGACCTCAAGGCGCGGTGAAAAAGCCCAAAGGCAAATATTTTAAGTGCAAAGGGTCAGGACATTGGAAGACTGATTGTCCACTTCTCAAACAAGGGAACAAAGAAGGTATATCTCATTTACTTGTAGTTGAAACATGTTTAGCGGTGTTATCTACCGGCACCTGGTGTGTAGATACAGGAGCCACTAATCATGTATGCAATACATTGCAGGGGTTCCAGGAAACCAGACGGCTCAGAGATGGAGAGATATGCTTGTTTATGGGTGATGCTACAAAAGTATCGGTCGTTGCATTAGGAGATGTTACTTTATCTTTTGGTAGAAATAAGTCTTTGACATTGAGAGATTGTCTTTATGCACCTTCACTTAGAAGGAATTTAGTTTCTGTTTCTCTGTTAGTTAAGGATGGATATTCAGTTTATTTTAATGACAATATTGTTATTAGAAAGAATAAATATTTTATCTATTCTGGTGCATTGGTTGATAATTTGTATGTCATTAATCCTATTTCGCCCACAATGTAACTTATGGAAATGAATAATATGTCATCTAACTTAAATAAGAGAAAATAACCTTCTTGTATGAACCAAACATATCTTTGGCACTTACGATTGGGGCATATTAACCTAAGAAGGATTCAAAGACTGGTTGAAGATGGACCTTTGAGTTCATTGGAAGTGGAGGTACTACCAGTCTGTGAATCCTGCTTGGAAGGTAAAATGACCAAAAGGCCTTTTACGACAAAGGGGTATAGGGCCAAAGATGTGTTGGAATTGGTTCATTCTGATTTGTGTGGACCCATGACTATCAAAGCTGGAGGTGGCTTTGAATATTTTGTCACATTTATTGACGATTATTTAAGGTATGGATACATTTATTTGATACGCCGTAAGTCTGAGTGCTTTGAGAAATTCAAAGAGTACAAGGCTGAAACAGAGAAACGTCATGGAAAATGTATCAAGTCATTACGATCAGATCGTGGTGGCGAGTACCTCTTTGGAGAGTTTAGGGATTATTTATCAGAGGCTGGGATTGCATCCCAATTGACTGCACCTGGAACGCCCCAACATAATGGTGTAGCCGAAAGAAGGAATAGAACACTTATGGAGATGGTTAGATCAATGATGAGTTATTCGGATTTGCCAGATTTGTTTTGGGGATATGCCTTAGAGACTGCAGCTTATATTTTTAACTTTGTTCCTTCTAAGTCAGTACCTCTTACTCCCACAGAGCTGTGGATTGGGCGTAAACCTAGTCTGAAACATGTTCGTATTTGGGGTAGTCCAGCACATGTGCTGAATGGAAAAGCAGATAAGTTGGAATCTCGTACAGAAGTACGCTTGTTTGTAGGCTATCCAAGAGAAACGAAAGGAGGTTTATTTTATAGTCCTAAGGATCAGAAGGTTATTGTTAGCACCAATGCCCGATTCTTAGAGGAAGACTATGTGATGAACCATAAACCCACAAGTAGAGTTGTTCTAGAAGAACTGAGACGTGAGACACCAAGTACTTCAGTACCAACAGTACAAGAGGATGAACCACAAATAACTGCACAACGTGTCATAAATGTTACACCACAACCGATAGTGCCTCGTCGTAGTGGGAGGGTTGTGATACAACCTGATAGATATATGTTCTTGGGAGAGTCGTCAGACTTCGTCCCTGAGGAACAAGATTATGATCCCTGTACCTACAATGAAGCACTCCAAGATAAAGATGCAGAGTCTTGGCAAAAAGAATGATATCTGAAATAGAATCAATGGATTCTAATCAGGTCTGGCAGCTTGTAGAACCACCCGTTGGTGTAAAAGCCATTGGATGCAAGTGGGTCTATAAGAGAAAAAGGGGATCAGACGGTAAGGTTGAAACCTTTAAAGCTCGGCTTGTAGTAAAAGGTTTTACTCAAAGAGAGGGTATCGATTATGAGGAAACCTTTTCTTCTGTAGCCATGCTTAAGTCTATTCGGATTCTTTTATCTATTGCAGCTCATCTCGATTATGAGATTTGGCAAATGGATGTCAAGACAGCTTTCCTTAATGGAAGTCTTGAGGAAGACATCTATATGAAGCAACAAAACGGGTTCATTGAAAAGGGCCAGGAGCATCTTGTTTGTAAGCTCAAAAAGTCCATTTATGGACTTAAGCAAGCTTCCAAATCTTGGAACATCTGTTTTGATCAGGTGATAAAATCCTATGGATTTGATCAATGTCAGGATGAATCATGTGTATACAGAAAGTCTGACGGAAACGTGGTGGCGTTCTTAGTACTTTATGTGGATGACATCTTGCTCATTGGAAACCGTTAAGGTATTATCTGATGTAAGGGTATGGTTATCCAAACAGTTTAATATAAAGGACTTGGGAGAAGTAGGTCACATCCTTGGGATCAAAGTTCTACGAGATCGCAAGAAAAGGATGTTGGGCTTATCCCAAGCTTCCTATATCGATACTGTACTAACTCGTTTTAGTATGCAAAATTCTAAGAAAGGTTTCTTACCTTTTAGACATGGAATTGCTCTATCAAAGGAGCAGTATCCGAGGACACCTAAAAAGATAGAGAACATGAAGGCAGTTCCTTATGCTTCAGCAGTAGGAAGCTTAATGTATGCAATGCTATGTACGAGACCAGACATCTGCTTTGCCGTAGGCATAGTCAGCAGATATCAGTCTAACCCAGGACAAGAGCACTGGACTGCCGTAAAGCATATTTTGAAGTACCTGAAAAGGACTAAAGAGTATATGCAAGTTTACCAGGCAGATAGTTTAGTTCCCTTGGGGTATACAGACTCAGATTTTCAGTCAGATAGGAATTCCAGGAAATCTACCTCAGGTTATGTGTTTACTTTGGGAGGTGGAGCCATTGTGTGGAGGAGTATCAAGCAAAAATGTATTGCTGATTCCACCATGGAAGCCGAGTATGTGGCAGCCTCTGATGCAGCCAAAGAAGCGGTTTGGCTCAGAAACTTTCTATTGGACTTGGATGTAGTACCTAGTTTGCCTAAGTCTATTACACTTTATTGTGATAATAGTGGTACAGTTGCAAACTCGAAGGAACCGCGAGCCCATAAGACAGGCAAACACATTGAGCGCAAGTACCACCTGATACGAGATTTCGTAAAGAAAGAAAAAGTTGCTGTGATCAAGATAGCATCAGCCGACAACCTAGCTGATCCCTTTACAAAGAGCTTACTAGCTAAGGCTTTTGACGGTCATATTAAGGGAATGGGAGTCAGATGTGTAGCAGCATGGCTTTAAGTATAAGTGGAAGATTTGTAACAGTATACTAAAAAGCAATGCTTTGAGTATAAGTGGGAGATTGTTAGGGTTATATACTAAAAGCATCACTTTTGTAGTAACCTTATTTCCTTAAATTTTGAATGAGAATCATATGGGCAAATGTTTGCAGTGGAGACCCCGATCCTTCGTTCCTACTGAAGCTCTTGCGGAGATACCCTCTGTTGTTCAAAACGGCGAGCAAGACTCTCCTGCGGCCCTACTTCAGACCGTAGATAACTCTGCTGTCCCCAAGTCCGGCAGAAGAAAACACTATGATGCTGGACTTGCAGGGGCAAAGAGGAACTCTACGCGATCCGAGCCGCATAAGGGTGTTAGCCGCATGGAAAAAGCTCATGCGGCCACATCCGTTAGCCGCATGAAGAAAACTCATGCGATCACATCTGTCAGCCGCATAGCTTATGCGGCTACAGTTGCCAACCACATAGATGAAGCCTATACAGTTACTGAAGACAATCGCTTACAGAAAACCCATGCGGCCGCAATTTCCAACCGCATGCGGCCAGCCTGCACGATCGTGACTCCTACTAATCGCACCAAAACAACTCATCCGGCAGCTAAGGACAACTGCATGCAGACAGCCTGCACGGTTTCCAATCCTAGCTGCATAGCGGCTGTTCCACGCTTCTCTCAATCAGTCTTCGACCATCTCCCATACGGTCCTGACCCTGATAGTTCTCTGGATGATAAGCCAGACTCTGTGGTATTCAACTTAGACTCTTCTTATTACGCACCCGCAAGTGCTAAAAAGAAGAAGTCTAGGATAGCGCGGGCTCATCAAGCCCAGTCAGCTGTCCCAACCTCTGACTATCGGGACGTCCCGCTGATTATCACGCGGGCCTCTGATGAAAAGTTGTACAGAACCGCACGAGTCCAGACCCCGACGGAAAAAGGACAAAGTGGTTCCTCTGACTTGCGTGAGGCGATCCTCCACAAGCGCAAGGAAAGAGAAGGGGCTTCAGTGTGCAAAGAGTCCTCGCTTGGACGTCACTGCACCCAAATCATCGTCAACTGCTGTTGCAACAACGCGACAGTGACGGAAGGTCGGCCGTCAGTCTTCCAAAGACTACAGCATCCGAGCTTAGAGGACGAGGCACCCCCTGTTATCTCCTGTAATTCCACTCAAAAAGTCCCCGTCGAGGGGAGAGGGAAGAAGTCAAGCATCTCTAGCCCCAAGATATCAACCACTACCGCTAAGAAACTGTCGTCTAAACGGTTGTCCTCCACCGGAGTATTCCAACACACCCGTTCAAAGACGAAATCTGCCGCAATGGAAAATTCATCATCCACATCGCTGGGGGTCGTGGAAACTGGGGGTAGCACTCCTCCGAACGTCCACAACAATCCGATGTTTCAAGGAGCCGAGCCCGGACAAACAACTCTCCTATCAGGTACAACAGACGCGGATGTCCCCGAGGACATCCATGACTCTCAAGACGAAGCAAGCTCTGAGGCTGGGGATACCGTTCCCTCCGAGTCCGAGCCTGAAGAGAACATTCCCACCTATCTCGATGACTTCTCGGTGCATGGGTACGACTCGGAGGGCACATCCTCCACCGTTCCTTCCATCACTCCTCATGTAAGGACAGTGTTCATGACGGACAGCAATCAAGGTGGTTCCAGTGATCGCCAGTGCATCGACAATCTCGAAGCCATATTACTTACTTTGGTCAAGTCTGTAGACGATATTAAAGCGGCCCTTTCCACTCTGCAAGGAGGGACGCCTGGCCAAACGAGCGCGGGTCCCGCGGTCAATGCGGACTCGAATTCGGCGGCACCGAACCCGGGCAAAAACCCTCCCGAAATAACAGCCCCTACCGCGACAGATGAGGCCCGAGAAGTAAGAAGAGAGGTTCAGGAGCTCCGAGCCATGTTCCATGCCCGAGAAAACGCTCAAGACCTCAGAATGCGGCAACCATACCCTGCCGAATGAAGGGATGTTCCATTCCCACCAAGATATAAGCCGTTCAATATTAACCCGTATGATGGCAAGACCTCAGCAAGTCGGTACATTACTTACTTCGAGGTCATCACCGACCATCTGCCCCATGATGATGCTATTCTCACGCGATTATTCATTGGGGCATTAGAAGGAGTCGCTTTCGACTGGTATCGTAATCTGCCGGACAACTGCATCCACTCCTTCGCCGGTTTCAAGCGCATGTTCTTGTAGAGATTCTACGAGATAGGGCAGGATGTCACCATGTCCACCCTCATGGACGTCGTCTAAGGGGAGAAGGAGTTGACAAGGAACTACATTGAGTGGTTCTGCCAAACCGCCATGAAGCTGTCCTCCGGAAATCCGGATTCTTCCTTAATTAAAATTTGCCAAAAGAGATTGCTCCCGACAATTAGTCTCTGGATGGGCGAGAGTTAATTCAAGGACTGGAAGGCATTTATCATCAGTGCCACAAGTGCCGAAGAACGATTGAGAAAGGCTCGGCAACTGGGATTACACATCTCAGAAGGAGAAAACAAGGACAAGCGTCCTAACAACGATAATGGGGGTAGCCCCTCCAACAATCGGGATAGCAAAGGAAAGCAGGCTATGGTGGCCGATACAGCACAAATACCTGAGCCAAAGCCAGCAGACAAATAATTGCCGTAAATTACTTACTCCTTCGAAGACGGTCACGTCAAGCCCATCTTGGACATGCTCATACAAGGGGACAGGATTCAGCTTCCTCCACCAAGACGGGAACCGCGGCCAGCAGAGATGGAGAATCCAAAGTACTGCCATTATCATCGCTATGTCCATCATGCTATACACGATTGCTACCAGCTGAAACGGTACATCCAGAACCTTATCGATTCGAACGCTCTGGCCATCGATTTCGAAGAGGTAACCGTGGCGACCAATATGGTGTCCGTACAATTCGGCAGCTTTCCTCCGACGGAGACTCAAGACGGGGTGGTCCCCGTCCCTCTAGCGACAATGGAGATTACCAATCTTCCACCTCCCCAAGATCAGGCTGTCGGTCTAGTACCCCTCACCACATCACGAGGGAAGGTAATGTGGATCCATCCAGACTTGGTGTCAGAAATGACTCGGCCCACACCATCTTCCACCGACAAAAAGAAAAGTGGAAAAGTCAGGACCTGCCACACAATCTCGGCAGACAACGAGGAAGCTACAGCCGTCGTCACGCGGTCCGGAGCACAATCCTAACCTGTGGTTGACAATCCAGCTGAAAATCATCAACCCACTACAACTGATGCTCCGGGACCGGCTCAGCCTTCGACGACCGACAAGCCTAGGCCGAGGGAGACTCGCTTCGACAAATCTCTCCGAAAAGAAGCAGCCCAAGGGCTAGAAAGGCCCTACAACTTTGACATCTTAGCGCAATTGGCTAACATACCAGCCAAGTTGTCATTGTACGAACTCCTAAGGCTCTCCAAGGACGTTCGTATTGTATTGAGCGAAGCACTCCAAAATGCCGATGCCTATCTGGCTCAATCCAACCTCACCGGGGAAGACTCACCCGTGGATCTCCAAGACAGCGCCTGCACGGAAGCAATGCCCAACATCGTCTTCACTCCGTAGGACATGCTCATCAAAACCAACCTACATGATCGCCCGCTATACTACACGGGATACATCGGCGACGTGAAGGTGGATCGGATGCACATTGATCCTGGCTCTTCCATAAGCATCATCCCGAAGGGTCTGCTACATCATCTCCGTATTCTAATGCATCGCCTGACACCTACAAGCACCGCCATCAGCGGTTTCAATTCGGGCAGGAGCTACCCTATTGGGAAGATTCGTCTGAAGTGTCAGATTGGCGATCTCCAATCCGAAGTCACCTGCTACGTTATAGATGCAGACACTTCTTACAACATCCTCTTGGGACGCCCATGGATACACGATTACATGATCGTGCCTTCTACGCTACACCAGTGCTTTAAATATGTCGACAAAGACGGCTTCGTGAAGGCGGAATTTGCTGACATCGATCCCTTCAAAGGGGTTGAATCTTACTACTCGGACTCCTGCCTATACGAAAAGTCGAAGAGGCACCTTGATGAAGGAAATGAACAAGCTGGTACCGAAATGGCTACGGAATCAGAAGGACCTCTGACGATCCACCTCCAAGCTCGCAAACCGGGCAAGTCCGCACCCCTTACTGCCACTCTGCGGAAGGACGCGATCAGCCTCTCGGCGTAGGAAGAGCAGATGATAATCCGGCTGCCAAGGTCTGGCCAAGTGCCGAGACCCGCAACGGGGCCATTAACAATCAGACTGTCGAGAGTCGGTCAACCCCAAACGGAGAAGCTCAATCCCTCCGATAGGCCACTGACGATACGCCTTCCCAAAAAGGGTCATCACCTCGATGGGAGGTCTGACACTTCTAGCGAACCGGCCACTCCTCGCTCCACATCAAATGCCGAATTGGGGGTCGCTAGTCTGCCAACGACTCCATGCTCTGCTCCATCAACTGAACCACTGACAATCAAGCTTCCCAGGTCGTCCTCTCAGTCTTCATTTACACAGGGGGTAGCCGAAGAGGAACCGGAGCTAGCCAAGTATGTGGCTGCCCACACTGATGTCCCCTCCGCTGATGATGTAATCCCCTTAGAAAAGATACCTTACTTCATCAATAAAGGGTTATCTTTGAACTACACCGAGCTCAATAAGCTATGTACAATGTATGCTATGGAACACGGTATAGGCACTCACCTACACACACAGGTGACAAATGTGTACACTGCGATCCAGCTTACTCCAGTAGAAGATGCTTACCGAATAATTGAGGGAGGGGACCATCCAATCATCTTCGGCCGGACGAACAACCCGTATCACTTTACCATAGAGAAAGCCAACCTCGGGTCAGATGCCGGAAGACTGCCTCTGTATCTTTATGGCCCTCAATCCAAATATCTCATGCAGAAACAGGGGTATGATCTGGAGACGACGCCAGGTTTGAACTACGACACTGGGCGACGATTACCTTTGAAGCCGCCAGTCCCGACGGGCAAACCACGAGACTACTATAGCAAAACTCGATACGGATTGGGGTATGTAACGCCTACTACAACCCCTGAGAGTTCAGATGAAGAATGCGGCTGGCAGTCACATTCAACCGGGTCACCAACTTCGGACTCGGATACCAGCATCGGAGATTTGTTCAGACAAGCCATGGCAGTCAACATGGCATTCGTCGACGCTTACGAAGAAGACGAGGACATCCCCGAAATCCTCGAGCTAGAGCCGTGGGCCCAGCAATTGGACGCACAATGGAAAAAGCGGTTCGAACAGAGAGAACCTCCTACTGAAGATGTGGTCATACAAGTGGATCTCGGCAGCGAATCTTCTCCAAAACCAATTTTTGTCAGTAAAAGCCTAGCAGACGAAGAACGGGAGTCGCTGCTAGAACTTGTTAGAGAATACATTAATGTGTTCGCCTGGGGCTATGAAGACATGCCAGGGTTAAATTCTGACATTGCTCTTCATAAACTCAATATTCGGCCAGATGCGAAGCCGGTCAAGCAACAACAGCGATGCTTCCGCCCAGGCAACATGGACGCGATCGAAGCCGAAGTCAACAAACTGATAGCCAGCGGCTTCATTCGTGAGGAGCAATATCCCGATTGGGTTACCAATATAGTACCCGTCCTCAAGAAGAATGGGAAGATTCGAATCTGTATCGACTTCTGCAATCTGAACGAGGCGTGCGCCAAAGATGAATTCTCCCTTCCTATCACAGACATCATGATCGACAATACTTGCGGCTTCGAACGTATGTCATTCATGGATGGCTTCTCAGGGTACAACCAAATCAAAATGTCTCCTGCTATACAGTCATGCCTTTCGGTTTGAAGAATGCTGGCGCCACCTATCAAAGAGCCATGAGCATCATCTTCAGAGACCACTTACGCAAGACAGTGGAGTGCTATGTTGACGACATAGCCGTTAAGAGTCGCTGCAAGAGAGACCATCTGCTGGATCTAAAGACGGTAATCGACCTAATGCGAGCACAAAATTTGAAAATGAACCCTACAAAGTCCTTTCTGGGCGTATCCAGCGGGAAGTTCTTGGGCTTCATCATCACGGCACAAGGTATCCATGTAGACCCGGAGAAAACAAAGGCAATCATGGAGATGGGTCCCCCGAGAAACCTTCGCAAACTCAGAGGCCTCCAAGGGAGGCTAGCTTACATCAGGAGGTTCATTTCTAACCTCTTCGGGCGATGCCGACCGTTCACACATCTCATGAAGAAAGGAGTCTCATTCGTATGGGACGAGGAATGTTAGCGTGCTTTCGACAGCATCAAAGAATATTTGTCAAATCCTCCAGTTTTGGTGGCCCCGGTTCCTGGAAAACTATTTCTGCTCTATGTACGAGGAATGGAACATTCCCTCGGGGTCTGCTCGCACAAAACAATGATGCAGGCCATGAGCAAGCCATATATTATCTCAGCCGAATGATGATTGGGCCAGATTACCGATACACCACTGTGGAGAAGGAATGTCTCGTCCTGGTGTTCGCCATTCAGAAAATGCGACACTATGTCACAGGACAAACGATACATGTGATCTCACGAGTCAACCCTCTCACGGTCCTCATGACTAAACCAGGGGCACTCAGCTCTTGACTCGCTATATGGGCAATATTGTTGTCCCCTTATCATATGATCTTCGTCTCACAAAAGGCAGTCAAAGGTCAAGCCCTGGCAGACTTCTTAGCAGCCCATCCAGACTCGGAGTCCTCCAGAATATATGAAGAGATCCCAGATGAGGTCACCGACTCGCATGCAACCTCTCACGATAATATATAGCGAAT
Source organism: Iris pallida (assembly GCA_029216955.1). Classification (NCBI taxonomy): domain Eukaryota; kingdom Viridiplantae; phylum Streptophyta; class Magnoliopsida; order Asparagales; family Iridaceae; genus Iris; species Iris pallida. The sequence goes on from JANAVB010036019.1 coordinate 21,101,284, forward strand.
GTTCTCCGACAGTGCTTCGAGGACCGGCCCTAAAGGCAATATAGTCGTCGGAGTCGGGGTAGTGCTGATCTTCCCTTTCGGATTGGTGATTAACCGTGCTTACTCCCTCACCGAGCCCTGCTCTAACAATGTGGCCGAGTACAATGCTCCGGTCATTGGCCTCCAACTCGCAAGAGAGCTGGAGGTAGAATACCTTGAAGCATACGACGATTCCCAACTAATTGTCAATCAGATACGGGGCTCATATAAGGTCCGCCACGAAGACATGATCCCTTATCACCAAATAGCGATTGACATCATCTCGTCGTTCGAGGGGTTCTTCATCGAACATGTCCCCAGACTCCAAAATATCGAAGCTGATGCCTTAGCTGGTCTTGCCGCTTCCCTAGCAGTTCCGAATCATGATCGCCAATCAGTGGAGGTGATAGGCCATAAACTGGTCTGCCCCAAGAATAATGTGCAATTCGTGGCGAGTTATTCCGTACAGACGAGCGAGGATGCCCCAGATTGGAGACAACCATTCATCGACTTCGTCGTCTATGACATCCTGTCCGAAAACCCAAAGGAAGCCACTTCCATCAGACGGCGTTCTCTCAGATTCTTCTACGATACAGAGACAAAAATGCTGTATCGCCGCTCCTACGATGGATTACTGCTCCGGTGTCTGTCAAATGCAGAAGCCAAAGAAGTCGTACGAGAAGCTCCTGACGATGTCTGCGGGCCCACCAGCCCGGCCCAAAACTACAATACCGCCTTCGCCGAATGGGCTACTATTGGTCCACAATGGTGGCAGATGCGATAGATTATGCTAGAAAATGCAAAGCCTGCCAAGTCCACGCGGACTTCATTCACCAACCATCCGAGTTTCTACATCCGATAGTGGCATCCTGGCCATTCAAAGCATGGGGAATGGATATCATTGGTCCAATCACCCCACCTTCCTTCCGAGGACATCGCTTCGTACTTGCGATCAATGATTACTTCTCCAAATGTACGGAAGCTGTCCCACTCGCAGAAGTTAAGACTTCAAACGTGATCAGCTTCCTTAAGCATCACGTCATCTACCGCTTTGGACTTCCCCGAAGGATCATCCATGATAATGGTCCACAGTTTGCAAGCCATGCATTCTATCGGTTTTGTGATAAGTACCGTATTCAGAATGTCGCTTTGACACCATACAACCCGGTAGCGAACGGGTTGGCAGAGGCATTCAACAAAACAATCATCAAACTCCTCAAGAAGTTTGTCTTCTCCAACAAACGCGACTGGAACGAGAAGCTCGGCGAATGCTTATGGGCTTATCGCACCACAGTTTGAACAGCCACCGGGAATACACCATTCTCCCTGGTGTACGGGAGTGAGGCGGTCCTCCCATTGGAGACTCAAATCCCCTTACTACGCATCGCCCTCACACATCAATTGACGACAGACGAAAACCACTATCGCCGGCTACAGGAATTGGAGGCACTAGATGAAAAGTGCCTCTTGGCTTAGCAACGAATTGAGCTATACCAAGCACGCATCTCTGGAGCCTTCAACAAGAAGGTCAAAATCAGAACATTCCAGGTGGACGATCTTGTTCTGGCAGTCCGAAGGCCGATGGTCATGACTCACAAGACCGCCGGCAAATTCCAGCCAAAGTGGGAAGGCCCATTTATCATTGAGGCAGTATTCTCCAACGGTGATTACCGCCTCGTAAAACAAAATGGAGACTTGCTCATGTTGCCCGTCAACGGCAAGTTCCTGAAGAAATATTATGTCTAAACGATATTCTCTCCAGATCATCGAGTCATGTACCCTCTGGTACCGCTGAACTCACATCCACAACATTTCAGATTATCGAGTCATATACCGACTGGTACCGCTGAACTCACCTCCACATTCCCTTCAGATTATCGAGTCATATACCCGCTGGTGCCGCTGAACTCACACTTTCTCAATATTCTAAAATACCGAGTTATGTACCCGCTGGTGCCTCTGAACTCACATTGCGGTCACTCTTTCAGATAGTAAGTCACGTATGATTATACCTCTGAACTTTCTTCCTGGAAGAGATCCTCCCTCATGATCCACTACACGCACTTCCAGTGCACAAAAAGGGTAATCGATCCACAAATTTTCGAAACGGCCATGTCTCCATTACCTCTGAGTCATTTTCACTTCCACCAAAAACAAACCGCCCCCTCGCATAGAACTTCCACGTTCTCCTACCTCCGAGTCATTCTATGTAGCCCCTCTTCATTGAGCCCACACCTGCCATGTCCTCATTACCTCTGAATGGGAAGGCTCCGTCGAAGAAACCTTCATGCTTGTCATGTTCCCATTACCTCTGGGTAAGTATGTCGGTCCCCTTTCAACCTATTATCTGTACCTACAACCGGAGTACGACAAGGATAATAGGTCCACAAATGTCCTCTGTTGACCACAAACGTCCTCAGTTGACCACAAATGTCCTCTGTTGACCACAAATGTCCTCTGTTGACCACAAACATCCTCTGTTGACCATAAATGTCCTCTGTTGACCACAAATGTCCTCTGTTGACCACAAATGTCCTATGTTGACCACAAATGTCCGCCGTTGACCATAAATATATTCTATGAAGTCTTTCCTGCCATGTCCTCATTACCTCTGAGCAGGAAGATTCCACGGTAAAACCCTCATGCTTGCCATGTCTTCATAACCTCTGAGCAAATATGTTGGTTTCCTTTCATCCCATTATCCGTATCCGGAACTAGGGTACGCCAAGGATAATAGGTCCACAAATATCCCTTGCTAAGCTTCTTAGCATAAATCTACCATCTCACTATGCCCCGGAAGCCCAGCTTCTCTACGACATTCTTTTTCCCAATACCGAGAGCACCCATGACCACTTTATCATGGCTATTCCGGATATCCTGACCAAACTTGTTATCTGTACCTAAAACCAAGGTACGCCTAGGGTAACAGGTCCACAAATAATCCTCCAGCAAGTCCAGTTCCATGAACACCGCAAGTACAAGAAAGAGAAGATGAGTTGAAACATGCTCATTCATTCAAAATTCAAGGTGCCACATCATTTAGGATCGCATCCTTTACAAAATCAAAACAAAAAAACGAAAAAAGAAAATAACAGCAAAATAAAAACAGAAAGCCGATCACTGCTCCGGGGCACATAACACCCTGAGACGGTCCGTCAGCAAGGCAACCGACCGCTCAAACCTCTGGGTAGCTCGACGCTCCGCCTCTCTAGTCAGCACCGCCTCGTCCTCCAGTTGAGCATGGGATTGCCAGTTATCCTCGAATCTCTTAAAGGCCCGCTCCAGGTTGACAGAAGATCGGAAAACCCTCTCGGCCTCCCGGGCAATCGACTCCTGTTCTGCACGAGCAGCCTCCAGCTCTGACTCTAAGAAGGTGAACTTCCTCTAGAGTGCGAGAATCTGTTCCTTCGTGTCAGCGATTCCACGAGAAGCAGACTCTTCCCGAGCCCGACAAGCCTGACTTCGACGACCCAGCCTGTCATACGAAGCGGAGAACTTGTCAAGGTCTCCCTACACAACTGGCCTGGCAGTATCTCGAGCGAGCTTGATCCTATCACGAGCAGCAATGAGGAAGCCCAGCTCCCGATCAATCGCAGTCGGCAAGCCCGCCTGCCTTATCGCCAGCAATTGGGTCACAAGCTGATCAGCCTCTGCTAACTTGGGCTCCAGGAGTGCAGCCAATCCCATCCCGCCAGGAAGAGACTTCAAAGTTGCAACCTGGCCCCAAGCGCACCGCAGAGATAGAGTAAAAGGGGTCCCCCGTTCTACAGCAGCATCTACACCCCTCTTTAAGTGACGGTAGAAGCTGTCAACCACATCCTGCGTCACCTCGTCCAGAGCCTCCGAAGAAGCCGGTGTCAACGGGAGTGTAGCCGGCAACGCTAAAGAAGACGCAACAGAATCTGCCCCTCCTGCCACAAGAGAAACAAACTTCGCACGGAAGGACGCATGAACAGCGGCCAACTCCTCTTCGACAGCCCGCAGAACTTGAATGCTCGGCAGGGTCGAGAGGCCAATCTTCGGAGCCGTATAATCAGCAGAGGATGAGGCATAGACCATCACCAGCTCCATTCCCATCTGCCCGAAGCTAGCTGGAGGCCCCTCGACATGAGACGGCGAAGGAGAGGAAACGCTCCTTTCCTCCAGACCGCGGCGGGCCAAACCTTCCCCAAGAACATCCGCGGTAGGAAGTAAATGGTCAGGACCTGTAAGGCCAAGGCAACCATGAATCGATTTGACCCGGAGGATATGTTGATAGAGCAAATAAGCCCCCTCACTAGTCAATATTTGGCTTATCTTACCAGTAGAGGAGTGTGGAGGCTGAGGTTCGCCTACAGCCACCGCAGCCTCTTCACCAGCAGTCTCCGAGTCAGGGATAATAGGCTCCTCCGCCCCTGCACTCTTGGGAGGGGATGCAACGAGATCGGCGTCACCTTGCTGAAGTTCAGCGATCTCGGAGACAGGCCCAAGGAAACCTTTGTCACCCCGGGCCGAGGCCTCAGCAACCTGGAAGCTCCCAGCCGCCGCTGAGAGAGCCCCCGCAGAAAGGACCGCGGCACACATGTCGCTAATCAAAGCAGCAAGGACCGGATCAACTCCAGGGGCAGCAGACGGTTCAGGAGAGCCTGGTTCGTCAGACGCCTATAAAAAAAATGGTTAGGTCATATCTCCAAGAGAAAAGAAAACCACAACAAAGAGATGGCTCCGACTTGGTCTTACCTCCGGAACACCGTCTGCATCCTCACCCCTCTCCGTAATAAGTAGCGTACGAGGTTCGACCGTCGCTCTCTTCACAGAAAAGGCTACTCCTCCGCCAGTAGACTCATGCCTGCCTCACTTACGCGAGAGACCAGGCACGATAGACGGTAGTTCTACCCGCACCACCTCCGATACAGGTGGCAACTGACCTACCGCCTCATCTAATACGACCGACGGTTGATCCGTCATCATCTCATCTGCCATGATGGGCGGTTGACCCACCTCTGCTTCGCCACCAGAAGAGAGAGAGTCCTCGTCGTCCAGCTCGTTGTCTTCCTCAATTGTGTCAAAGGACTCAGAATCGGGCGTAGGAACTCTATTCGCCCCTTTCTTCTTTGCCCTCGACACCGTAGCCTTCTCCGCCAGACGAGTGCCCATGATGAAGCTAGTCCTCGGATCAAAATCGAGAGGAGGCTGATTTGTCGTAACATGATATAAGGCCGCCATATGCAAGATTTCCCCTATCACATTTGCTGCAGGAACCGAGAAGCTAGTTCGAGTATCACAAGTGTCATAGTAGCTCCACGCTCTAATACCATCGAGAATGCTACCTTCAAATCCCATGCAGGAACTGGGATGCCCAAGGAATAGTTGGCTGTACCCAAACTGGCGGGCAAACCTACTGGGCAAGTAGGGCTCCAGGTACACAGTATTGCGATTACGATAAACTAAATGCGCCGGGCGAATGTTGCGCAACCAGAAACGCATCTTCTCAGGTAAGAAATGAGAAGATCCAACGCCATCAACATGGACATTCCGTACTTCCTGGTCGGTAAAATGGGGAACGGACACGAAGAAATAATATTCGTCCGCCCTCGCCAGCATCCTCCGACACAACGGCATGGTACTATATTTCCAGGAGTGATGACGGTGTCTGAAAAGAAAAGCGTCATCGTCCGTAACGCTGTCTCCCGTCCCAGGCCTCATCAAAGACCGATAATGCAATAGCAGCCATCCCAACAAGTAATGATAAGGCAGCTCTATACATTCAAAGTCCATCGCTACGTCACGAGCGATGACCTTGGACGAGAAGGCACGAAGACCATGCTGAATGCTGCACACCATAGCGGGAAGAAGAGCCAGCCTGACCCCGAAGGCCAACTTCACGATGGGAAGAATGAAGCGACGGCCGATCCTCTCAATAGCACCTTCCTCTCCTGAGACCACACAATTATGAAGCCATACCATTAAAAACCCTGCCAAGAGTGCCTTCTCCGACAGCCGCCGAGTACTATAATAAAAATAGCTGAAGGAGTCAATCTGGCTCCTAAATTTGTCACTCTTGGACTTCGACCTCCTAGCAGTCGACACCAAGTCTTCTACTTCCCTAGGGGTTTGACGATCTTGGAAAGTAACTCGGCCAGCAGTACTGAATTTGAAGAGATATGAGACCCAAGAGTTAGTATAGGAAGCGTCCCCTTTCGAGCTATCATTTTTCTAGATAGCCGTTCGGTGACAGGTGCTATGATGACACAACAGTTCTTGATACACAGTGACAAAGCTTGGGAATCGTCGATCCAAATCCTGGAACTCCTCATTCGTCGGCGTGTACGCTTCAAAGGGTTCATCTCCCCAGGGGAGCTTGGAGACAGCATACATCTTATGAAGAGCGAGCCCCAACTCCCCTACAAGTGTGAAGAAAGTTCATGTCCGATGATTATACATCTCCAGAAGGGCCTTGAATAACGGCTTATTAACGGACAATCCGTGGCTGGTATCCCGGATAGCATCATAAAGATTGACTTCTCGCAAAAATTCTCCGTAGTTCTGCAGAACCCACGAGGTCAGGTTAGCCCACGAGGGAATGGGGTATAACCAGCTCGACAGCACCAATCTGCCAACAGGATAGGATCCTTTGCGAGCAAGCTGGCTCAGAAAGATATCAGCCTGAGAGAATAAGAAGTTAGGACCGGGTGTGTTGATAAAGGTACCCGGAGCTAATCCCGTCACAGATTGACTGGCCGGATCATTGACCGCGCGCACTGACCCAGTAGTTTTGTTGTAACGGATGTTACCAACAAACATCCCCGGTCTAGTTGGAGTGAGGGGGTCTGGCATCTGCCTGTCCAAAACGATCATGTTGAACCACGCAAAAGGGAAATGACGCTTCATAATAGGGATGTGAATCGACATCCCGTCCAGGTTAAAATCCCAACTCTCGGAAACATCCAACACTCGGGAGTTTTCTATGATCAATGCATCCCCAAAGAGGAAGACCGGTCTCAGATGCTTCCCATTAGGCTTCCCGGAACTCATCATGTCACTAAGGAATTGGAAAGATTGAACCTTGATAGCATTTAGTCGCTCCGACGGTTCATTAACAAGGAGCTGCTCGGACACTTGACGAACTAAATCGTCCCGACGTACGCCCAAGGCGAACTGATTCGAGCCAACCAAAAGTTCCCCCGCAGGATTTACTGGCAGATTTACTGAAGAAAGACAAAAGAAACATGTCAAAAAGATAGCCGAAACATAAACTACGTGATGCTTATGCGGCTTAGCTCAGCATAGCCTCATGCGGCTCAGTTTGAAAGAGCTCATGCGGGTTCAGTTCGAATGAGCTTACACGATTCGGTTCGAAATGAGCATATGCGGTTCAGTTCGGATGAGCCCATACGGTCCAATTCGAATAAGCTTATATGGTTCGGCTCGAAATAGGCTTATGCGGTTCAGTGCGGATGAGCTTATGCGGTCTAGTTCAAATGATCTTATGCGGTTCAGTTTGAAACAGGCTTATGCGGCTCAGTTTGGAAAAGCTCATGCGGTCCAGTCCAGATGCGCTTATGCGGCCCTGATGATGAAGTAGTTATACGGCTGTAAACAACAACTTTTATGCGGCTCAGGCCTGGGTCATATCCCATGCGGCTCGAACATGAGTCGAACACGCAGCACACTTAGAAATACAGGCTTGCGCATAAGATATGCGGCGTAGCCATGACAGTTCATGTTGATGGTCCTACCAGCAATAGGCAGGTGAATATCGGGGTAAAAAATAGGCACGTCAGTCAGCGGAGGAGCCGCCACGTTCGTCGCCGTAGTCGATGAAGACGCGGCCTTTTTGTCCTTCGCTGCCGCAGACGATGATGCGGCCTTCTTGCCCGTAGCAGTGATAGTCTTCTTTGGAGCCATTGCCGATCGTTGATGGGAGAAGGCAAAAAAGAAGTCGGCAACAAGGAGTTCGAGCAAAGAAAGAAGGTAAAGAAACCCTCAAAGAATAAAATTACTCCTATTTATAGGCAAAGGAGGCTCGAAAATCGACAAACGCCTCGATCCACGCGCCGCCTAAAAGAATAAAGGCAAAACGCTTCGGTCAAAACAAAACTGACCCTTGGGATCCTCTCCCAAAATGCGGTGTTAATTCAAAAAACAAATCAAGGGCATTTAATACAGAAGATTTGCACACGTGGTTGGGACACATGGTAAAAAGTCTATACGGCCTAACAGCTCATGTGGCCAGATAAATCCATGCGGCTGAATCATCTATGCGGTCAACAAAGGCCATGCTTCTTATTCAAAGTATTTCAATTTTGCAAATTGAAAACTTTGAAGGGGATCTTGTAGAAGCATGGAAAATATCAGAATGATGGTCTATGCGGCTCAGAACAGGAGAACCCTATGCGGCTCATACATGAGCAGTCCCATGCGGTTCAGAGAGACTCTCAGTCTCATGCAGCTCGGGGCAGGAGAGTCCATGCGGCTTACACAGGTACAGTCCCATGCGGTTCAAAGAGTCCTCCAGCAGCATACGGCTCAGAAGTACATGCGGCTCACATACGACCAACAGAGATATGCGGCTCGATCAACACCACGTGTCCCCATGTGATCCCTTCACACAGCTGGCCATCGAGTAATGGCCTTATTTAATGCTCTGCCATGATTTGACAGCTGACGGCTCTGACATGAAGTGTCATGATGGTCCTGTCATAATGACAGACTCTTCGGAAACGGAAGAAAATCTCTGATACGATCCAAGATTGCTACGTGGCTACTCCCATGCGGCTCAATTGAAGAACAGTTTCATGCGGCTGGCAAGAATCATCTTCCTGTGGCTCACCAAGAAGCCATCCCATACGGCTCGCAAGTACTATACCTATGCGACTCACTGAGATGCTGTCTCATGCGGTTCATGGATATCATGCGGCTCTGGCAGAGTCCACCATTAAGACACATGGCAGAGATTCAATTGCCCCTACGACTTGACAGCTGGTAGCAAGGATGATTATGGGATGCAGATCAATTAGAGATTTACCAGATCCTAATAACCATATTTAACGTTATTCTCATAATTAATGAGATCAGGTCATATCATTCATGATCAAGCCAATGGGACACGTGGTGAGAAATCTAAGCTTGACACAACCAATCATGAAGATTTAAAGCAATCAACATTAATTATTCACAAGATTCAATACTATCCCCATTTATGGCCCATATCCTTTACGCTTAAAACTAATGGTCCAGATTGATTAAACATCAGACCGCCGCCACTTTGAGAATGGGTAATGATCCAAACCCTAATGATGCCCCCACTCCTATAAATAAGCAAGGTGCCATTCCCTTGCGAGATATACAGAGAGGCTCCCCCAATAATCAGAGAGAAAATACACAGAGAGAGAGAGAGAGAAGCCAGAAGAGTAATAGAGGGAAAGAAAGAAGAGCATTTCTTCATCAATGCCAACCATCTCTTCACAGGAGCCAAAGCTGCATACCGATCGTCCAAGGAGTAAGGCAGGGCTGCCATCGCCTTCCCGAGCCTCTATCGTCACCCCTAGAATCTAAAATAAACAATTATACTTAGACTGTTGTACCTAGGTTTTCGTCCCCAGGCTTTCTTTGTACAAGCGAGTTTGTAACGTGAAGTAAAGGTCCGGTCCTCCGATAATTGTTCTGTTCTTTTATATTTTATGGCAAACACCAACCTTTCTATTTGCTGTTGATACTCTTCTTTTTGTTGCGAAACATTTGCCTATGAATGATTTCTATTGGATTTCTCATTTATGTGTTCAACCAAATAATGTGTATGTTGGTCTTCACATGCTTGGATTTTAATATTTGGATATGGATTTTTCTAATCCTTTAAAACACATATTTTTTTATATGCATACATGTCTATTGTTTCTATTTTTCCTTGTCGTTAATTCGTCATAAATATAATGTATACACTGTTTTAGATTTGGATCTATTGGTTCTGCCCAAATGATGATATGAAGTTAAATACATACTTTTTTTGCCTGTTACACAAAAAATGTATGGATAATTTTGAAATTCCTGCATGACTCACAGACGAGTGATTTGTTTCCTTGTTCCTTATGGCTGTTCTGTACTTGTATTGTAATGCATGTTTGATGTTGAGAGATTATAGTTAAATTGTTATGAATGATGGCTATGGGAAATGTCCTACTCATTGCAAGCAGGATTCAAAATATAATTTGGACTGATCTTTTATGTAAACTGGCTAGGCCTTATTTAATTCATCATATTTTTCTCTTCCTATCAGTTTATATGAAGCTTGTTAATCTAGCCAGTATTTTATACGAAGCTAATGTACCAGTCTTTTTGAAATTCCTGTATGACTCACAGACGAGTGATTTGTTTCCTTGTTCCTTGTGGCTGTTCTGTACTTGTATTGTAATGCATATTTTATGTTGAGAGATTATAGTTAAATTGTTATGAATGATGGTAATGGGAAATGTCCTACTCATTGCAAGCAGGATTTAAAATATAATCTGATCTTTTATGTAAACTGGCTGGGCCTTATTAAATTCATCATATTTTTTCTCTTCCTATCAGTTTATGCGAAGCTTGTTAATCTAGCCAGTCTTTTATACGAAGCTAATGTGCCAGTCTCTTATACAAAGCTGATCTTTTATGTAAGCTTGTTAATCTAGCCAGTCTTTTATATAAGCTCTGTTGGTATCATGTTAGGATATTTCTGATGAATTGTGATACTTGTTCATAATAAAAATCTTAGTAACCCCAATTTGAATGCATTAAACATCTTGGGTATTCTTCTGCATCATAAAAGCCCTATTTCTGCCCACATCGGCTCCGACTGCTAGGATATTGTACATGGTCCTCGAAGCAACATTACCGATAAGGTTGTCAAGTACTTGGTTGAGAAGATTTACGACAAGGATATAAATCAGAATCACAGTTAATCCTGATACCAAATGGGTTCTCAGCTTTAATGAATATTTAGAGCCAACATAAGTGAAACCTGAGAACCCGAGACTAAATAACAGAGAATTGAGTACTAAACTATAATTGCCCCATCGATTTTCAAGAATAACAGGTACCTAAACTATCATGAGTCCCTTTCAGCCCACTTCTAACTATAACATATATAATAATTTGCTCCTCTTATTAAAACTGCTGTCTAGATGGAATGCATATGTCTGAATTGCATCTTCAGAACAGGATTACTATAACCCAGGTTAAAGTGGAATGTACATAGATAGATGTTCTAAATTACCCCACTGATTTCCTTAGGAGCTTACTAAATTTCTTAATGTAGGAAACAAACTAGATTTAACAGTTTTAAAATACTGGATATCCATGTCAATCTACTGATTCATGCAACATGACATTAAATTGAGATTCAAAACCAAATAACAAGATTTCAGTAGCATCCATCAGTCCCAACTCAAGAGTTAGATCATGCTAAGCCATGGATCAAAAAGGGTATTTGTACCCTGAGTTCTTGACATCAAACAGGGTATCTGCACTGAGACTGATACCAAGATTTGACTCAACAATTCAGGATACAATTATCCTTTAATTGAGATTCTACAAAAATTTGATTATCAAATATTGACATCCTACACTTGAGATCCCATCGAAATAGAATGGCAAGTAAGATTTAATATAAATCTCAATTCAGGCTGTAATGAAGATTTCAACACATTGATAAGGTCCCAACCAAATAGCTACTGACGGAAAAGAAAATTAACAACATTCAAAACAAAACCTAGGCAATGACTACAAAAAGACAAATAGTTGATCATTCACCTCCGATCGCGATTAGCCTTCTGTTTTGTCAAGAGTGAGAGTTCAAGGACAAAGATCAGGGCACACACTCGATCCACTGCTCTAGAATTTAAAAAAAAGAAACTTTTTATGAAGAACTAAATACATATTCAATAATTTAGATCTAATGCAACCCTTGATTCCAGACCTTCAAGAGATTTGATCAATCCACCAGTCTACACTCCAGTTTATACAAGTTCCTGATTGTAGCAACAAAAACCTGATGATACATGGTACTTTGCTTATACTTTGCTTATACATAGTTTTAATAATTCCTTGAAACTCTCTTCATACTTTGCTTATACTTTGCTTATACATGGTACTTTGCTTATACTATTTTGATACATGGTACTTTGCTTATACATGGTACAAATAGAAAGTATAAGCTAGTTGTCTCTCTTAAATCAGAATCACACAACAGTCTACACTCCAGTTTGTTTTTGCTTCCAAACAAATTGGGATTTTAGTTTGTAGTTTGTTTCCATGAGCTTAATTGTTCTGCTAACCTATTAGATTGCTAGTCTTAACATGTTTCCCTACATACATGGTACTTAATTGCATGTATTTACTTGTCTTTTCTTGATACTGAAATATGTCAATGGTACGTCCTTTTTTTTAACATGAACTGAATTATACTTTCTATTTGTATGGATTTAATTCATCTTTCTCAATTACAGTGATATGGCAAGGAAATCATCACATGATAAGTAAATTCCTGCATGACTCACAGACGAGTGATTTGTTTCCTTGTTCCTTGTGGTTGTTCTGTACTTGTATTGTAATGCATATTTTATGTTGAGAGATTATAGTTAAATTGTTATGAATGATGGCTATGGGAAATGTCCTACTCATTGCAAGCAGGATTCAAAATATAATCTGATCTTTTATGTAAACTGGCTGGGCCTTATTAAATTCATCGTATTTTTCTCTTCCTATCAGTTTATGCGAAGCTTGTTAATCTAGCCAGTCTTTTATACGAAGCTAATGTGCCAGTCTTTTATACGAAGCTGATCTTTTATGTAAGCTAGTTAATCTAGCCAGTCTTTTATAGTCTTTTATATATGCTCTGTTGGCATCATGTTAGGATATTTCTGATGAATTGTGATACTTGTTCACAATAAAAATCTTAGTAACCCCAATTTGAATGCATTAAATATCTTGGGTATTCTCCTGCATCATGAAAGCCCTATTTCTGCCCACATCGGCTCCGACTGCCAGGATATTGTACATGGTCCTCGAAACGACTTTACCGATAAGGTTGTCAAGTACTTGGTTGAGCAGATTTGCGACAAGGATATAAATCAGAATCACACACCAGTCTACACTCCAGTTTATACAAGTTCCTGATTGTAGCAACAAAAACCTAATGATACATGGTACTTTGCTTATACTTTGCTTATACAGGGTTTTAATAATTCCTTGAAACTCTCTTCATACTTTGCTTATACTTTGCTTATACATGGTACTTTGCTTATACTATTTTGATACATGGTACTTTTCTTATACATGGTACAAATAGAAAGTATAAGCTAGTTGTCTCTCTTAAATCAGAATCACACAACAGTCTACACTCTAGTTTGTTTTCGCTTCCAAACAAATTTGGATTTTAGTTTGTAGTTTGTTTCCATGAGCTTAATTGTTCTGCTAACCTATTAGATTGCTAGTCTTAACATGTTTCCCTACATACATGGTACTTAATTGCATGTATTTACTTGTCTTTTCTTGATACTGAAATATGTCAATGGTACTTCCTATTTTTTTTAACATGAACTGAATTATACTTTCTATTTGTACGGATTTAATTCATCTTTCTCAATTACAGTGATATAGCAAGGAAATCATCACATGTCATTTATGATAGCCCACCTGTATCTAGATTACCTAATGATAGTTGCAACGATGATACTGATTCTGGATAGAAGGAAATATTAATGCTGGTGGTAAAGAAAAGAGAACCAGAGGAAAAACAAAGGTTCCAGTTGTTGCAGTTGGTGAAAAGAATCGTACAATAATTGAGTGGAATGGATATGGACAACCTGTGGGAAAAGAATCTGTTAGATTCAGTATAATTGTTGGGTGTATTGTTCGAGAGAATGTTCCAATAAATATAAATACTTGGCACAACGTAGATAAGAAAATCAAAGAAAAATTGTGGGATTTGATGATGGTATGTACCTTGTTTAAAAATTTTATTATTGTCCCTTCTTATAAAGCATTTAATAAAATTACATATTCTTAATTTTACTTGTAAATGTAGCAAAAATATGTTATTGAGGATTGTTACAAGAAGTTCATCCTGCGTTTGATGGGGAAGTCGTGGCGAAATTGGAAATCCCATATATCTCGAAATTTAGGGAAAGTTATAGATGCTGGTGTGGATGTAACTCGTCATATTACCCTCCTCAAACCGGACGAACCTACAGATCGCGAGTGGGATGAATTTGTAAAGATTCGCACATCCGATCAATTTAAGGTAAATATGATAGCTAACTGTTTTAAAATCATATGCATCGTATATTTGTATTAGAGTTATAAGTTTTGTTTCAACTTATTTTGTGTAGGAATTAAGTCAAATGAAGCAGGCTGCAAGGGCAAAACAAACGATGCCTTATACTCTGATCCGTAAAGGTTATGTAAGATATGAGCATGATTGGGTATAAGTTGTACTTGTTTTTAGTTCATGTAGCTTCAAATTCTCTTGCATGCAATAAACTTGATATGTTTAATCATTTTGTCATTCGATTTTTTGATAGAAAATTGAGAATAAGGGCAAAACTATATCGAGGGTAGACCTATGGATCGAAGGACATAAGAAAAGGAAGGGAGAGAAGAGGGGGGAACCGATCAACGATGTTGCAGATAAGGCAATTGTATGTAAATGAAACTTATTTATTTCAAAGTCGTTATTATCTTCTATTTTTTAATGATTCTCACAATATGCTAATACTATTTCTTTTTTAGTCGGAAATGGAAAAATATAAAGAGCTTCCAGATAGTTCGACATCTATAAATGAGGATGCAGTGAGTAAGTATTTTGGTCCAGAACGCTCAGGTTCTATTAGAGGCCTTGGATTTGGAGTTACCCCATCTAAAATAGAGGCCCACTTACAAAATAAAACGTGGATGCAATCTGTTATGAATGAGTTAAATGAGGTTCGCAAAACTCAAGATCTTACGCAAAAAATTCTAAGCGAGCTTAGGCCAGACATGGTAAGTTGTGATAATTTTATCTTTCACTCGAGTGTTTTTCTAAAAACTGTACAATCTTATGTTTCACAAACTCAAGTCATAAAATTGTTTTACAGTTTCCAAGAGAGCCTAGTAATGAAGGAGCACCATCTCCCTCAAGTCGACAGGTCTATTTTATGGTAATGCTATTGATATTTAACTCTAAAATGTTTAACTTTTAGCTTCTTATTTCATTATAGTCCCATCAAGAGAGGGTGAATGTTAGTGCTACTACAAATCTTATGGGCGCTAAGTGCAACCTGTTAAATTGGACTGCCACCGGGCAGGTGGTGGCAAAGGCAGAAATTGCTTCGACGGATTCTACTTCAATGGTACATCATGTTATACTTGGGCCAGACTGCTACAAAGTTTGCGTTAAGGAAGTTTTAGTTCCAGATGTTACTTTGTTCCGAGCCTCAAGAGAATTTTTTACCCTTGATGATACTATAGGAAGTACAATTGCTTGGCCACACAAGAATATTAGTTTTGAAGAGATCCAAGTAATTAAATTTTTAATATGTATGTTTACTTAGTTTTATTATATTTATAAAGATGGTTGTTGATTAGTACATTCGTACATATTGAGTATATATACGTCTGTGGTAATGATATAATTTTTCTTGCTTATTGTTTCATGTGAGTACTAAAAGGTTGTCAAGTTCTTGACTGGTAAAACTTGCTCATGTGGTAATGGTGAAATTCAGAATTTGGAAACTGTTTAAGGTACGATAGAATTTTCTCTCTTCTGATATTGGTATGCCATTTGCTAACTGAACCAAGTGATACTAGGAAACCTGGTTTACTGATACTCTTGAAATGGGTGTATTATGATTTATTTCCCGAATCTGAACACACATCTTCTGTTTTCATATAAACATGATAAGTAGATGAATAATATGTATTGCTACTTGTTACTCGCAAAAATGGGAAATAAAAGACAGATAACTTCTCATATATTATTAAAAATTCTGAGGGTGGGTCTAGTCTACTGTTGAAAATCTGAAGGTAACTTTAGTGATGATGATCTCAATCTACATGGACTAGTGTGATGAGCTTTACTCGTTTCTTATTAATATTGTCTCTCATCTAGTCTCATTCTTGGTCAAGTGACCTTTCAGAGGTTTGTTCAGTTTCTTGAGCTTAAGATTGTGATAATGGCTCCTGCGCATATAAGAGGGCATTAAAATAGTTGTATTAGGATTTGTTTCCCGAATCTGAACGCATACTTTCTGTGTATATAAACTTGACAACCAGATGAATCTATGTATTGATACTTGTTACTCGCAAAATTAGTAGATAAAAAGACAGAAAACTTCTCATTTATTATTAAAAAAATCTGAGGGTGGGTCTATTCTATTGTTGAAAATCTGAAGGTAACTTCAGTGATGATGATATCAATATACTTAGACTATATGAGCTTTACTAATTTCTGGTCAATATTGTCCCTGATCTAGTTTTATTCTTGGTCAAGTGACCTTTCTGAGGTTTGTTCTTCAGTTTCTTGAGCTTAAGACTGGTAATGGTTTTAGTTTCTTCTAGCCAATTCCATCAGGATTGCCTATAACTTCAGGTACCAACTTGTAGGAGAGTGAAAGAAAGTTCACAGTAGAATCAATTCTTCAACGGAACCTGCTCGACTCAACATCAAGCTCTATAGTTCACCCTATTTTACTAAGGCTCGGATGATGATTAGTCCATAGATTACCCTATTTTTATAGGCTCCGATGGTGATGAATCTACTCTTGCAATCGTCAAGTCTTTCTATCCATGATTTGGGTAATCATCCTTCCATTACAAATAGCAGAGATGACCAACTATTTTCTATGCTTTTAAAGTCGGACTATCACAGGGGTAAACAAAATACTAAGGTTTTACAGTTAATACCTTAATCATCAATACTCAAAACTTATATTTCATGTTAAACAATAATTTGTTCTATGGAGACATCCTCTTTGATAATATGCCCAATTTTAGTGATATGAGAATTTAGGGGACACATGGTTGGTCATGTGTGATATCTCAGAATGCAATACTTTGTGCTATCCTGCTCATACTCCAGTTACAAGATTTGGGGGATAACAGAGAATGTGAAGTCTATGTTGTTAACTCGAGAAACAAAAAATTATGATGTGCTATCAAATATCATGTCTGCAATAAATGCAAGTAACTAGGATCTAGTATTCCTTCACCATGTGCACAGCAGTGTCAGGATTTAGTATTCCTTCACCATGTGCACAGCAGTGTTATGATTTAGTATTCCTTCACCATGTGCAAGTAACCAAGATTTGGGAGATAACAGAGAATGTGAAGTCTATGTTATGATTTAGTATTCCTTCAGGATTTAAACAAGATCAATTGTATTCAATCCTTCACCGTGTGCACAGCAGTGTAACACACAAATGCGGCCCGTAAAAAATTTGACTTTCAAAAATATGCATTTGGCATATTTGGATGATCTCTCATTTGACCAAAAAATTGCTTATATTTATTAGAGTATCAGTAAACCAGGTTTACCAGGATATGATGGTTTACCAGGTATATGCATGGAGTAAATTTATTGGTGGGATATGATGGTTTATCAGGTAGACACCATTCCTGATTGTTCCTCTTCAAATTTATTGGCAAATTTATTGGAGTAACTTGGTAGAGGAGTAACTTGGTAGAGGAGTACTTGTATTTTGGCATGATATGATGGTTTATCAGGTAGACACCATAATATTGCAGCATGGACTTTTCCATTATCAGTTGCTTTTATCTTGACTTCAGTTTCTCCGTAACTGTTTGGTTGTTTCCAAAAGTCAAATTCAAAATTTTTGAAGGGTTCTGACAACTGATGCATACTACATTAGAAATAAGACTGATAGTTCTGTTGAAGCAATAACTGTGAGATTAGTCATGTTCATACCAATTGGATCTCTTCTGACAGTGCATTGCAATGCATAGCATATTGTTGTGGTTTTACACATATGATACCCTCCAGACCAGCAGGCGTAAGATGTATCCCAACTATTGTTATGTGTCTTTGTCCTCAATTATACAATGAAACATGAGTTTGAGACTTTCTAAAAGGCTACTTTATCAAAGTATTTTTTGTATTGTTCTTTATCTCACTCATTTTTATTTTTCATCAAAGTATTTTTGTACTGTTATGTATCTCACTCTTAATTTTTCATCAGTTATTATATGTTTGAAAGTTGAAATATGCATGAATTTTTATCTTTTTGTGTGCAGATTGATCGATGAGTTTGGATTAGATTCGAGTTTGATGCTGGAAAGAGTTGAACGCTAACTAGTGCTAGTAGGAATTTTATATGTTATGTAATAGACTTTGTTGTGGTTCTCAATATTACTCTTTTTGAGACTTTGTATGGATTTAAGATATTACAATATGACTTTGTATGGATTTGAGATATTAAAATATGACTTTGTATGGATTTGAGCTATTGCAATATATTATTGTTGCTACATTAAAGTTTTATTATTTGTGAAATTGATTTTGGTCGATTATATAAAAATAAATATACAAATGAAATCAATTTATATTTCATATATTTTTATGATATTTTGAAGGCATTTAAAATGTGTTGTTGAAGTGAATTAAATGACACATATAAGGTGTCGTGACATCAATGGTATTTATAATTTGGATGTTTAGATTACACATAGAAAATGTTGTGAAATATATTTATAGCATTAAGACGACACTAGCAAACTGTCGTGAAATAAGTATTAAACGACATTCAAGAAGTGTCATCATAACAGTATTACATAGCATTTTTTTCCTTGCCGTTGAATGTCCAAAAGAATTATGAAGACACTTATCAGGTGTCATTGAAGTACGTTTAGATGGCACCGAGATCATGCCAAAAAAAATGTTAACACGACATTCATAAAATGTCGTCATAAATATATTGCATGGCACTTACGAAGTGTCGTTGAAAAAAAAAACTTTCTATGACACCCCCTCTAGACTACACTCAAAAAGTGTCGTGGAAAGTCATTGACGACACTTTTCGGATGTCATTAAAATACTTTTTTGTTGTAGTGAGAATAGATCCCGAGTTCTTACATGGCAGCCATCTTGGGACAATTAATGCCCCGACATGCCGGCTGGTTCCCAAGATACTGCAAATTCGCCACACGGGCAGGGAGTGGTATCTGCCTATATTGTTATATACACCAACGACGGGCGTCCCGCTGGGACTCGTCTAATTCATGATTGGCGGAATTGATTATTGGATAGAGTAGCCTTGCTTGTACATTGTAAGAACTGAGGAATCCCTTATTTGTATATTTCCAAGACAACTTGGACCTTACAGTAGCAAGCCGTAGTAGTTGCATGGCCGTTTTAAATTGATTTGTTTGCATACTGTACCTACTCTGTTAACTACTGAGACGAGCAGAATGTCAGGACATGACGGGTCAACTACTGTCCTTGTTTGGTTGGGAAGTTGGCTCGAAGTGTCGTAATATTTTGCGAACTCCAGTAGCAAGCAGAGATCTATTTATCATATTCTTAACTCTTACCATTGGTTCTAATTTCTCATATCGTGCTTTCTTGCGGTACTTGCTATTAGAGGTCTAACCTCTCTGGTTTTGCATGGCCAGATTTAGAGCCAATCCCCTAGGACTCAGCTTACTTCCGCCTCCTGGATGGTCAATACTAGAGGGATGGTCGCAGGAGGACATGAGTTGGTTCCTTGCTTCGCTGTTCGTTTTCTTATTTACTGTACTTATTGTCGTTTGACACCGACATGTTAGTCGGACTGTCTTGCATTTACCTTTACATAATTGTAACTAAGTCAGACTGCAGCTGATAATAATTGTGTATACCTTGATATATCATCTGGCTATGTTTTGTACAGCCATATCTTGAGAATATTTGACTGAGCGTTTGGGACGCCTTACTGCTTTTATCTTATATGTTCTCTATTTCTGCTTCTTGTTTGAATGATTGAGACAATAGATGTTGAGTAACCCTAGTGAGACTTTTATGTAGTATGCACCCCCTCGTCTTTTAGACAGCATTGATCATATTATACGATATTCACCTACCCATAATACGTAGCTCGCTGAGTCACTCCCCTGCTCTCCGGTATTCTGGTTCTAGGGCGTGACAAGGTTTTAGTAGTGTCCCATGCAAGTCTGATTTCAGATTTGTGGGGTGTTTAATTTATTGGATGTCTCAATCACACATGGTTCCCCCTTGATCTCATGATTTGTTGTTCTCAATCCTAACTTTGATATTCCAATATCCCTTAACTTCATTTATCTTTCCTGTCCGATCGTTTGATTGTTCTCTTGTCCCTTTTCTTTGGGGCACTTCGTCTGCGTCTGTCAGAGCTAGACGGCAGCAGCAGGGGCAACATGAACAACCTGACCATGTTGATCAGCTACAAGGGCCAGTACTACCTCAGGAAACCATCCAGGAAGAGGTGATAGTGGAAGCAGCAGCTGGACCGCAGTATCCGGAGGTTCCACCACCACCGACAGTTCCATTTACGCCCGTGGAAGTAGACACACCAGCCCTTCTGGAAATCATAAGAGGGATGATGGCTACTCATCAACATCAGATGTTAGCCCAATAACGCATGCACGCTCAGTTACAAGAACAGAATGTATTGCTCAACCAAGGGTTACAAACGGCTTTGTAAAGAGGGGTGAGGACGGATTCAGCAGCATCAACCAGATGTTGCAAGTACTACCCCCGTCGTATCGAGGGCACGAAAGATGCCATTTCAGCATATGCATGGCTTAAGGACATCGAGGCTATTCTAATAGCAACTAAGGTACCAACGGAAGAACGTGTGGATCTAGTAAAGTTGTTGCTTCAGGTCCTCACACGTGATTGGTGGAAATCAAAAGAAGTGGGCATCAGACGTCTTGTTGCTTGGGAAAATTTTATTGAAAGATTAAAGACGAAGTACTACGGAGTTATGGCACAGTTTGAGCTACAACAGAAGTTTATCAACCTCAAGCAAGTTGGAAAGACAGTGGATGCTTATGCAGCAGAGTTATGCAGACTGAGTAGGTTCGCCCCAGAGATGGTAGCAAAGGAGAGCCAGAGGGCTATGAGGTTTCAGCAAGGATTTCATCTTAAACTCTTGCAATTGATAGAGAAGCACAACTACCAGACTTTCAATGAGGTACTGACGGCAACCCGGAGGCATGAGATCACCATCTAGAGGATCGTATTGAGGACTGGAGGTCAGAAGAGATCCCATAGTCAGATTGAAGGAGGAGGGGGAGTAGCGCCCCGAACAACAGCATCGTCCCCTGGCGTTCGCATTCACGATGTGGCAATACGAAGGCCAGCACCACCAAAAAGGCAACAACAGCAGCAGAGGAAGAACTAGCAACCCCCAGCGGGCTGCACTTATTGTGGAAAGACAGGGCACACTAGAGGTGTGTGTCGGGCATTGAATGGACAGTGTTTGATATGTAGAAGTCTAGATCATCGGGTTTCCACTTGTCCTATAAATTTGAGGTCAAGAGGACCAATTCAGCAATTTCCTGCTTTACCCGTATTAGGGGCAGGCCAGTACCAAGAAGCAGCAGTAGCAGTAAGACCGTTGGCACAATGTCCGTTAATGTCACAGGCTCAGATGCTTCGGTAGCAGGGACCGCCGATGCAGCAGCAACAACATAGACCACCCCAGCATCACCAAGGCAGGGGCCAGCAGCAACACCAGGCTACGCCGCAGCATGGGAATCAATAAGGAGGCCAAGGGCAGGCATTCAATCTGTCCTTAGAAGAGGCATTAGCATCGGGAGATGTTGTGGCAGGTAACATTCTCGTCGTCTCATATCCCGTAGTAGTATTGTTTGATTCGGGAGCATCCCACTCATTTATATCTGCACAATTTACGACACGAATGGGAATGGAATTTGAGGCATTGTCAGGGAGGTTGAATATACTCACTGGTAATGGGCTCGTACGAGTTAGTAGAATTATTCTGGCATGTAGTATTGTAGTGTGCGGGCATTCCTTATCCGCCAGGTTGATAGAATTTCTTGTTGGAAATTTTGACATTATCTTAGGCATGGACTGGCTGAAAGACAGTCATGCGACAATAGATTATCGTAAAGGGAGTGTGTCTTTTAATAATCCAGGCATGGAGCAATTTACCTTAGTCAGATCAGTGGTAACTCAACAAGAAGAAGGAGTAGTAGCGGCAATGAAAGAAGTTCAAGTCCCGAAGGTAGTTGAAGAGTTTCTTGATGTATTTCCCGAAGAATTTCTAGGTTTACCCCCGGTTAGGGATATTGAGGTCAGTATAGAATTGGCACCTGGAACTCAATCGATATCGGATCGAGTTTACAGAATGGCAGATTCAGAACAGGCTAAGGTGTATCAGCACGTAGAGAACTGAATGAAAAAAAGTTTATTCGAGACAGCATATCACCATGGGCAGCACCAGTGGTACTTGTGGGGAAGAAGGATAGGTCATCAAGATTGTGTATTGACTACAGAAAGCTCAACGCGGCAACAGTAAAGAACAAGTACACACTACCAAGGATTGACGACTTGTTTGATCAGTTGAGCAGAGCTAGAGCTTTCTCCAAGATAGATCTTCGGTCAGGGTATCATCAAGTTAGTATTCGAGAAGGGGATATTCCCAAGATAGCATTCAGGTCGAAGTACGGTCATTATGAATTCCTAGTTATGCCGTTCGGTTTGACCAATGCTCCAGCAATATTTACGGATTTGATGAACCGCATCTTTATGCCATACTTAGATAAATTTGTCGTTGTGTTCCTCGACGACATTCTCGTATATTCAGCGAGTGAGGAAGAGCATGAAGGTCACCTCAGAAAAGTGTTACAGGTTCTGAGAGAGAACCAGTTGTATGCCAAGCTCAGCAAGTGTGAGTTTTGGTCAGACCGTATTTCATTCTTAGGGCACATCATATCAGGAGCTGGAGTGGCAGTAGATCCCAAGAAGGTAGAAGCAGTAGAGAGTTGGCCAATGCCTAAGACTATAGCAGATGTGTATAGTTTCTTGGGATTGGCAGGATATTACAGAAGGTTCATATCAGACTTTATAAGACTTTTAGCACCCATGACCCGCTTGACACAGAAGGATGTGCCATTCATTTGGTCGGCAGAGTGCCAGGCATCATTTGAGACTTTAAAGCAGAAGTTGATCATGGCACCTATTCTTACCTTGTCGGTTGGACCCGGAGGTTTTACGATATATTGTGATGCATCAGGAAAAGGACGTGGGTGTGTCCTAATGCAACATGGAAAGGTGATAGCATACGCATCCAGGAAACTTCGAGACCACGAGAAGAATTATTCAACTCATGACTTAGAGTTGGCAGCAGTAGTATTTGCTTTGAAGCTATGGAGGCACTACTTGTATGGTGATCGAGTGGACATGTACACAGACCACAAAAATCTGAAGTATATCTTTACTCAGAAGGAACTGAACATGAGACAGAGAAGATGGTAAGAGTTGATCAAGGATTACGACGTGGAGCTTCAGTATCATCCAGGCAAGGCTAACGTGGTAGCATATGCACTTAGCAGGATAGGCAGCGTATTTATATTGACATCATAGATGCATATTTTAGAAGATCTTCTGGAGTTGGACATCGAGGTTATACTTCCTAGTGATGTAGGAATTCTGGCAAGTCTGCGAGTTCAATCCGACTTAGTAGACAGGATCAAGGTAGCTCAGGCACGGAACCCAAGGATTCAGAAGCTTAGGAAGGAATGTGAGTCGGGACTCAGGAAGGAGATGATAATTCATGAAGATGGTACTCTTAGATTTGGATCACGCCTATGTGTGCCAAGTGGAGATATCGAGCAAGAGGTTATGGCAGAAGCCCACAGTTCTCTATATTCTGTACACCCTGGAGGAACTAAAATGTACCAAGATATCAAGCAGCACTTCTGGTTGTGAGCACCCTGAATTTTGGGTTGTTTTTTTATTTATTTTCCTGATTGATTTTTATTTCGATAAATAATTTATTCTGTATTTTTCCTTAAGTGTACTTTCCCATGCCTTTGATATTTGGAGTATCAGGGATGTTCAACTCTGGAAATCTTCTTCACGAGTTTTGGAGTGGACACGATTACCTTCATGACGGTATATAGTGTCCCATCCAAACTTGTTCTCTTGTGCTCTTTCTGCTTCGCTGAACTTCGGGTCGGTTTAGACCATTTGATTGATATTTATTTTCCCACTCTTTTCCTTGATCATTTTCAGCGCGTTACCATGACTTTTAAATTGGGAGCGCCAGACCAGTCATTTCCTTGAAACCAACTCCTCATTGATGATCTACTCGAGACGCTCGTCACCCATGACCTTCGTTTCCCACTCAGACACGTCATTTCGGGCTCCATTTGATTCGCACAACTTTCCGACACGTGACCCGATTTTATTTCACGCCACGGCGTCACATTCAATTTCCAACTTGATTTGTGGGTCCCTTGTCGACCAAAACCTGTCAGCCCCAACTATGGACATGGTCCACATTGAGCCTACTATCCGTCCGCCACTTGTGTCACATTTATTGGAATCTCCATGTGCTACTTATTTCTCCATAATCATCGACGCCTATTTTTTAATTCAATTTTCGCACAATGTCCGATTTTCATCCAATCCGGCTCCACCGAGCCCAGTCCAGCTCCATGTTGCCCTCCATCGGGACACCCTCATATTTATTGCCCAAAAATATCAATTTCTCATTTTATCTATTTTATTATTTAATGGGAAATTTTCCTTGAATTTAATCCTAAAGGAATGACCTATTTTTCCTACAATTGTTTCTAGCCCTTGGATCCTCCTACTTTTAATCATCACCATTCAATTTCCCCCATGAAATTTCCCCACACTCCACAGCCAAGTTGGCCGGCCATAATTCCTAGGGAAGACCTTTTCATATCTCTCTCTCTCTCCCTCATTTAATGTTATCTCTCTTTCTCTCTCTCATTTTTATTCTCTACCACAACAAAACAACCACAATACCACCACCATCAGCTTCCACCCCGAGCACCAACCCGACCACCTCATCTCCCTGGCCCAGCCTCGCCGTCGGCCATCGCCGACCACCCCACAGAGCTCTCCTCCTCCTCTCCTCCACTCCATCATAGCCATCACCACCACTTTAATCTTTCACGACACCATTCCTCCAAGCCCGAGCCGCACCACCACCGTGTGCATGACCGTGCCGCCATGCCGCCCCTGGCCTCGCCGGGCCAGGCTCGCCAGCGTGCAGTCACCGCCATGGCCGGGTCGACCTCCCCGCGCTGCAACAGCAGCTCCAGCAGCAGCTCGTGGCGCACAGGCGCGCACGTACGCGCGCGCGTGGGCCGCCGTCGTGCGCCGCCACGCCGCCGTGTGGGCCGCCGTGGCCCCCTGGCCATACGTGCAAACTCAGGTGAGCCTCCCCTGACGGCCACCGTCCTCCGGGACGCGCCGTCGAGGCGATTCGTGCGTTTTGTACGATGTCCCGTCGTGACGCGCGCGAGATTGAGTCCGTTTTGGCGCTCTGTCGCAGCGACTTCGTGCGTATTTTCCCGGAGATCCGACCGTTGGATCGGCGATTTCTTCGCTCCGTCGCAATCTCGGTATATCAAACTTCATCCCTGTCAATTTTCGTCCGTTAATTTTATCGTTTGATACATGAAAACCGGCCACCAAGTTGACCGTTTAAATTGTATTAAATTTGGACAGTTTCGCGGGGCCAACTTCGTCAGCTTATATCTCCTCCACCGCAGCTCCGTTTAGTGTGCTACTAGTTCCGGTGCGAAGCTGGTATAACCCTCTCGCTACCCCTTCAGTTTCGTTTCATTGTGAGCTTGTTTGATTGGTTGAATTCGACGCCAAAGTTGGCCGTCCGAATTCGTAATTTCCAACTTGTAAAATTCCATTTTTGAACATGGGACTCCAGATTTCATTTCTGACACCACCATTAGACTTGTGGCGTCGTTCTGGCATATTTTTATATAAAATTTGTTAGATTTGGAGAACATGGGCTCGGGCACGTATTTCGGTGCAAAGCGGGTCCCACATTCTGGGTCAACGGGACTTTTTGATGCCGGCTCATCGGAATCCAATTCCGAAGATACCGTTGAGTTCGTATCGTCATTCTGGACTAGTTGACATATAATTTGCTAGGTTTTAGGGGACATTGGGTCTGGCACGCATTTCGGTGCTAGTCGGATACCAATATCCGGGTCAACGGGTCATTGTGAGATCGGCTCATCGGAATCCAATTTCGGAGATACCGTTGAGTTCGTATCATCATTCTGGACTCGTTGTCATGTAGTTTGCTGAGTTTTGAGGACTTTGGTTCCGGCACGCATTTCCGTGCAAACCGGAATTCCAAGTTCTGGTCAACGGGCCAAATTGAGATCGGGTCAACGGAATCCAATTCTGGAGATACCGTTGGGTTCGTATCGACATTCTGGTTGCGTGGACATATAATTTGTTATATTTTATAGACTTATTTTCTTGTATGTTTTTCGGTGCGAAACGGCTCTGACACGGATACCGTTTTGACCCGAAATTACCTTTTTGCCCTTGTGTCCAAATTGGACCGTTGGGTAGGCTATCCTAGCTAATTTGACCATTCTGGACACGTTGGCGATGTTCATTTCATCGTCCGACAATGTTTGTTGATAATTTCTCTAAGTTTAACCATTTTATAATTAATTAATAATTAATTCATATAATGTTCGTATTTCGGGATTAGTACAACGAAACTGAGATCAGTCAATTCCAGTGATCTCACATCACTGAAATTGACAAGTTGGACACGTGGATCACTATAATAAGATTATCAACCTTACCGATAATCCTCTTATCTCGATTTACGTGTCGTAAGTTTCGACGTACAAATAACGAAGTACACTTTATATTAGACTAGAATTGACCCTGTTTGACCAGAGTTGACCAGTTGACCCAAAGTCAACTATAAGTCAACGCTTGACCTAGTTTGACTAAATTATTGACCGGAGTTGACCTAGAGTTAATTTGACTTAGAAGAACCTAGAATAATATGGATTGCCTGTAGGGATTTATTTATTTTCAACTTGAACACCTTGTAACCTGTGTTGCTTTAAATAGGACTCTGTGGCTTCAGTGGGACCTCCTATACTTATCAGCTGTTCAGGTTATCGAGGCGAGTACATTCTCTGATCATTTCATATCCTGCTTAGAATTATTACCTGCAGTAGATTACTTTACTTGTACTGTCACGTTGGTCACACGGATTGGTACTATATGGATCTCTACATGCGATGTTATCCCCCTCGGAAGCATCGGGTACATTGTGCTTGTGCGTTTCACTTACATCATGTACTCCTGTGCTTCTATTTTACATGTACACTCCTGTGAATCTTGTACTCTCATGTTCACGGAGCCCCCATGTATACTATCATGTGCACCCTATATGGGCCCCCATGTGATATGTTGTACAATAATATAACCTGTATAGATCCTTGTGTATTGATTGGGGTACGGGGGAGTAGAATTTGGCATGTGAATAATACACCAGTAGTTTCTTATCAGAATCTCATCCTTAGTGTCTTATCAGAATCTCCTATGCCATTTACATGTCCATATTGTACTCTGACTCACTAGTCACTGCTAGTTCTCTATGTATAGTAGATATTTCTATTACAGCTCTTCCTGTTTACATACTATTTTTCTTCAGTACCTGTATCTTACTTTACTGCATGTTATATGTTTTCTAACCTGCTATGATCTGTTGAGATGTACTGTGCTCACTCCAGTCCTGACTGGACCTGTTGATAAATTTTACAGATAGCCTGGAGGTGCCTGCTAGCCTAGAGGAGACACATTAGAGGTTGTTTAGGTAGTTATTTCTTTTTGTCTGGAGTTGTTTTTACTTTGTGGATTACTGTATCTTTTTTGAGTTTTGAGATGTACTTCTGGGTTCATGTATCTTAGACACTTAGACTTCTATCTCCTGTATTTATTTTGGATTTCATGTTTTATCTATCCTTATCATGCTCTACCCTAGATGTGATTGAGACTGTATCTGCTATGTCACCCCCATTCGGGGAGTATAATCTGCTTAGCTTTATATTATTAGATGTTGTGACCTCGGACAGCGTTCTACCGCCGACACTGCGGCGTAGGCTGGGCGTCGTTACGTTCTCGTGCCCTAACTCTAGGGTGCGGGTCGTGACACGTTTTTAGTGGTGGCCCATGCAGGTCGAGACTAAAGTGTAGTGGTATTCGAACTAGAGTACCACTACAGCCTGCAGTAGGATTAGGATATATTTTGAAGGTACTCAATCACAGTTAGGAACCCTTGAGAGATTCCCGGGACGACCCTGGAGAATCTTATTTAACTTCGATTTAAAAACTCTTTTTCCTTGAATTCTTTTATCTTTATTTTCTGTTGTTGAATTTGATTTTTACGGATTATTGTTGAATTTGAGTTTGTATTTATTTTGATGGAAGATTTTCGAATTTTGAATTTTGATGATAGCTGTTGCATTCGAGTTTGCATTTTGATGGATTGTGTTCACTTTTGAATTTTGATGTTCGTTAATAAATTTTGATTTGATTTTTGAGTATTCATTGTTGATTTAATTTGATTTTTGGCAAGATGAAATTATATGGGCTAGGTCATCTATGTTATGGAATCTAGTCTTCTATAGTCACATTAGCCAGCATGGTGAGGACATATAGTCTGACTCTGGATGTATTTCTCGGGTGTGGGAATTTAAGGTTTTCGCAGCCAAGCATGCGGCACCGCAAAAATGTTAAATACCATGATTCTAGAGATATGTGCATAAGTCAAAGGCTCTGTGATTATCGTAGCCTTGCTTACTAGTATGACAAGGATTTAGAGTACCATGATTTTGGATAGACGCATATGATTATCAGATTGTGCTTAAAATATTTTGAACATGTTTTCTCTACTTTTTCTCAGTCATTTAAAAAAAAAGAATTATTGTTTGTTGTTTTGCCTAGTTTCTTGTCATTTAACTTAAGAGTATGTTTAGTTGTTTTCATAAACCTTTGTGTAACTTCTTCTATGAATTTTTCTTAATACAATGAATTGATGATTTTGCTAGACTTTACCTTGGATTTGATAATTTAGCTCTGGGTTTTAAAATGGTTTTTTTTAAACAGATAAGCAAAACAGATGTTATCGTTATTTCTTCTTGCTATTATTCTTGTATTAAGTAATAATAATAAAACTGTCTTGATTTTGTCAATCGCCTGCTTGCAATCTTGGTAGGAATCTGAATGTTAGTCTTAATGTAAAAATTAATTTTTATTGGGACATGAGAATATGCATACGAATATATATAGCAGACACTTTGCCTAACACGTATGCATGCTACACTTGATTTATATGTTGTTGATGTCCAAATTTTCATAACCAATATTTCTGGTTCTCTGCTTTTCCATGTTTAAATTCGTAATTTAAAAATAAATTTCATGTTATTAGTTTTGTCTACATAACTGCACATGTATGTTATACATAGAGTTTCAATTCAAAAAAAATTGGTTAAGTTATGTTAAATTTGTAAAATCTAAGACTGTGCGCATATTGACCTTTAATGCTGAATTTCCAAATGTTAGTTCAAATTGCTGTTTTATTTTCTTAATTGTAATATTGATCTACCTTGTGGGAAGTAGGATATAAATTTAAGTTTCATATTCTTACATGCTAGTTTGTGATAAACATTGAGTTGGGTTTTAATATTCAAGTTCTCCAAAATTCTGAAAACTGTATACATGTTAACATTTTCATATTGATTTCCATGTTTAGTTCTGTTTCAGATTTAATATGTAATATTGAACTGAATGCGTAGATAACTGTATTGATAGTATGTTAGGGTTCTTTTCTATCATGTTAGGATGTGTTAGGACCATTGAGATTGGTTGTGATGTTCAAACCCTAAATTCTGAGACCGCATTATGTTCATAATTTCCATGGTTTAAATGTTAGCTTGTTTTCCTATTTTATATGTAAATGCTGAACTAAAACCTGGTTTAACTTTTAATACTAAGCTATAACCCTATACAAGGACAAACACACACTCTAACTTAGTATACCCTGTCATGTAAACCTAATCTTTCCCCTCTATGTTATGATCATGTATCTATATAGATATATATATAGCATTATGCACCCATGTTATAATTTGTATAAATACATAACTAAATCTCTACCTTTTTATAGATGTATATGGTTAGCCATGCATGTTATGATTAAATAGGTTGCGTATTGTAGATTGTTAACCAATATGCCATGATTAGTGTAACTTGATAGTTGTTGATTGGAACCCAAATCCTCGTATACACTTTCATGTATATTTACGTACACACACGCCTACTATCTAACCATATGAACCTGTTCACATACACCCATACACACACAAACCACCTAATATTACATGATGCTAGTTTTCCCTCTCTAACGCTCTCTCTGTATATATATTGTGATTGGATTTCAATGCAAGTGACTTTCTATTCTTTAACTTGTGATTTTGATTTTCTTGGGATAGTATTTTTTCGGATGATTGGTAGTCACCTTCCTTTATTTTTTTTTATGAGTACCAGTTTTCATATGGGGTGGTAGACAACTTTATAGTTTTGATGGTTGTTGTGTCTGTATCTTTCTATTTTAGCACCCTGGATTGCTTGTGTGTTTGATACCCTATGACCGTTGGTTAGCATGACTAGTAAACCTAGATGAGACTTCACTATCACCGTTACCATGACCCTGGATATTATCTTTTATTTGATGGTATGATTTGTTTAAGTTCTGGGACATTGATTTTGGGGGTTTGACCTAGAGGGAGTAGGGATATTTTAATTTCGAGGACGAAATTTTTATAAGGTGGGTAGGATGTGAGTACCCTGAATTTCGGGTTGTTTTTTTATTTATTTTATTTATTTTCCTGATTGATTTTTATTTTGATAAATAATTTATTCTGTATTTTTCCTTAAGTGTACTTTCCCATGCCTTTGATATTTGGAGTATCAGGGATGTTCAACTCTGGAAATCTTCTTCACGAGTTTTGGAGTGGACACGAATACCTTCATGACGGTATATAGTGTCCCATCCAAACTTGTTCTCTTGTGCTCTTTCTGCTTCGCTGAACTTCTGGTCGGTTTAGACCATTTGATTGATATTTATTTTCCCACTCTTTTCCTTGATCATTTTCAGCGCGTTACCATGACTTTTAAATTGGGAGCGCCAGACCAGTCATTTCCTTGAAACCAACTCCTCATTGATGATCTACTCGAGACGCTCGTCACCCATGACCTTCGTTTCCCACTCAGACACGTCATTTCGGGCTCCATTTGATTCGTACAACTTTCCCGACACGTGACCCGATTTTATTTCACGCCACGGCATCACATTCATTTTCCAACTTGATTTGTGGGTCCCCTGTCGACCAAAACCTGTCAGCCCCAACTATGGACATGGTCCACATTGAGCCTACTATCCGTCCGCCACTTGTGTCACATTTATTGGAATCTCCATGTGCTACTTATTTCTCCATGATCATCGACGCCTATTTTTTTAATTCAATTTTCGCACAATGTCCGATTTTCATCCAATCCGGCTCCACCTAGCCCAGTCCAGCTCCATGTTGCCCTCCATCGAGACACCCTCATATTTATTGCCCAAAAATATCAATTTCTCATTTTATCTATTTTATTATTTAATGGGAAATTTTCCTTGAATTTAATCCTAAAGGAATGACCTATTTTTCCTACAATTGTTTCTAGCCCTTGGATCCTCCTACTTTTAATCATCACCATTCAATTTCCCCCATGAAATTTCCCCACACTCCACAGCCAAGTTGGCCGGCCCTAATTCCTAGGGAAGACCTTTTCATCTCTCTCTCTCTCCCTCATTTAATGTTATCTCTCTTTCTCTCTCTCCTTTCTATTCTCTACCACAACAAAACAACCACAACACCACCACCATCAGCTTCCACCCCGAGCACCAACCCGACCACCTCATCTCCCTGGCCCAGCCTCGCCGTCGGCCACCGCCGACCACCCCACAGAGCTCTCCTCCTCCTATCCTCCACTCCAGCATAGCCATCACCACCACTTTAATCTTTCCCGACACCATTCCTCCAAGCCCGAGCCGCACCACCACCGTGTGCATGGCTGCGCCGCCACGCCGCCCCTGGCCTCGCCGGGCCAGGCTCGCCAGCGCGCAGTTGCTGCCGTGGCCGGGTCGACCTTCCCGCGCTACAACAGCAGCTCCAGCAGCAGCTCGTGGCGCACAGGCGCGCACGCACGCGCGCGCGTGGGCCGCCGTCGTGCGCCGCCACGCCGCCGTGTGGGCCGCCGTGGCCCCCTGGCCATACGCGTGAACTCAGGCGAGCCTCCCCTGACGTCCACCATCCTTCGGGACACGCCGTCGAGGCGATTCGTGCGTTTTGCACGACGTCCCGTCGTGACGCGCGCGAGATTGAGTCCGTTTTGGCGCTCCGTCGCAGCGACTTCGTACACGTTTTCCCGGAGATCCGACCGTTGGATCGGCGATTTCTTTGCTCCGTCGCAATCTCGGTATATCTACCTTCATTCCTGTCAATTTTCGTCCGTTAATTTTATCGTTTGATACATGAAAACCGGCCACCAAGTTGACCGTTTAAATTGTATTAAATTTGGACAGTTTTGCGGGGCCAACTTCGTCAGCTTGTATCTCCTCCATCGCAGCTCCGTTTGGCGTGCTACCTATTCCGGTGTGAAGCTGGTATAACCCTCTTGCTACCCCTTCAGTTTCGTTTCATTGTGAGCTTGTTTGATTGGTTGAATTCGACGTCAAAGTTGGCCGTCCGAATTCGTAATTTCCAACTTGTAAAATTCTATTTTTGAACACGGGACTCCAGATTTCATTTCTGACACCACCATTAGACTTGTGGCGTCGTTCTGGCATGTTTTTATATAAAATTTGTTAGATTTGGAGAACATGGACCCGGACACGCATTTCGGTGCAAAGCGGGTCCCACATTCTAGGTCAACGGGACTTTTTGACGCCGGCTCATCGGAATTAAATTTCGGAGATACCGTTGAGTTCGTATCGTCATTCTGGACTCGTTGACATATAATTTGCTAGGTTTTAGTGGACATTGGGTCTGGCACGCATTTCGGTGCAAGTCGGATACCAATATCCGGGTCAACGGGTCATTGTGAGATCGGCTCATCGGAATCCAATTTCGGAGATACCGTTGAGTTCGTATCATCATTCTGGACTCGTTGACATGTAGTTTGCTAAGTTTTGAAGACTTTGGCTCCGGCACGCATTTCCGTGCAAATCGGAATTCCAAGTTCTGGTCAACGGGCCAAATTGAGATCGGGTCAACGGAATCCAATTCTGGAGATACCGTTGGGCTCGTATCGACATTCTGGTTGCGTGGACATATAATTTGTTATATTTTATAGACTTGTTTTCTTGCACGTTTTTCGGTGCGAAACGGCTCCGACATGGACACCGTTTTGACCCGAAATTACCTTTTTGCCCTTGTGTCCAAATTGGACCGTTGGGTAGGCTATCCTAGCTAATTTGACCATTCTGGACACGTGGCGATGTTCATTTCATCGTACGACAATGTTTGTTGATAATTTCTCTAAGTTTAACCTTTTTATAATTAATTAATAATTAATTCATATAATGTTCGTATTTCGGGATTAGTACAACGAAACTGAGATCAGTCAATTCCAGTGATCTCACATCGCTGAAATTGACAAGTTGGACACGTGGATCACTATAATAAGATTATCAACCTTACCGATAATCCTCTTATCTCGATTTACGTGTCGTAAGTTTCGACGTACAAATAACGAAGTACACTTTATATTAGACTAGAATTGACCCTGTTTACCAGAGTTGACCAGTTGACCCAAAGTCAACTATAAGTCAACGCTTGACCTAGTTTGACTAAATTATTGACCGGAGTTGACCTAGAGTTAATTTGACTTAGAAGAACCTAGAATAATATGGATTGCCTGTAGGGATTTATTTATTTTCAACTTGAACACCTTGTAACCTGTGTTGCTTTAAATAGGACTCTGTGGCTTCAGTGGGACCTCCTATACTTATCAGCTGTTCAGGTTATCGAGGCGAGTACATTCTATGATCATTTCATATCCTGCTTAGAATTATTACCTGCAGTAGATTACTTTACTTGTACTGTCACGTTGGTCACACGGATTGGTACTATATGGATCTCTACATGCGATGTTATCCCCCTCGGGAGCATCGAGTACATTGTGCTTGTGCGTTTCACTTACATCATGTACTCCTGTGCTTCTATTTTACATGTGCACTCCTGTGAATCTTGTACTCTCATGTTCACGGAGCCCCCATGTATACTATCATGTGCACCCTATATGGGCCCCCATGTGATATCTTGTACAATAACATAACCTGTATAGATCCTTGTGTATTGATTGGGGTATGGGGGAGTAGAATTGGGCATGTGAATAATACACCAGTAGTTTCTTATCAGAATCTCATCCTTAGTGTCTTATCAGAATCTCCTATGCCATTTACATGTCCATATTGTACTCTGACTCACTAGTCACTGCTAGTTCTCTATGTATAGTAGATATTTCTATTACAGCTCTTCCTGTTTACATACTGTTTTTCTTCAGTACCTGTATCTTACTTTACTGCATGTTATATGTTTTCTAACCTGCTATGATCTGTTGAGATGTACTGTGCTCGCTCCAGTTCTGACTGGACCTGTTGATAAATTTTACAGATAGCCTGGAGGTGCCTGCTAGCCTAGAGGAGACACATTAGAGGTTGTTTAGGTAGTTATTTCTTTTTGTCTGGAGTTGTTTTTACTTTGTGGATTACTGTATCTTTTTTAAGTTTTAAGATGTACTTCTGGGTTCATGTATCTTAGACACTTAGACATCTATCTCCTGTATTTATTTTGGATTTCATGTTTTATCTATCCTTATCATGCTCTACCCTAGATGTGATTGAGACTGTATCTGCTATGTCACCCCCATTCGGGGAGTATAAACTGCTTAGCTTTATATTATTAGATGTTGTGACCTAGGACAGCGTTCTACTGCCGACACTGCGGCGTAGGCTGGGCGTCGTTACGTTCTCGTGCCCTAACTCTAGGGTGCGGGTCATGACACTGGTAGAATGGAATGAAGAGGAAGATAGCTAGATTCATTTCACGTTGCTTATTATGTCAGCAAGTGAAGACAGAACAACAGAGGCCAGCTGGATTATTACAACCGCTTCCTATCCCGAAATGGAAGTGAGAGCATATCACAATGGTCTTTATGACTGGTTTACCGAGGTCACCAAGTGGTAAGGATGCTATTTGGGTGATCGTAGATCGGCTTACGAAGGTGGCACACTTTCTTCCTTTTAGAGTAGGTCAATCTACAGAAAAGTTGGCAAAGCTGTATATGTAGCAGATCGTCAGGCAGCATGCGGTCCCAGTCAGTATTGTGTCAGCCAGAGATACCTACTTTACATCACATTTTTGGAAGTGTCTACATCATAGTCTGGGTACCTAGTTGAGATTTATCATGGCTTACCATCCACAGACGGACAGACAATCAGAAAGAATAATTCAGACTTTAGAAGATATGTTACGAGCTTGCACCCTAGATTTTGGAGGGTCTTGGAAGAGCCACCAACACTTAGTTGAGTTCTCATACAACAACTGTTATCAAGCCAGTATCCAGATGGCGCCATTCGAAGCACTATATGGTAAGAAGTGCAGATCGCCACTGGCATGGGATGATATTAGAGAGAGAAAGATGTTAGGCCCCGAATTGATCGTTCAGATGGTTGAAGTAGTTAAGGAGAATAGAGAGAGACTTCGAGTTGTGCAAGATCGGCATCGTCATTGGGCAGACCAGCATCGTAGATTGTTAGAATTTTTTGTTGTGGACCACATGTTCTTGCGAATCTCACCTACCCGTGGGGTCATTAGATTTGGTGTTCGCGGGAAGTTGAGTCCACGATACGTAGGCCCATTTGTTATCCTCGATAGGGTAGGCGATATTGCTTATCGTTTATCCCTTCCACCTTCGTTGCGTGAGGTACACGATGTGTTTTATGTATCTCAGTTACATAGGTATGTATCGGACCCAAGCCATATCCTTGATCATTCTGAGCTGGTTGTTGGTACCAACCTGTCTTACGAAGAACAACCTATGGCCATTTTGGACCGAAGAGAGAAGATACTCAAGAACCGAACAACTAACCTTGTCCGAGTTGCTTGGGGTCATCACTCCTTGGGAGAGTCAACGTGGGAACGTGAGGATGATATCCGATCACGGTATCCGCACCTATTTGACTCACAAGGTATATTTTTTTTCGTGTACCTTGATTGTCTTGATTCCTCATGCTTATCACCTTACGAGTAAAAATTGCTTGATGTCGTCGGTTGATAAATATAGAAGTATAACTTGCTAATTGATATTGTAAAATGACTGGTTGCTCGATAAAATTGATGTACTTAGATTAGTTTGGCCCTAATATTTCGATCCTGCTTGGATTTGAAATTCCGTGGACAAAATTTTTCTAAGGAGGGTAGAGATGTCACTCCCCGTTCCCAGAATATGTATTTTAATACGTGTACGGCTTGAATTTATTTATTTAATATTTATCATATATTTGTTATGTATTTAATTTCCTTAGTTATCTGTTAATTATTTTTCTGTATTTTACTTTCTACACTTGTCTTACTTTTAGTTTATTTTGGCTTGGGTTGGCTTATTTCGGTTTTTGGCGATTCATCTTGAACCCGACCAACCCCTAC
Organism: Iris pallida; assembly: GCA_029216955.1. Classification (NCBI taxonomy): domain Eukaryota; kingdom Viridiplantae; phylum Streptophyta; class Magnoliopsida; order Asparagales; family Iridaceae; genus Iris; species Iris pallida. Next base: position 21,138,082 of record JANAVB010036019.1, read on the forward strand.
CTACCCCATCTTTATTTAAAGCCCCAAACCCATTCTCTCTTTTCATTACATTTTTTCTCATTAACTCTTTCTTCATCCTCCATTACTCCTCCCCACCTACCCAGCCGCATAGGCAAGTACCAACTTGCTTCACGATGGATCTCCAGTATTATTGTTCCATCATCTTCTTTACTTAATCTTAAGTCTCTTTAGTATTTAGTATTTGCAATTTTCATGGCTCATTTCATGTAGATCTTAGTTTAATACATTTTTGATTTCTTGGGTTTCGATCTAGTAAACTTTGTTATTTTTAACTTTTGATGGTTCCATGTTGTAGAGAATTTCGTTCTACCCTATTTTGACCTATGGAAGTCCAGATTTGGACTTGGAAAGAAGGATTTAGGGTGCTTGGAAGTAATTGCTTCAACGGTTCTTTTCTCAAAATTTTGGAGAAGAAGAACAGTGCTTGACCACATGAGCTTCCTAGCCGCATAAGCATTCCTGGCCGCATGCGCTTCCTGGCCGCATGAGCATTCCTGGCCGCATGAGCTTCATGGCCGCTTGAGCATTCCTGGCCGCATGAGCATTCCTAGCCGCATGAGCTTCCTAGCCACATGAGCATTCTTGGCCGCATGAGCTTCCTGGCCGCATGAGCATTCCTGGCCGCATGAGCATTCCTGGCCGCATGAGCTTCCTGGCCGCATGAGCATTCCTGGCCGTATGAGCTTCCTGGCCGCATGAGCATTCCTGGCCACATGAGCATTCCTGGCCGCACGAGCTTCCTGGCCGCATGAGCATTCCTGGTCGCTTGAGCTTCCTGGCCGTATGAGCATTCCGGGCCGCATGAGCATTCATGGCCGCATGAGCTTCCTGGCCGCATGAGCATTCCTGGCCGTATGAGGTACCTGGCCGCATGAGCCTTTCTCGCCGCATGAGCATTCCTGGCCGCATGAGCATTCCTGGACGCATGAGCTTCCTGGCCGCATGAGCATTCCTGGCCGCATGGGCTTGTAAATTCCCAGCCGCGTGAACCAATTACTTTTCGACCGCATGAGCTTGTTATGGGGTCCTTACCCAATCAAGCCGCATAGATGGGCATCCATCTACTGCCATTTATAGTACCTTTTTACGGTTTCTTGTCCCAAATTGATATTGATTGCTATCTTGACTAATGATTGATCATGCATTCCTATTTGGAACTAGAGACTGGCTAGTCGTCTTATTGAATTGAATGAGACACGTTCATGTATGAACCATGAACCATCGTAATCGACTAGCCAATCCGAACATTGGCATATGGACACATGTTAACTTTTCTTTTTCTGCAAAAACAGCGTGTGTATCTCACAGTCAAGGCATGATTATTCCGTTGCTAGGTTTGATTGTTGCATTACGCTATATAAGACCTACAACCTAACCGCACGGGCATCGTTGTAGAGTTGTGCATATCGTACTCTGTACGGAAGTACTCATTCTGAATGATCATGATCCACGGCATGAGATTTCAATCAACCAAGGGATTATTAAGATAAATAAAATCATGATTGCATGGAGAGAATAGATTCCCGAGTTCTTACATGGCAGCCATCTTGGGACAATTAATGCCCCGACATGCTGGCTGGTTCCCAAGATACTGTAAATCTGCCACACGAACAGGGAGTGGTATCTGCTTATATTGTTATATACACTGACGACGGGCGTCCCGCTGGGACTCGTCTAATTCATGATTGGCGCAATTGATTATTGGATAGACTAGCCTTGCTTTAACATTGTAAGAACTGAGGAATCCCTTATTTGCATATTTCCAAGACAACTTGGACATTACAGTAGCAAGCCGTAGTAGTTGCATGGCCTTTTTAAATTGATTTGTTTGTATACTGTAACTACTCTGTTAACTACTGAGACAAGCAGAATGTCAGGACATGATGGGTCAACTTCTGTCCTTGTTTGGTTGGGAAGTTGGCTCGAAGTGTCGTGATATTGTGTGAACCCAGTAGCAAGCAGAGATCTATTTATCATATTCTTAACTCTTACCGCTGGTTCTAATTTCTCATATCGTGCTTCCTTGCGGTACTTGCTATTAGAGGTCTAACCTCACTGGTTTTGCATGGCCAGATTTAGAGCCGGTCCCCGAGGACTCAGCTTACTTTCGCCTCCAGGATGGTCAATACTAGAGGTATGGTCGCAGGAGGACATCAGTGGGTTCCTTGCTTCCCTGCTCGTTTTGTTATTTACTGTACTTATTGTCGTTTGGCACCGACATGTTAGTCGGACTGTCTTGCATTTACCTTTTCGTAATTGTAACTAAGTCAGACTGCAGCTGATAACAAATGTGTATACCTTGATATATCATCTGGCTATGTTTTGTATACCCAGATCTTAAGAATATTTGACTGAGCGTTTGGGACGCCTTACTGCTTTTATCTTATATGTTCGCTATTTCTGCTTCTTTTTTGAATGATTGAGACAATAGATATCGAGTAACCCTAGTGAGACTTTCATGTAGTATGCACCCCCTCATCTTTTAGACAATATTGATTGTATTATATGGCATTCATCTACCCGTAATACGTAGCTGGCTGAGTCACTCCCCCGCTCTCCGGTATTCTGGTTCTTGGGCGTGACACCCATGCAGGTCTGATTTTAGACTTGTGGGGTGTTTTAATTTATAGGATGTCTCAATCACACATGTTCTCCCTTGATCTCATCATTCGTTGTTCTCAACCCTAGCTTGACATTCCAGTATCCTTCGACTTTATTGATCCTTCATGTCCGGTCGTTTGATTGTTCTCTTGTCCCTTTTCTTAGGGGCACTTCGTCCGCATCTGTTAGAACTAGACAGCAACAACAAGGGCAACATGGGCAACATGACTGTGTTGGTCAGCATCAAGGGACAGTACCACCTCAAGAGACTATCCAAGAAAAAGTGATAGTGGAACCAGCAGCTGGACCGCAGTATCCGGAGGTTCCAACACCGCCAATAGTTCTACCTACCCCGGTGGAAGTGGACACACCAGCCCTTCTGGAGATCATGAGAGGGATGATGGCTACTCAGCAACACCAGATGTTGGCCCAGCAGCACATGCACGCTCAGTTACAAGAGCAGAATGTATTACTTAACCAAGGGTTGTAGACGGCTTAGGAAAGAGGGGCGAGGACAGATTCAGGAGCATCAACCAAGTTTTGCAAGTACAACCCCCATCGTTTTGAGGGCACAGAAGATGCCATTTTAGCGGATGCATGCCTTAAGGATATTGAGGCTATTCTGACGACGGCCAAGGTACCGGCGAAAGAACGTGTGGATCAAGTGAAGTTGTTACTTCAGGATCTCGCACATGATTGGTGGGAATCAGAAGAAGTAAGCATCAGACATCCTGTTGGTTGGGACAATTTTGCCACAAGATTCAAGACGAAGTACTATGGAGTGGTGGTTCAGTTTGAGCTACAACAGAAGTTTATCAACCTCAAGCAGGCCGGCAAGGCGGTAGATGCTTATGCAGCAGAGTTCTGCAGATTGAGTAGGTTCGCCCCAGAGATGGTAGCAACGGAGAGCCAGAGGGCTATGAGATTCCAGCAAGGGTTTCATATTGAGCTCTTGCAATTGATAGAGGGGCACAATTACCAGACTTTTGATGAAGTATTGACGGCAACCCGAAGGCATGAGATCACCATTCAGAGGATTGCAGCTAGGACTGGACGTCAGAAGAGATCTCACAATCAGATTGAAGAAGGAGGAGGAGTAGCACCCCGAACAACAGCACCGTCCCCTGGTGTTCGCATTTACGATGTGGCAATGCGAGGGCCAGCACCACCAGCAAGGCAACAACAGCAACATAGGAAGAACCAGCAACCCCCGACGGGCTGCACTTATTGTGGGAAGGTAGGGCACACTATGGATGTGTGTCAGACATTGAACGGGCAGTGTTTGATATGTGGAAGTTTATATCATCAAGTTTCCACATGTCCCATGAATTCGAGGTCAAGAGGACCAGTACAACAATTTCCTGCTCTGACAGCACCAGGGGCAGGCCAGTATCGATGACCAGCGGTGGCAGTGAGACCATTGGCACAGCGCCCATTCATGTCGCAGGCTCAAATGTTTCGACAGCAGGGACCGCCGATACAGCAACACCAGCATCAACAAGGCAAGGGCCAGCAGCAGTACCAGGCTAGGCCGCAGCATGGGAACCAACAAGGAGGTCGAGGGCAGGCATTCACTCTATCCTTGGAAGAGGCATTGGCATCGGAAGATGTTGTGGCAGGTAACATTCTTGTCGCCTCATATCCCGCAGTAGCATTGTTTGATTCGGGAGCATCACACTCATTTATATCTACACAATTTATGACACGACTAGGAAGGAGTTCGAGGCATTGCCAGGGAGGTTGAATATATTCACTGGTAATGGGCTCGTAGAAGTTAGTAGGATTATTCTAGCATGTAGCGTTGTAGTTTGCAGGCGTTCCTTACCCGCCAGGTTGATAGAATTTTATCTTGCAAATTTCGACATTATCTTAGGCATGGACTGGCTGAAAGACAGTCATGCGACAATAATTGTAGTAGAGGGAGTGTATCTTTCGATATTCCAGGCGTGAAGCGGTTCACCTTAGTTAGATCAGGGACAACTCAACAAGGGTATGGAGTAGTAACGGCAATAAAAGAAGTTCTAGTTCCGAAGGTTGTTGAAGAGTTTCTAGATGTATTCCCCGAAGAACTTCCAGGTCTACCCCCGGTCAGGGATATTGAGTTCCATGTAGAATTGGCACCCGGGACTAAACCGATATCAGATCGAGTTTACAGATTGGCAAATTCAGTACAGGCCAAGGTATATCAGCATATAGAAGAACTGAAGAAGAAGAGGTTCATTCAAGCCAGCGTATCACCATGGGCAGCACCAGTGGTACTTGTGGGGAAGAAGGATTGGTCATCCAGATTGTGCATTGACTACAGGAAGCTCAACGCGGCAACAGTGAAGAACAAGTACCCATTACCCAGAATCGACGACTTGTTTGATCAGTTGAGAAGAGCTTGAGTTTTCTCCAAGATAGATCTTCGTTCAGGGTATCATCAAGTGAGGGTTCGGAAGGAGGATATTCCCAAGACAATATTCAGGTCGAAGTATGGGCATTATGAATTCTTAGTAATGCTGTTTGGTTTGACCAATGCTCCAGCAATATTTATGGATTTGATGAACCGCATCTTTATGCCATACTTAGATCAGTTTGTCGTTGTGTTTCTCGACGACATTCTCGTATACTCTGCTAGTGAGAAGGAGCATGAAGACCACCTCCGGAGGGTGTTGCAGGTTCTGAGGGAGAACCAGTTGTACGCCAAGCTCAGCAAGTATGAGTTTTGGATAGATCACATTTTATTTTTGGGTCACATCATATCAGGGACTTGAGTAGGAGTGGATCCCAAGAAGGTAGAAGCAGTAGAGAGTTAGCCAGTACCCAAGACCGTAGCAGATGTGCAGAGTTTCTTTGGATTGGCAGGATATTATAGATGGTTCGTATTAGACTTTGCAAGACTTTCAGCACCCATGACCCGCTTGACACGGAAGGATGTGCCATTCGTCAGGTCGGCCGAATGCCAGGCATCATTTGAGAATCTAAAGGAGAAGTTGATATCAGCTCCTATTCTTATATTGCCAGTTGGGCCCGGAGGTTTTACTGTATATTGTGATGCGTCAGGTAATGGACTTGGATGTGTCCTCATGCAGCATGGGAAGGTGATAGCATATGCATCTAGGCAACTTCGGGACCACGAGAAGAATTATCCAACTCATGACTTGGAGTTGGCGGGAGTAGTATTTGCTTTGAAGCTATGGAGGTATTACTTGTACGGTGATCGAGTGGACATGTACACAGACCACAAAAGTCTGAAGTACATCTTTACTCAGAAGAAACTGAACATGAGGCAGAGAAGATGGTTGGAGTTGATCAAGGATTACGACGTGGAGCTTCAGTATCATCCAGGCAAGGCTAACGTGGTAGCAGATGCTCTCAGCAGAAGAGGCATCGTATTTATATTGATAACGCAAAAGCACATCTTAGAAGACCTTCAGGAGATAGGCATCGAAGTTATACTTCCTAGTGACGTAGGAATTCTAGCAAGCCTACAAGTTCAATCCGACTTGGTAGACACGATCAAGGCAGCTCAGGCACAGGCCCCAAAGATTCAGAAGCTTAGGGCAAAATGTGAGTCAGGACTCAGAAAGGAGATGCAAATCCATAAAGATGGTACACTTAGGTTTGGATCACGTCTATGTGTGCCTAGTGGAGATATCAGACAGGAAATTATGACAGAAGCTCACAGCTTCCAGTATTCTATAAACCCTGGAGGGACCAAGATGTACCAAGATATCAAGCAGCACTTCTGGTGGAACGGGATAAAGAGGAAGATATCTAGATTCGTTTCCCGTTGCTTGATATGTCAGCAAGTGAAGACAGAACAGCAGAGGCCAGCTGGACTATTGCAACTGCTTCCTATTCCGGAATGGAAGTGAGAGCATATCACAATAGACTTTGTGACCGGTTAATTGAGATCGCCAAGTGGTAAAGATGCTATTTGGGTGATAGTAGATCGGTTTACGAAAGTTGCACATTTTCTTCCTTTCAGAGTAGGGCAATTTACAGAAAAGTTGGCGGAGTTGTATATACAGCAAATAGTCAGGCAGCATGGAGTCCCTGTCAGTATTGTGTCAGATAGAGATACCCGTTTTATATCACAATTTTGGAAGAGTCTACATCATAGTCTGGGTACCAAGTTAAGATTTAGCACAGCTTACCATCCACAGACAAACGGGAAATCAGAAAGAACAATTCAGACTTTAGAAGATATGTTGCGAGCTTGCACCCTAGATTTTAGAGGATCTTGGGAGAGCCACCTACACCTAGTCGACTTCTCGTATAACAACAGTTATCAAACCAGTATCCAGATAGCGCCATTTGAAGCACTGTATGGTAAGAAGTGTAGGTTGCCACTAGCATGGAATGATATCGGGGAGAGAAAGATGCTAGGCCCATAAATGATTATTCAAACAGTTGAAGTGGTTAAGGGAATTATAAAGGGACTTCGAGTTGCGCAAGATCGACATTGTTATTGGGCGGACCAGCATCGTAGGCCGGTAGAATTTTCTGTTGAGGACCACGTGTTCTTGCGGATCTCACCTACCCGTAGGGTCATTAGATTTGGCATTCGTGGGAAGTTGAGTCCGCGATACGTGGGCCCATTTGCTATCCTTGATCGAATAGACGATGTTGCTTATCGTTTATCCCTTCCACCTTCGTTACGAGAGGTGCATGATATGTTCCATGTATCTCAGTTGCGTAGGTATGTATCAGACCCAAGCCATATCCTTGATCATTCAGAGCTGGTTGTTGGTACCAACCTGTCTTACGAGGAACAGCCTGTGTCCGTTTTGTACCGAAGAGAGACGATACTCAAGAACCGAACAATTAGCCTTATCCGGGTTGCTTGGGGTCATCACTCTTTAGGGGAGTCAACGTGGGAACGTGAGGATGATATCCGATCACGGTATCCGCACCTGTTTGACTCACAAGGTATATTTCTTCCCGTATTGTCACGCCCCAGAACCAGAAAACTGGAGAGCGGGGGCAGACATAGCCATCTACGTATATTGAAATGGAAACTACCTCGACATACGGTCGCAGCTGTCTAGATATATGAGGGTTTACTACAAGCCAACAGTCTCTTATGGTCATGAACAAGCCTAATGTCTCAATCACAACAAGTAAGTAAGGTCGCAAGATGTATGATCATTAAATATACAATAATAAGGCATCCCAAATATTACATATTCAGCTGATCATGAAGCTAGTCGTTACAAAATGTTAGGACTAGCAAGAGTTTAGTCGTACATGATCAACCCTAGGATTTGTTAATCATGTTCACAGCCCGTAGGCAGACAGTAAGTAAAGTGCATCGAGCTAACAGGTGTTCGTCGGCTAAACGCCTCAAAAGAATAGTTTTACAATAAAGTGGGCAAGACAAAAAGGAAAACCCACTCTTGGCCCGGGTTCCGTCTAGTTGTCACCATCGGACTGGAAGCTTGGTAGATCCTCGGGAGCTGCTCCGAAATCTGGCCACACAAAACCAGCTGGGTCAACCCCAGAAAGAGCAAGTGCCACAAGGGGGCCACGAAATAAGAACCAAAGGCCAGCAATTAGCACAAGAAAGTCTAATAGTAAAACTAAAATTTACGAAAGCATGTCGGGATGATATACGACGAGATAACCATGGAGCTATTCCGATAACCAGGTTACAACCCGTAAACCAAACAAGGACCGGGGTTGTAACTCTTCACCTGAACAGAACTTGGTTTCCCACCATTTATCGGCAAGATAATAATGTAAGAAATCAAGACAGGAAGCAATCTTGTACTGGATCAAGACATGGCTAGACTGGTTATGCCTCATTCAATCAATCACGGCCAAGCAGATACTACGGCTTACTACTTTAACTAACTTGGGTTATCACAGGCCTAATTACTAACAAGATACAGTGAGATTATTCCACAGCCACAAGCCCTGCAGACCATCCAGGTTACCCAGGTCGAAAATTAGGGGTTGCATTTATGTGGGTACATCGTCCAGGAACGTATGTACCCTTACGTGACTTAGAAGGTGCAACACATGACAGTGTGCTGGAAATGCGCCCTACTCGTCGGCAGGTTACAGATCCCAAGAGCGCCCAGGTAACGGGATTGCCTGTAGCTGTGTCATCTCTTCATGACTACTGTGTTATTCTAGTTATTAACCTTAATCCATTTTAGTAGGTACTCCTGACCGTGGTACTCAGGAGTTCCATCCTAGACATGATGCAAGACAAGACAAGTGGATTTAACAAGCAAGCAAGAAAAAACTACCCACGGTGTCAAGGCATGTCAGGTTAAGTTAGCCGTCGCAACAGCGTTAAGTTATCAAGTCATGCTACAAGTCAGGAGTGCGCCGCCATGGGCCACTATCAAGTTATCAAGTCACAAGGATTAATTACAAGTTACAAGTTAGGTGTGCACCCCACTGGGTCACTAGCAAGGAGATCAGAGAATACCAAAATCATAATCCACAGAAAACCCCGAGAACCGTACTAGTCACAAACAATTACTTGAAAACCGTGTTAGGCCGTGTCGGGTCAAGATAGTCGTGCTGTGTTGAACAGATCTCAGGAAAACTTAATCCACAAACAAAGAAACCAAGTCAAGAAACAAAACCAATACTCCTAGAGCCAATGGGTTAAGCAAGGGGTCAGGAAAGCAGCGTACGCACAAGGGCACGCACGCAGAGGAGCAGCGTACGCATAAGGGCACGCACGCAGGGAAGCTGCGTACGCACAAAAGGCACGCACGCAGGAGAGCTGCGTACGCACAAAGGCACGCACGCAGGAGAGCTGCGTACGCGCAAAAGCACGCACGCAGGAGAGCTGCGTACGCGCAAAAGCACGCACGTATGAGAGCTGCGTACGTGCAAAAGCACGCACGCAGGAGTGCTGCGTACGCACAAAGGCACGCACGCAAGGGAGTTGCGTACGCGCAAAAGCACGCACGCAAGGGAGCTGCGTACGCACAAAAGCATGCACGCAAGGGAGCTGCGTACGCGCAAAAGCACGCACGCAGGAGAGCTGCGTACGCGCAAAAGTATGCATGTAGGAGAGCTGCGTACGCATAAAAGCACGTACGTAAGGGAGCTGCGTACGCGCAAAAGCACGCACGCAAGGGAAAGGGTCTTCTTCCCCATGGCTGAGAAGAAGCTCCAATGGCTCCCAAAACTTCAAAACATCACCACTTGGCCATCCGAACTCCAAATCCGAATTTCCAAAGTTCCAATCAGGGTGGAATTGAACTCTCTTCCACATGAAAACATCAAAACCCATAAAAATCCAACTTAAATAGATCAAAACCATACAAAACCGAAAATAGGGAAAACTTAGATCTAGAACAATGGAGACTCCAAATCATAAAATACCAAGTTCTAATGTTGATCACCATGTCCTAATCTAGCTAATGTACAAATAAAAGAGGGTTCTCATGTGGTGGCAAGGTGCACTTGCCTATGGGTGGGTGTTGTGTAGAGGAAGGAGAAGAGTGTTGTGTAGAGGAATGAGAAGAAGAAATTAATGGAGGTTTATGAGGAGAGAGAAAAAGTTGGTGGATTTTTAAAGAGGGTGGGATGTGGTGTGTTGAGGGTGGAGTATAGGCTAAGGTGTTCCAATACACATTAAACCAAATCAAACCAAATCCAATTAAAACCGAGCCATGTCAAAACCCAAAATACGAAAAATACCGAAATTCCATAAGTTGAGAAAAATAAAAATATATGCCAAAATCCAGATACGGGTATAAATACGAAATACAGAAAAATATGGGAAATGAGGGTGACAACTCTACCCACCTTAAAAGAATTCCGTCCTCAGAATTTAATCAAGGAGCTAGAGATTGTCACGACAAGCTACATTAAGCACAGGCAAGTTACACTAAGCAGTTCAATCACACAATCATACAATGCAAGCAAGGAAGGGAAAACGTAAGGCATAAGAAAGACATTATACCTCACGAGTCAAACAGGTAGGGATATCGCGATCGGATGTCGTCCTCACGCTCCCACGGTGACTCACCTAGAGAGTGATGACCCCAAGCAACACGGACTAATTTAATAGTCTTGTTCTTGAGTATCTTCTCCCTTCGATCCAATATAGACACGGGCCTCTCCTCATACGAAAGGTTGGTACCAACAACCAATTCCGAATGGTCTAGGATGTGGCTCGGGTCCGGAATATACCGTCGTAATTGGGACACATGGAATACATCATGCACCTCACTTAGCGAAGGCGAAAGAGCGAGACGATAGGATACATCTCCTACTCGCTCTAGAATATCGAACGACGCTATATACCTAGGACTAAGCTTTCCCTGTACGCCAAAGCGAATGACGCCGCGGTTAGACGAGATCCTAAGGAATATATGGTCACCGACAGCAAATTCTAAGAGACGTCGATGAGCATCGGCCCAATAGCGCTGGCGGTCCTGGGCAATTCGGAGGTGATTTCTGACCTTCCTAACCACTTCAACCGTCTAGAAAATCAATTCAGGTCCGAGCATCTGCCTCTCCCCGACATCGTCCCATGCTAGCGGGGATCTGTATTTTCTGCCATAAAGAGCCTCGAAAGGTGCCATCTGGATACTGGCCTGATAACTGTTATTATACGAGAATTTTACCAGGTGCAGATAATTCTCCCATGAACCGCCGAAGTCAAGGGTACAGGATCTCAACATATCTTCAAGAATCTGGATTGTGCGCTCTGATTGACCATCCGTCTGCGGGTGATAAGCTGAGCTGAATTGAAGGCAAGTTCCCAAACTCTTCCGCAAACTGTGCCAAAAGTGTGAGGTGAATCTTGAATCCCTGTCCGAGGTGATGCTGACTGGTACACCGTGAAGCCTGACGATCTGCCTGAGATACATCTCTGCTAACTGCACCGTCGACTGTCCAACTCTGAATGGGAGAAAGTGTGCCACCTTGGTAAGCCTGTCCACAATTACCCAAATAGCATCTCTGCCGGCCGGAGATCTGGGCAATCCGGTCACGAAATCCATGGTTATATGTTCCCATATCCATTCTGGGATCGGTAAGGGTTGAAGAAGTCCAGCGGGCCTCTTATGTTCAGCTTTAACCTGTTGGCAAACCAAACACCGAGAGACAAATCGGGCTATCTCCTTCTTTATGCCATTCCACTAGAAATGCTGACGAATATCACGGTACATCTTCGTACCACCCGGATGAATAGAATATTGCAAACTGTGGGCTTCTGCCATGACTTCATGTCTAATATCTCTACTGGGTACACAAAGACGAGTGCCGTAGCGAAGTGTACCGTCTTCATGGATACATAACTCTGGCCATGTCAAAACCTAAAATACAAGAAATACCGAAATTCCATAAGTTGAGAAAAATAAAAATACATGCCAAAATCCAGATGCGGGTATAAATACAAAATACGGGAAAATATGGGAAATGAGGGTGACACGTATACCTTGATTGTCTTAAATACTCATGCTTGTCATCTTATGAGTAGAATTACTTGATGTCGTAGATTGTTAAACATTGATATGTTACCTGCTATTGACATTGTAAAATGGTTGCTTGCTTAAATTGCTTGTAATTAGATTAGTTGAGCTCTGATGTTTCTATCCTGCTTGGATTTGAAATTCCGAGGACAGAATTTTTCTAAGGAGGATAGATATGACACTTTCCATTCCCAGAATACGTATTTTAATACATGTACTACTTGAATGTATTTATTTAATATTTATCAGGTATTATTATGTATTTAAATTCCTTTAATTTTGTGCTAGTTATTTTTCTGTATTTTACTTTCTGAATTTACTTTCTGCTTTGCTTTTGGGTTCAACATGAGTTGGTCTCTTTTCCAGCCTTGGATGGTTCAACATGAACCCACCTACCACCACCCCCATTTAAGCCCCATCCCCTTTCTCTCTCTTTATTACTTCTTCTCATTACTCTTTTTCTTCCTCATAACTCCCCCACCAACCTAGGAGAGCTAGGCAAGTACAACTAGCTTCTTGATGGATCTCCACTTTTGTTGTTCCATTGTCTTTCTCACAAGATTTTTAGATACATTAGTACTTAGCATTTTCAATTTCCATGGCTCATTGTGTGTAGATCTAAACTTGTATTTTTTAGATTTTTGGGTTTTGATCTAGCTAACCTTGTTATTTTCAAGTTTTGATGGTTCTATGTTGTAGAGAATCTCGTTCTACCCTATTTTGACCTTTTGGGCTTGGAATGAAGGATTTAGAGAGCTTGGAAGCAATGGCTTCCATGGTTCTGTTCTCGAAAGTGGAGAAGAAGAACAGTGTTGAGCCGTATGGCTTGTGCGACCCAGGCACATAAAATTCTTAGCTGTATGGCAGTACTTGACCGCATGGAATTTTATGCGGCAAGTCTTCCAGCTGCAGGGCAATATCTGCCGCATGAGCTCGCTTGAAACATTATCTCATAAAACCTTGGTAACTTCTCGAGCTGCATGGCTCTGCTCGACCGAAGCCACATAAGACTTGCACTCTTTCGGCCGCATAAGGCTCTGTCCTTTTCAGCCGCATGAGCCTAACTTCTGAGCCGCATGGCATTGATTTCCCCAACCACATGAAGTTTACCGACAACCACAAATGACCCGTCTCCCCGCAGCCGCATAAGGCATTGGCTTGAATTAGCCGCATAGCTATCATATTTCCCAGCCGCATATGGCATTGGCTTGAATTAGCCGCATAGCTATCATATTTCCCAGCCGCATACGGCATTGGCTTGAATTAGCCGCATAGCTATCATTTGTTCCGGCCGTATGAATTTTGAGACCTGAGCCTCATAGGGCCCAGATCCTCTATCCGTATAGACTCGATTTCTTGAGCCGTATGGACTTAGTTTCTCAGCCGCATAACTTTACTTTTTCTCAGCCGCATGGCTGGGTTGGTTTCAGCCGCATGAGCACGTATCTTTTCAGCCGCATGAGCGCGTATCTTTTCAGCCACAGGAGCGCGTATCTTTCCAGCAGCATGAGCATATCTTTTTCCGCCGCATGAGCATATATTTCCTAGCCGCATGAGACCCTATTTTCTCGGCCGCATGAACTCTAGCCCATAATGCCTTTTGGCTGATTCTTGTCCTGAATTGACATTGATTGACGTTGATTGTGACCTTGACTAATAATTGATCATGCGTTCCTAGTTGGAACTAAGAGACTGGCTAGTCGTCTTATTGAATTGAATGAGACACGTTCATATTAACTATGAACTATTGTAATCGATTGGTCGATCCCGAATATTGGCATATAGGCACGTGCATGCTTCAATTTATTTTTCTACAAAGCAGCATGTATACTTTATGGTCAAAGCATGATTATTCTGTGGCTAGGTTTGATTGTTGCATTACGCTATGTCAGACCTACAACCTAGCCGTACGGACATCGTTGTTGAGTTATGTATATTGTACTTGTACGAAAGTACTCATTTTGAAGGACCTTGATCCACGGCATGGGATTTTACTTAACATAGAGGCTACTAAGTTAAATAAAATAATTATTGCATGGAGAGAATGGATTCCCGAGTTCTTACATGGCAGCTATCTTTGTATATTGATGACGGATGTCCCGCTGGATTCCCGAGTTCTTACATGGTTCACACAGATACTGCAAATCTGCCACATGGGTAGGGAATGGTATCTGCGTATATTATTTATTGTATATTGATGACGGACGTCCCGCTGGGACTCGTCTTATTCATGATTGGCACAATTGATTGATTGGGTAGACTAGCCTTTCTTGTACATAGTAAGAACTGAGGAATCCTCATTGCATATTTCCTGGATAACTTGGAATCTCACAGTAGCAAGCCGTAGCAGTTCTATGGCCATTTATGTTGACTTGTCTGTGTACTGTATTTACTCTGTTAACTATCGAGATGATCAGAATATCAGGACATGACGGGTCAACTTCTGTCCTTGTTTGGTTGGGAAGTTGGCTTGAAGTATCGTGATGTTATGTGAATCCCAGTAGTAAGTGGAGACTACTTATTATATTCCTAATATTATTGCTGGTTCTAAATCCTCATATCGTGCTTCCTTGCGGTACTTTCTTTTAGAGGTCTAACCTCTCTGGTTTTGTATGGCCATATTTAGAGCCGGTTTTCGAGGACTCGGCTTACTTCCACCTCCAAGATGGTCAATACTAAAGGAATGATCGCAGGAGGACACGAGTGGGTTCCTTAATTCCCTGTTCATTTTGTTACTTATTTTATACTTTGCCGTTTGGCACCGACATGTTAGTCGGATCGACTTGTACTTACTTTTACATAATTGTAACTAAGTCAGGCTGCAGTTGATAACAATTGTGTATACTTTGCTACATCATCTGGCTATGTTTTGTAAAGTCAGATGTCAAGAACATTTTGATCGAGCGTTTGGGACGCCTTACTGCTTTATCTTACATGTTCTCTCTTTCTGTTTCTTGTTTGAATGATTGAGACAATAGATGTGAAGAGACCATAGTGAGATTTTCATGTAGTATGAACCCCCTCGTCTTTTATACAGCATTGATCGTATTATACGATATTCATCTTCCCGAAATACGTAGCTAGCTGAGTCATTCCCCCGCTCTCCAGTATTCTGGTTCTGGGACGTGATAAAATAGGACTCATCTACTATGTCTGGTTATATATACTCATCGGATACTCAGGATACCAGGCGAGTACATTCTCTGACCATTTCATACTTGATAGGATTTATATTTACGCTCTAGATTACTTTACTTGATGTTGTCACGTTGTTAACACGGATTGGTACCATATGGATCCCTTCATGAGATGTCATCCCCCTCGGGGGCATCGGGTTACGTCATGTAATATGCATTTCACTTTCATCATGTACTCTGGTGCTTTCACCATTTATGTTCACTTTTGTGATTTATGTACTCTCGTGTTCACAGAGCCCCTCATGTATACTTTATGTGCACCCATTTATGGGCCCCCATTATGTACAATAACAAAACTTCTCGGGATCCTTGTGTATTGATTGGAGTACCGGGGAGTATAAATGGTCATGTGAATAATTCCAAAGTAGTATAATCATGTGCAAACTCTTAGAATAATCATGTACAAATTTAAGCCATTCACATGTCTATCTTGTACTCTACATCACTAGCCACTGTTAGTTCTTTACTTATAGTAGATATTTCATAAAGTCATCTCTTTTACTTCATATATATTCTTCAGCGTTTCAAGTATCTTACTCTATAGCATGCTTACATTTCCTGTCAAATTATGAATTTCGTGAGATATATTGTGCTCGTTCCTATCCTGACTGGACCTGTTGAAATATTACATATGACATTGAGGAGTTCTGTCCTACATACTACGGAGCAGGTCTAGATGACCCCTGCGAACTGGACTCCCAAGAGAACTCAGTCCTTGTAGAGGACATTACTCCAGTAGTCTAGGCTAGCTAGCTAGACTAGTTATCTTACTTTATTGTCTTATCTTATTTTGGATACAGAATGTACTCATTTGGGATTTTGTTATTCTGGATGTTCTGGAGATATTATCTTAGATACTTAGACTTCTTCTCCTATTGTATTTCTTTTGGCGACTTACATATCCATCTATCTAATGGTATTTTCTGTTGGCCAAATGATTGTATCATATTTTTGAATATGGTTAATCTGTTAAGTTTAGCATTTTATTATCACTAATCTTTATACCATCACTATAGCATTTCTACTTCTACTTATATAAGTGGTGATATTTGCCTATTGTTTTACATATTAGTGATACTAGTTTTCATTATGGTATCACTAATACTTATGCTATCACTATTGTAAGCATTTGTCCTAATGTGTATTAAATTTATCATACTTGCTACTGTGTATATTGCTTTGTTCGTCTAACATGTACATGCAGAAAAGCAATAAGCAAGATCAATGTGGACATATGCAATGAAGAAATCATGGTGGGCCAAAGACGACGGATCCCACAAGATTTCTCTGAACCACCCGACGACATCTCCGGAGCCACGCACTTGGGGGTTCCGCTGCCCGGTCAGCGGACGGGGGTCCAAGGGGCAGCGCCCCTCGTAGGGGGTTCGAGGGCAAAGCCCCCTAAAGGTATTCAGTTTTCACAAACTGGATATCTTTGGACAGCTGCCGTCAAGGAAAAAAGTCAGCACCTATCAAAGGAAGAAGCCAAGCCAAGCCATCATCATTTCACGACTCTGAAGAAGCCTGCACCTGCCTAAGTATATCTGGAGTCTATAATGAGTATTAGGAATAATTGTAAACACAAAAAATGGTTGGCAAAATCGAAAGCTAGGGTATAAATTAGCCCAGGATCATTTTCGGATGAAAACCGACATACCGACGGTATACCGGTCCATACCGACGGTATACTGATTTTGTTCACAGAAAGTTTCTGTCTACAAAATCGGCATACCGACGGCATACCGGTTAATACCGACAGTATACCGGTTTAGTAACGTTGAAATTCCAACGGTCGAAAATCCGAGCAATTAATGATCCTAACGGCTATATTTCTAGCCGTTGCATTCCAGACCGGTATACCGGCGGTATGCCGGTTCGCAGACTGAAAATTTGCCTTGAGCTCTTTTTAATGCTTTGGTTATAAATATCCTTGAACCCCTTCATTCAAGGATGATGCTTTAAGCCTAAAAATTTCTAAACCACCAAAGTCTATCCACAAACAACTCTACAAAGCATTCATTTGCCATCCACAAATTGTGTTAAAGTTATTGAGTTGAAAAGTAAGATCTTCATCTTATTGTATAAGGAAATCAAAACCTATTGTAAAAGGTTGAAGTTGGAGAGTCTTCGTATCCAAACTCTCGGTTGAATTTGGAGAGTCTTCGTATCCAAACTCTCGGTTGAAGTCGGAGAGGCCTTCGGATTAAAGCTCTCGTGTAAGAAGTTGGCGAGTTCTTCGGATCCAAACTCGTGTGTAATTATTTACTCAAATAGTGGATTAAAGCCGGAGAGAATTTCGGGACTAGAGTGCCTCTTGGGAGGATACCACGATATATCGTGTGTCGGTATTATTATTGCTTCTTCTCTTGTACTTATATTTTTAAATTGCCCATTAACTTGTGCTAAGTGCTTGATTAGTCAGCTTGATCCTATTCACCCCCCCTCTAGGGTTCCTACAATTGGTATCAGAGCGAGGACTCTATTGTTAGGCTTAACATCCTTAGAGTATCCTTGTTATTTTTCTATGGCATCGTATTCCTTCCACTTCTCCTCCGATAAAGAGGGTTTTACTTCTAGTAGGATAGACAATCATGTTTCTTCTAAATACAAGAAATGCTCTAAGTGGAAAGCCCTGGCTAAAAAATCCTTAGAGATTCTTAACAACCTTTATTCTACAAATGAAGAACATTCTGAAAAGGTTGTTCATTTAGAAGAAGCAAATGAGTTTTTGAGAAATGAAAACAATATTTTATTATCTAGACTTGATTCTCAAAACTCATCTTGTGTTTCTTTAAAGAGTTTGAATAAGGCTTTAATTTTGAAAATCAAATCTCTTTCCTTATCAATAGAAGATCTTAAGAGGCAAACTCATGAGCTAAATCATTTGCATGGTTCTTCTATTGACTCTTTAAAGAAACAAAATGATGATTTTATTTCTAGAATTTTTTATTTGAAAAAGAAAATAATTCTTTAAATGTTAAATTTGATTCTCTTACTTGTATGCATGATGATTTGATATTAGAACATGATATTCTTAAGTCCAAATCCATGCATGCTCACTCTAAATATATTCATCAATCTAGTATGTCACATGTTCATAATCATGCTCATTCCGATACATGTGCACATACTAGTATGAGGTGCTTCTATTGCTCTCGTATTGGACACATGAGTTTAACTTGTCCTATTCTTAGGAATTTTTGTACCAATGCTAGAGTAAATAGTATATGGGTCCCTAAAGCTAAAAAAAGTGGAACCAAGTTTATTTGGATACCAAAGTCTTCGCCTAATGTTGTAGGTGGAGCTTCTTGTATCGGGACATAGCACCAAGGAGCGTGTTGGTGGTTGCAAAGATCAAAGGTCATCTTCTAAGCAATTGCACCAACATGCTAATTGATTCTCTTTAAATGGTTTATATTTGTAGAGTCGAGCATGTTTCTCTTGATGTCTTGCTACTAGCTCACATTGATATCCTTAGTTGCTTATTGTATAAATCAATGTGGGATATAATACTAGCATGCTTAGTTAATTTTCTTATTATTTCTTTTATCTAGCATGACTAGTTACTTAGCTTAAATGTTTAGTTCACACTTGTATTTTATCACTCATTTTCTATTAAGTGTGACACATTTAATTTATGCATGCTTGTTATTCTTAATCTCTATATTATGAAGCATGCATATCACTGTAGTCCATAGGAGCTTGATTTTGATTTGAGTTAATATGATTTTAACTCCCCGTCTTTAAAGTTTTTGAGAATAGTTACTTCTTACCGATTTCTTCATAATATGTAATATTTACTTTAAATCGGTATTTGTGAATATATATGTTTAGCACAAGCTTCTTATCACTTGACAAGTATACACTTAAACTTCCATTTTAACCTTGTGCTTACATAATATATTCATTATTGATTCTCATACTTTATCTTGATTATCTTCTTGAGAATCAATTATGTCTTTGCCTAATGAAGTTTATTTATACATGTTTTTGAATTTGTAATGGTTTTTCAAATATTCATTAAGGATACATGACTATATACATTAAATTTCCATCTACATATAGTTCATGTATCTCTTATATTGATATCTATTTTTGTATAAATACCTTTATGTAGGCATATGAGTTAAGCTAAAGTTTTATATTAACTTGAAGAGTATTTATTCATACTTGTTACTTTTAAACTTGTGCTTAAATCATACTCTAGCTATTGATTCTTTTGATCAAATTTGTGTATCTCTTTTTGAATCAATAAGCTTTTTCCTTAAAGCTTTCTTTTAATGATGTCTTTTTAGCTTTTTGGTTGACTTTATGGATACATATTTTTTTCTTGATTCTTGAATCTTCTCATCTATGCCTATTTATATATATAGTTTTAACTATGTGATTCCTAACTTTTAATTTGTATTGATTTTATACCTTTAAGTTGGGATGTTGAGAGAAATCTTTATTAGTGTCTTGTTCATGACTATTTATGAAAGTTCTTTTAAGGATCATATATTTTTGTGCCTTACCTTGTATGTTGATTTTACCTCTTATATTAGTGCATATTTTTTAGTCTATATCTTTTCACTTTTCTTTGGTGCACTATGAAAGCTCTTTGAAAATTTGATTTTATAGAGAGACGAAAAATTCGACGGATTTTTTGTATAATCCGACGGATCATCCGACTGCAAACAGCAAGTTCGTAAGCAATAGTTCGGATCATCCGACGAATATCCACGAAAATCTGATGGATAATCCGATCAATTCCAGCAGCTTTGTGAGCACTAAATTCGGATAATCCGCCGGACTTCCGCTGAAATCCGACGGATAATCCGATCAGCTTTCTTATTTTTAATGTGCTTTCCTTGCTCATTCCTTGGGTTTATGCTTCTTTGGAATTATGTTTCCCAATGATATTGTTGTAGCACATGAGAATCCATGTAATTGATACATCATATGTCTTATGTCCTTAGCTACTATGGTTTGAGCTGTTGGTTAGAGACCTCCCATTTCTAGAGAATACACTTATTTCATAATGGCTATAATAATTTTGCATTCTCTAAATCGATCTATTATTTCATTATCTTGGGTTAATCTCTATACTTGGCAAATAGATTTATTTTATTTGTATTTACATGAATATCTCTTTTGGCCTATACTTGATAAGAGTCTAATTCTTTCTATTTTGTTATCTTATACTCTTATCCTTGCTTAATAAAGAGTCTACAAATCATTTTGATCATTCAAAATGTATTATACTTGTTGAGAACTCTTTGCTTAAGCAAGTATTTTTAGTGTTAGTGACTTAAGATTTAATGAGCACATTTATCTTGTTAATGGCTTCCCTCATTAATCTTATTTGGATTATATAGTTTGCTTATTTGTGATTCCTTGTTTTTTTAACTTTCTTCCATACTAGTCATTAGCAAGTCTCACTTAAATTTTTCTCACTTTTTGAGTCATAATTTTATCGTATTATCATTATATCTCTTTAGATTGAATGTGTGATCATTTTGAGATTGACTCTTTTCCATATTTTTCATTGATCTGTAAGATTCTTTATAAATATGGATTTTGAACTTGCTCTTGATGAGATTTATCATTGGATCATGTTTATTCATTTGTTTACTTTATGAATGATCCTAATGATTAATTAGTCTTAAATTATCTAGTTATGAGATTATCAAGTTAATTTATTACTCTACTTTGACTACTCATGGTTTATCACATATGACCTTTGCTATTTAAACTTTATGGGTTATTAATTTACCATTAACAAGGTTTAGATTTATCCGTTGTTGGATAAATATGTGGTACAATAGATCTAGTCCATGCAAAGTAATAAATTGGTTGATTCTTTCTTGATTAGATAATCATCGACATGATATTTGAGGTTTATTTTTATTTTATTTTTGAGCAATATTTTGACTCTCATCATGATTGATTTAACTGTCCTTATTCTCTTTCATGATGACATCTTTCTCAAAAGGTAACATACATTAATATATCATATTTAAATATGAGTTACTTCTACATAGGTTAGTGTATGTCATCTTTTGATTACATGTGCTAAATTGGAATATTCTTTTGATTTTTCATCTTTAGTAAGTATTAATTGGATCTCTTCTTGACTAAAGATGATATTATTCATTTTATGACGATTTTATAGCCTTATATGCATTGAGCAAGGGGGAGAAATCCATAGTTGATTTACCCCTAGATTTTGATGCTATAAGTGCTTTGAAATTAGTTACGCATATTTTGAGGTGGAGCAAATAAATTATTTTAATTCATCTATACCCTCTAATATGTCGTATACATAGTTTATCATGGACCCATATTTTCTTTATTTTTATATCTTATTGATTGAGGTCATGATATTTTTATTTTGAAGGGTTTATGAGAGTGTATGTTATTGTCCTTATTATCTTATCTCTCTCTTTCATATGGGATAAATATGTCAACTTGCTAATATTAACTTTCAGATCTTATCTTGATGAATATGATGCTTTCGTTGATTTGGCTTTTCTTTCATGCTTAATTGATTTGCCTTTCCTTGTTGAGGACTTATCCAAATTCATGATTTTTATCAACTTTGGTAGTACTTTGAGGGGTAGCATTCAAGTCGACTGAATTTCTCTTTCTCAAGTATTTTTTTCCTTTACCTTCATGTTTATCTAAAGGGTATTCATATAGCATGATAAGGTAATTGAGTTCAAATGCATGAACTTGGATAAGCATATAGATTTTGCAAATAATGCGATTACTTTCTATCAATTGCAATATTTTTCATTGATCATTCTTTTGTTTTGTTCCACTATTTATTTGTGGACAATTATGATTAATGGTTTCTTTGATCAATGTTTCAAGTTTACATCTTTTCAATTGGTATAAAGTTTATTTAATTTCCTATCTCAATTGGTATATATTAGTTGCAATTATCTATTCCTCATGGCTTTTGTTTGAAGTCCTTTATTTCATAGTTCTCCTCTAAAACTAGGACAATATTTCATATCCTATTGTGTTTTGGATTTATTCCTTGGATTTCAAGTTGGTAAACTACTTATTTCTTGTTTTTCAAATACTTTTAGTTTTACCAGCCATTTTGTGTTTTGACAAGCAATTTTCTATTTTAGTACGCTACATTTGGTATGTAGTTTTATATACTTGTCTTTACACACTTCTCCCATTGTTCCATAATTAGTATATCTTGATCATGATTGTCTATGCCTTCATCACGCTCTGATTTATGTACTTAAGATTGATTTCTTATCTTTTAGTACAAGGGAGCGTACTTTTGATCATGTCAAAGGGGGAGAAGTCGGAGAGGTTGGCTATGCCTTCATCACGCCCTACAAAGCTTTCATTTGCCATCCACAAATTGTGTTAGAGTTATTGAGTTGAAAAGTAAGATCTTCATCTTATTGTATAAGGAGATCAAAACCTGTTGTGAAAGGTTGAAGTTGGAGAGTCTTTGTATCCAAACTCTCGGTTGAAGTTGGAGAGTCTTCGTATCCAAACTCTCGGTTGAAGTCGGAGAGGCCTTCGGATTAAAGCTCTCGGGTAAGAAGTTGGCGAGTTCTTCGGATCCAAACTCGTGTGTAACTATTTACTCAAATAGTGGATTAAAGCCGGAGAGAGTTCCGGGACTGGAGTGCCTCTTGGAAGGATACCAGGATATATCGTGTGTCGGTATTGTTATTGCTTCTTCTCTTGCACTTATATTTTTAAATTGCCCATTAGCTTGTGCTAAGTGCTTGATTAGTCAGCTAGACCCTATTCACCCCCCTCTAGGGTTCCTACATTTTCTTCCTTAGTTGTGATTGAGTTGTACGTTTCTATATTGTCCTCCATTCGGAGCATATATATTGTACAGGTACCTTATAATCGTTAGATATATGTGACATAGGACAATGTTCTACCGCCGACACTGTGGTGTAGGCTGGACGTACCCACTTCTTGTGCCCCTATACTGGGTACAGTTTGTGACAATTCATTTTTGTACTGTTGTTCAGTTTGGTGCTGTTGTTCAATTTGATAATGTTGTTCAGTTTGGTACTACTACTTACAATTCTTGATTCATTTTTGTACTGTTGTTCAGTTTTGTACTGTTGTTCAGTTTGACACATTTGTGTATTTTACAATTTCTATGTACCACTACATCCATAATGAAACTATGCAGGCTAATATGTGTCTTAGTTATAAAAGGAATGTCATATCCTTTCTTAGTTATCTACACTGTTTGCAAAAACAAAATTTGTTTAGTCCAAACTTGTAAAAGAGTACAAAGTACAATAAATTCTGGGGAAGTACAACTTTAGCAATCTGATCAGAAGATGATCACTTTATCCCTTGGACTATGTGAACTTGAAGACTGTAGCCTCTAGAGAACGCAGCAGCAATTTTGTAAGAGTTCTTGATCTCTGTGTGTGTCCCTTTGATAATGATTGGAAAATTTATTTATAGAGTTCTTGAAATAACTGTTTTGGCAGTTATTCTAATGGTGCACGAAGCTGGATTGCGCCACATTGAGTTCCGCTAACCTCCTGTTGTGCCAACTTTCATTCAGTTGTCAATCGTGTACTAACTGTATTTAGACGTGTGGCATCATATGATTGAGATGCACATGGTCGTGTACAGGATAGTAGACACGTCTTGAGAGATTAGTGGCATGTGCGCCACATCATCCTGCTTTAGAATGTAAGTTGTCTCAACTTTATCAGGTTGCGCGAGCTTCCGTCAACAAGTTAAACTGCGCTTGATTTGGGCTGCGCCTACAAACGTGGCAGCTTCTGAGCAAAAGTCATTCAGGTTGCGCCCAGGCGCAACTAAGGATTTTGTTTAGATTGCGCCTGTGTGCAACTCATGAAGCGTACAGGACAGCTGTCCACTGACTTCCCTTGAGCGGCACAATTCACAGGATTCGAAAAGATTTTTCTCGTTCACTGTTGTGTCAGTTGTCAGTGTTGTCAGGTAATGATGACCATTAAGTGTCAGATGCCACGTAGGTTTTGGCGAAAAAAGACTGGGCACAGTCTGATATCAGGCGCAACCTGATCAGTGGCGTAGTCTGTTCTCTGAGCTTCATATCAATGGCGGAACCTAATTTTTGGGACACAATTTGATCATTGATCAGTATATTCAGGGCACAACTTGATTTTTAGGCTCTACAAGACCCCCTTCAATGTTTTCAAAACTTAAAAACATTGCAAAGTTTTGGAATACTTTGAATTTAGAAAAGTTTTGACTAAGTCAAGTTGCGCCGGACAATGCTCGGTCATCACGATTAAATACCTTTCTAGAAAATACTTAATCCTCTCTTCTTCTTCTGGAGTTTTATTGATTATTTTCAGTTTCCCATGAGAAATACGAAAAGTCAATTTGTTGATATAAATGTAGTAGTTGATCTTTGTGCTTT
The DNA here is from genome assembly GCA_029216955.1 of Iris pallida. Lineage (NCBI taxonomy): Eukaryota > Viridiplantae > Streptophyta > Magnoliopsida > Asparagales > Iridaceae > Iris > Iris pallida. Next base: position 21,162,741 of record JANAVB010036019.1, read on the forward strand.
GTTTTTCACTTCTATTCTTCAATATCTCCCAAGAAGAAAGAGATGGAGACCAATGCTGACACCACAATCAAGTCTCCTGAAGCGGGATATGATGTTGCGCCTACAACTTTTTTGTTGGAGGTTGACCCAGCTTTGAGGGCAGTAAACTTTTTGAACTGTTTTAGTTTAATCCCGTCATTCTTCAATGCTCGAGTGGCGGATCATCCTCTGAGGAGCACGGCAACTCGGAGGGATTTCTTAACCTGATGCGTCGCTCGGGGATCCGCACCATACAAGAATTGGACGTCGCCCTTCGTCAGACTGATGAAGGTAAAGACCAGAAATAATGTTCTAGGCAGAACAACTTTTTTATTTTTATGTCTTTGACTGTAGAGGTCCACCCGTCATTATGCAATGAAACCTAAAATTTCTGATTTTGTGTGGCTGTGATTTTGAATGGTGCTCATGGACATATTCTTTTAGCTAATTCTTCGTTTTACTGTTTCTTCTGAAGAACACATGGCAGTCATTACACGGTTTTAGATGCCCATTTTTAGTTCTTTCCCAAAATAGGATTCTAGAACGACGCACCCACCTCATCTTTAACCTTTTTAAAAAGGACATCCAGAAATGAAAGAATCATTCATACTCTCTCAAAACAAATATCTTCCCATAAGGTTTCACTTGTGCCACTTCATCCTGATGTTATTTGCCTGCATGCTGTGTCTTCAAAAATTGGTAAGTCTCGACAAAGAATCAATGGTATGAATATTCTTCTTTCATACCACTTTTGGAGACAAGTATCGATCTGTATGGTGTAGACACTTGTTGATATGCGCTAACTATTTCTGAGATTAGGCACACACTATGGTCCAGTATTTAGCTCCGATCAGAGGCTCGTATTGCTGACCTACACTTGTTTGATCAGTGCTTAGTGCTGATATGCACCTGTTTGTAGGCGCAGTGCTGATGTGCACCTGTTTGTAGGCGTAATGATGATGTGCGCCTGTTCGTAGGCGCAATACTGATGTGCGCCTGTTTGTAGACGCATACTGCTGATAGATTCTGCTAACTTCTCCTGTTTTATTGATATTTGCAGGGACTTGGTTAGCGAGCTTCTTCAGAACTGGCGTTGGTGATTTGGATGTTGTAGAGAACATTCTTCTGACACTCACATCAGACATCTCATGCGGTTCTGACACTCAAATCAGATAGCTCAGGACTCTTCTTGTTAAGAAGGGTCTTCCTCAGATGGTAGGAAGTGCCTTTATACATGAGAGTTGGATGGTGAAGACGCAGAACTAGGAATTGTATTACAAGGGTAATCTCGTTCCTAGTTCCCCTGCCGGGCTGTCTTCTCTCCACCAGTTGTATTGACAGCAGCTCATCTTTGGGCTGCTGCACTCTGGGGTTCTCCTCTCATCTTTCTGAGAGAGAAGACCAGAGTTAATTCTATTGTCTGGTTCGTTGCTTCACGTCGAGACGACAAGGAATTGCCGACAACAAATAAGAAGATCCAAAGATGTAATAGACCTTCATTTAGAATGAAAATCCAAGATGTAATAGATTTTCATCAAGATGTATCTATGCTTTTAAAGAAGGAATAAAGAAATAATTGTCTCATTATTCTCTTATTTTTATAATTTAATTTTGCTATGTTGTCATAGATAACAGAATCCAAAGAGGATTACGAATGTGGCAAGTTGTTTTGATGTAAATATTTGGAATTCAAGTTCGTAAGAGATATAACCTCTTACTATGATGAATGAATGGGTGATCATTCACTTCGATTTTCGAGGAAGAAATATTGAATGAATGAATGGTCATTTAAATTTTCGAAGAAGAAAGCGAATGAATCAAGCACGTCGATTTCGAAGAAGGGAAGATGAAGAGTCGGTTATGAGTGAACCGTTAGAAATGAACGAACAGTTGTGCCTCTTTCCAAAAGTCGCAACAGTTCTCAAGGCTGATTACTTAGTTGTTCTGCCTATAAATAGAAAAAAAACTTTTATAAATATTGTCAATCTCTTTTCTTTCTGTGCAAGAAAAAATGTCTTCCAAAGATTTGATTGCTCCGAAGACTGAAGAAGAAACCAAGACTTCCCTTGCTGAGCCTCCAGTGCCTTCTCAAGAAGAAAGGGGCGAAGGCTCAACTGTTCCTCCTACACCAGGACAGGATTTAATCTCCAAGTTAGTGGAGCCTGGAAAAACTGCCGAAGAAGAGGCATTGAGGATGGCTGTTTGTGAGTTCCTGGTGCGTTCAGACAACGAGATGTTTGAACGGTTGGCGAATTTTGTATTTAATCACGAAGGATCGGGGCCTCCTCCCCGTTCGTAATACTATGTAATTCCATTCCGCTTTTGAATAAAAAAATAAACTTTTATTTACATCATGTCTTTGAAAATAAAGTACATTTTGTCTTTATACATAATATTTTTTGAGAAATTTTTCATTGATGGGCATCATAGCAAGTCTGCCATCCATATCTGTTAATTGATAGACTCCATTGGAGAATACTTTATTTACCACATACGGTCCTTCCTATTTTGCCTCGAACTTGCCTTCGCTCATATGTGTCATAGTCATAGGACGTCTGACTGTAAGAACCAACTCGCCTTCTTGAAATGTTCGCACTCTGACATTGCGATTGAAAGCTTTTGAAATCTGGGCCTGATAAAGATCAATATGCTGTTGAGCTAATAAACTTTTCTCGTCGAGCGCCTCCAATTTTTGAAGTCGATGACGATCATTATTGTCTGTAGTAAGCTCTTTAGCAATGGCGATTCTCAATGATGGAATTTGAATTTCCAAAGGTAGCACAGCTTCACATCCATATACCAGAGAAAAAGGTGTGCAACCTGTGGGGTTACGGACGGTAGTACGATATGCCCATAGACATTCTCCGAGTTTATCACTCCAATTACGTTTGTTAATAAAGACAAACTTTTTAAGGAGTTTGATAATGGTCTTGTTGAATGCTTCAGCCAACCCGTTAGCCGCAGGATTATAGGCTGTAGAGGCGACATTATTGATTCTGTTGTCATCACAGAACCTATTAAACTTCTGGCTGATAAATTGTAGCCGATTATCATGGATGATTCGACGAGGGACACCAAATCTATATATCACATGATGTTTGATAAAATTGATAATGCTACTAGTTTTTACTTCCGCCAATGGTATAGCTTCGGCCCACTTGGAAAAATAATCGGTTATAGCTATGATGAACCGATGTCCTTTAGATGAAGGAGAATTGATGGGACCAATTATATCCATGCCCCAAGCTTCAAAAGGCCATGAGGCTGCAGTTGGATGAAGAAATTTCGACTGTTGGTGAATGAAACCTGCATGAATTTGACATGCACGGCATTTCTTTGCATAATCAATAGCATCTGATACCATAGAGGGCCAGTAGTAGCCCATACGTCGGATACGATCCTGTAGTTTAGGACCAGGTTGATATGCTCCACAAATACCATCATGAGCCTCACGTAATATCTGTTTTGCATCATCACCAGCGAGACACCTCAAGAGTAATCCATCAAAAGTTCTTCGATATAGTGTCTTAGTAGTATGATTATAATAGAATCGAAGTGATCGACGACGGATACTTGTAGCTTCTTTAGGATCTTCTGACAAAATGTCATGTACTGCAAAATCAATGAAAGGTACTCTCCAATCCTCGCTAAGGACATTGACTTCAGTTAGGTTGTTGAATTCAATGTTGTGGTTGTTTTCAACACAGAATAGTTCTCTATTAGAGATAACAACCATCTGTTGCCTTTTAACTGGAACTGCCAATACTGCAGCTAGGTTAGCTAAGGCATAGCTTCTGTATTGCATGCCCGACGTACATGTTCGATGAAAAACTCTTTAAATGAAGAAGCTATCCTGGTTGCTGCTTCATAGTATGGTACCAAATCTTTATGTCGGACTTCATATATACCTCTAACCTGATTAACAATCAGCTTAGAGTCGCCATATACTTTGAGATATTCAATATCCAGTTGTTTAGCCAATTGGAGTCCAATGAGCAAGGCATTGTATTCTGCCACATTGTTAGAGCATGATTCGTCTAAAGAATAGGCCCTTTGAATAGTTAATCCCTCGGGTGAAACGAGAACAATTTCCACTCCCGCAACAAGAGTACCTCCAGGTCCAATTTTAGAAGCTCCATCAAAGAATAATCTCCAAGTAGGAAATTCTTCTAAGATCATATTTGATTCCAAAGTTTCGTCCGGAATCTCATCATAGAGTTTAGATGTTTCAGGAACAGGTTGAGCTGCTAAAAAGTCAGCAAGTGCTTGGCCTTTCACAGACTTTTGAGTAACATAAACCATATCATATTGTGCTAATAATATGGCCCATGTGGCAAGCCTAGAATTAAGTGTAGTTGGTTTCTTTATTAAGACTCGAAGAGGATTGACTCGGGATATGACATGAATAGTTTGGCCTATGATATAATGTCTTGTCTTCTGAACATCAAACATTAAGGCTAAACATTCCTTCTCCACTGGGCTATAACGATGTTCAGCTCCAATCATCGTTCGGCTAAGATAGTAGATGGCATGTTCATGACCTTCCTTGTTCTTTTGAGCTAGCAAAGCTCCCAATGAATGATCCATTGCCCAGACATACTTAAAAAAGGTATTCCTGAGATCGGTGGTACAAGAACCGGTGGGCTCATTAAATACCGCTTTATGTCATTAAATGCTCGTTGACATTCTTCCGTCCAAATAAAAGATACACCTCTCTTCATTAATTAAGTAAATGGTCTGCAACGTCCAGATAAATTCAAAATGTACCGCCTGATGTATGCAAGTCGACCTTGGAATCCTCGTAGCTCTTTTAGGTTGCATGGAGGACACATCTCTTGAATGACTTTGATCTTCTCGGGATCAACGTGTATACCCTTAGAGGTAATAACGAAGCCGAGAAATTTACCACTAGAGACACCCAAGAAAGACTTGGTGGGGTTCATTTTGAGTTGATGCTCGCGCATTAGATTGAAGATAGTTTTTAAATCCTGAATGTGATCTTCTTTGAGATGAGTTTTGACAGCAATATCGTCAACATAATATTCGACAGTCTTTCGCAAATGATCTCGGAAGATAGTACTCATAGCCCGCTGGTAAGTTGCACCTGCATTCTTAAGACCAAACGGTATGACTGTATAACAATACACTCCCCGAGGAGTACAAAATGAAGTATGTTTTTCATCTTCAGGATTCATCCAAATTTGATTATATCCAGAAAACTCATCCATGAAAGAAATTCGTTCGAATCCACATGTATTGTCGATCATAACATCAGTAATTGGGAGTAGAAATTCATCTTTAGGGAAAGCATCATTAAGATCCCGAAAGTCTATACAAACTTGGACCTTTCCGATCTTTTTTAGGACTGGGACGACATTGGCCACCCAGTTAGGATGTTGTTCTTCTCTGATAAAACTGCAAGCTATAAGCTTTTTGACTTCATCATCAATTGTATCCATCATTTTAGGCTTGAATCGCCGTTGTTGTTGTTTGACTGGTTTGGCATTAGGCAAAATGTTAAGCTTGTGAGTTACAACTTGAGGATCTAATCCCGACTTATCTTTGTAACTCCAGGCGAAGACGTTGATGTATTCATGAATAAGGTGAATTAATTCTTGTTTATCATCCTCTGGAAGATTTTTTCTAATGAAGATTGGTCGTGATGCACCTTTCTCTCCAATATCAATTTGGACCAGTTGATCCTCAGTATGTGGTTCTCGTTGTTCAAAATAAAGTTCCCACTGATTGTCCATCCTTTGTGCCGAAGGGTCCATTTTAATAGCTTCTTCAATGTCACTTTCGTCATCTTCTGAGAATTCTGCAGACACCATGTTAGAAGATACTATCACCTTATGAACATGACCGATGCTGGTATCAGAATTCCATGAGATAGAATCAGAAGAGTTTAAATGTTCTTCTTCATCAGATTCAGAAGGTTCTGGAGTTGGAAGTGGTGACGTATAACCTAGTCCTCGTTTCATTTTACTGTGGTATTGTTGTGATTTTCCTTTTGGAACAGCAATACGAAGAGGGATTTGCCTTCTCTTACCATTGTTGAGACATGTTCTGAAATCATAGCCAATTTTACGGATGATGGCTTTGGATTGTGGACTATATCGTCGTAATTGTAGCCTTCATGTATCATCTCTATTATCATTATAAAGCATAATTTTTTGTTCTTCTCTTTTGTTGAAGAATATCGGCTTTTCATCTTTCTTTTGAGACGGTACTAAGAAGTACGACTCTTGTATTGAATCCAGTGATACCACATTTTGTCGAGATGATACGACTTCTATTGTAAGTGGTTTAAAGTTATCTAGCATATCCAGATAACACTGAGTATAGTAAAAGATATCAGTATACTGCAAAGGATATGCTTTATTAATTTTTACATCATCATGTACAACAGGGACTTTAGCCTTAGCAGGCTTAGTCAGATTGATGACAAGAGGGGGAAAAGAAGAACGAGTAGGAGGAGGGAGCTTCTTGCAACGAAGAACGATTACAAGTGGCTCAGAAGAGGTGAGCTCCTTTTGTTCTTGACTATCACCTTTAGGTCGCTTATCATGGGAAGCAAGATAGATAGTCAAAGGTTTGGAAGACTGAGGACAAGAGGTACATCCTTTGACCGGAATCACCAGAGTATTATTAGGTATACTCTTCTGTTCTTCATCTGTGTCCATTGCGAGTACCACCTTCATGAACTCCTCTTTGTACATATGAGAATCGTTGTGATATGCTTCAACTTCTTTGAAAGGATTCAAATCTGCAACCTCTTTTTGGACTTCTCCATTACCATCCACATATTTGAAACATTGGTGGAGCGTAGAGGGTACAATATTATGTTCATGGAGGAATGGTCTTCCCAATAAAGTATTGTATGAGCCATGATTGTCAATAACATAGAAAGTTACCTTTGTACGAAGATTGCCAATTTGAAGTTTTAGGCATATTTTCCCCAAAGGTTCACTTCTTTCTTGATGGAATCCCAGGATGGTAGTGATAGTTGTAGAAAGATTGTGTACTGGGATTTTCAAAGCATCCAGTAATGACTTCGGCATGACGCTAAGTGCAGACCCTGGATCAATCAGAATGCGGTCGACTTTTATAGTGTCTACATACCCCGTAAAATAGAGAGGATAATAATGACGATTGTCTTCTAAGAACATGTCATCTTGTGTAAAAGTGATATTGGACATTAATTCAAATAAACTATGACAATATGCACAGCTGACTGGCTCCTTTTCGGACTTCTTGAGTAGAGTCAAACAAGCGTCAACATGCATCAAGGCTTCACTTAATGTCTTACGAGTTTTTTTTGAGAGACGTAAAAGATCAAAGATTGACAATGTTGCTGGAGTATTGGCCAATTAAGCCAATATGTCAAAATTGTAAGGCTTTTTAGGTCCAAGAGATGATGACTTCTTCAATGCTTTATCAAAGCGAACAGGTTGCTTTCCCTTATATGCTGATGTTGGTTTAGAAGGAGATGACTCGACCACGGGCAAGGATGTAGATGGTGTATCTTCAGCATGAGAAGATGATGGAGGAAGAGCATCCGAGGATAGAGCAGGGTTCTCTTGATTTTCGGAATACTCTCGAAGATAGGGTTTCCCAGATCTAGTACCCATTAGAATTTCTTCTTCTGTTATTGGTTCGAAGGATACCATGTTGAAGTTCTTGGATTTAGACTTAGAGTGCTTCTTTTGCTTAGAAGAGGAAGGCGTTTCAAATTCTACCACCAGATCTGTATGAATCCACATAATCTCTCCTCTGTCAGTTGACAGCGAAACAAGACCTTCATTTTGAGGAGGTGGGATATTCACAATTTCTAAAGTAGTCCTTGGAATAGGGACAGCACCATCTTGTACAAGTTATGGTGGAAAATTACCGAATTAGAGAGAAACCACATTAGCAGTCACCGTTTTCTCGTCCTGCTGTAGAGTAATTGCTCCATAGTTGACCAACTCCTAGATTTTGCTCTTGAGCACATAATATGCTCTGGTTGGATGGCCTATGAATATGTGATAAACATAGTATTTAGGGTGATCAGTTTTACCAACTTCTTCTGGTCGCTTTGCCTCTGGAAGCTGAAGCTTATTGCTTTTGATCAAGCAATCGAAGATGCTTAAAGTATCATCTTCATCGAGAGAATACTCTTCTTTTGGACGAGTTAACTTTTGCAGTGGTGCTGATGGGGTGGATGCCGTCTGAGTAACATTGACAGTTGCCTTTGAGATTAATGGCTAGTGTTTCTTTATTCTTACGGTTATTATGGCGATTACTACCCCCGGGTGTAGAATGTTCATCTTGGTTAGGATGAGTCATCTGGACTCCTAACTGCTTAAACTTTTCGGCACTAACTTCTGCCGCCTTTGCATTAACAATGAAAGAAGGCCAATCCTGGAATTGTATAGATCCCATCCAGATACTGATAATAGGCAACAAGTTTTATTTGTAAGTGTCTATTGTTACAGCAGATGGAGTACCTAAAGGCATTTTGAGTACCTCTCGGCAGAATATTTCAATAAAACTCTCTGTGGATTCATTGGGCCTCTGTTTAATTTTAATGAGGGCATACATCGTCATGTCATTGACTCTCTCATAAAATTATTCCAAGAATATTTACTTGAAACCAGCAAAAGAAGTGATACAGCCATCAGGCAGGCTACGATACCAGTCATGTGCTGTATCGGCTAAACAACCGACGAACACTCTGGTAAGAAGAGCATCATTTGGCTGTAATTGATCAGTCATCACCTCAAAATGATTGATGTACTGACTTGGAGAAGTGCTGCCATCAAACAGCATAATGGTTGGAAGTATATACTAAGGAGGAAATAGAACTTCCTTCCACTATATAGGATATGGTTGCTTAATGCCTAGTCATTGTAGGCCATCCTTCTGCTTGAAGGCCTCAAAATGAGTGTATAAGAGTTTTACAGCTTCATTAGCATCCCCTGATGTTTTGGAATTGGTAGGCTGGTTAGAAGTGTTAGGAGGAGGAACAGCGTGGTAATTACCATCCCCAGCACCAGACTGACTTGGATCATCTTGAATTGGCACAAAAGCAACTTGAGGGGCTGGTACCCCCAGAGTAACAGGTACGGAAGATGCTATAAGCTCAGGATTTGTAACAGGGTTTACAATCGGGGGTAATGTTTGTTGAACCACCACTATGGTGTGCATGCTTGTAACCATTTCTATCATGGTTTTTAATTTGTCTTCTAATACAACAATTCGTTGCTCTTGGCTGGTTGACGTAGAGGCACCTTGATCTTCCATAATGGTATATGCCGTCACTTCTCTTGCAGCTGTTGATGAGATAGTTTGTTCAGAACTTTCACTATCTGCATCAAACTCCGAAAGAGAGTCCTCTCCCACATGGGTGATAAGAAGATCTTCTTGATTAAAGACACCTTGGTTCAAATGTCGATTTCTCGATCTAGTGTATTGAAAGACACCTTCACTGGATACATGGATACTATCTAAGTATTGTTGACTGGGATTACGGGATGCATTACGTCTTGGACGTTTCCCACCCCAGTACCTTGAGAAGTCATGTTAACAGAAGCATATAATAGCTCATCTTCGTCTTCTATTATATGTTTAGGAGTTGAAGCATAGTTCAGACAATCGAAGACAGATCGTCGAGCCGATTGGCAACAACAGATGATGACAACTTCATGTAGGCAGTGGCGATTTGAAGCGCTATTTAGAGGTGAGGAAAATATTCCCGTAGTCTCCCGTCTTTGTGTAAGACGTTGCAGGAGATCAGTTACAACCACAGGACGAAAAGAGGTCGAAGGAACATATTCCTTAATGATGTTAGAAACAAGTCTCCTATTCTTCAGGTGTTTAGTTCCTTGAGTGTACAAAGATGTACTCAACTCATTAGCATATGTAGATGGGTCTTTCTTTTCAAACTTTAGCTTTTAGTGCGAATTGACATTTGGCATAGTGTTCTTGCGTTTCGCCAAAGTTGATATTGGTTGACGCCTATCGAGATAAGCGCATAAATCTTAAAATTCCGCTCCCGGTGTCTCTGTTTGTGATACCTTCAATTTTCCTTGCTTGGATCTGGAAATTTACATGGTAGGAAGGTCTTGACCAAACCCCATAGGGGTAGGTAAAATACCTTTCTGATCACTATTCTTTCCGGTATCAGAGATCCGAGGACCTTTGTTTACAAGAATAGAATCTGATACGACTTCCTCTGAGTCATAGACCAGGAAAGTTTGAGGAAAGACCAAAGGGTGCTTTCCTTTATTTTGAATAGGGTTAGCTAAGATGCATTTCCTTTTATTCTGTTGTGTGACCATTTTAGGCATAGATTGTGCCAATTGAGGAAATGTCAAAGGACTTTTCCTTTTGTTTTGTCTAGTATTGGCACTAGGACATGAATTCTCCAAGTTCAGAACTTGAGAATTGGAAGAGGGAATAGCCAAAAGACTAGTTCCCTTGAGTTGCGCCAGAGTAGCAGATTGCGCCTAGGTTGTCGATTGCTTGGGTTGCGCCATAGTCCTACAGACTACTGGTGGCGCCTTGGCAACAACATTGGTAGATTGTGCCTCGACAGTAGCTTGAACTGACTGCGCCTTGGCAATAAAGATAGTAGTAGACTGCACATGGGCAGCAGGGTGAGCAGATTGCGCCCTAGCAATAGAAACAGGCTATGTTGGAGCCAATGAGGCGGATCGTGCCTTGGTCATTGAGCACTCAAGTTACGTCTGGGCAACAGCGACTGTAGGAGATTTAGGAGTCCACACAGTCCTGTTCATGGCGATAGGTGTAGGCCTCAAAAAATGAAGTCACACTGAGTTGATACAGTCTATCAGGAAAATGTCTAAAAGACACGCTGAGTTCTATCAGACAATTTCCTCAAATGTACGCAGAGTTTAAATGGAACTCAAAGACAGCTCATCATTTGTCAGATTGTAATTATGACTGACAGCACGACAGTCAATAAACGTCTCCTCGTATGCCACGTATGCACGGGATTCAAGAGATCTCAGCCGACTATGGCATGATTTTTGAAATCTTCTTCAACAAGATTCGGTCTTCATCAAGTTGGCGTGCCAAAAGGGCTTATCATCATTTAATGTGACTGACAAAAGCAATCAATGTCAAAGATTTTGTGTCAGTCGAGACACGTCTAATCAAGACAGCTGGCCATTCTAACTCAAGTCTGCGTGCATTTTGAACTACAGTGTTCATGTCCCAAGTCTGCGTGTATTTTGAGCCCTCTGCCTCAAGTTTGCGTATATTTTGAGCCTAAGTCAGCGTGGATTATTCATCTCAATAGAGATTTCATCCTCAAACAGTTAGCGGATTATCATCTCAAATTATCATATTGGAGTATGTGGTAGCCATGCCACGGATCTCTCGTATGCGTGCCCCAGTAACTTGCACACGACTCATGCATGATTGCCATGTGTCCAACAGTTATGGGTCACGTCCAGTAACTGCTCATCAACCTTGCGTATGATTGAGTCCTGCGTGATTATCAACTATGCGTAAGTTATGAAGACAGTTATCTTTTTAGTTATTTTTTTTGACTCTATAAATAGAGTTCTCTTCTCATTCATTGTACAGATATACAGAATATCTAAATTGCTGTCGAATTTTTGAGAGCTTTTCTTCTTCACATCGTCCAAGGGATAAAGCGATCGTCTTCTAGATCGGATTCCTAAAGTTGTATTTTCCCAGAATCAAAATAAATAAAGTGAATTTATTTATGGAAAACAAATTGGCGACTCTGCTGGGGAAACCCATCTCCTCTTTTGAGATGGCCACAACTCAATGCGACACTTCGTCGGTCGGATCGACGAAGAAGGTGATATCGATTCAGTTCAATCAACTCGCCTATGAAGAAATGCAGCGGGCTAAGGGTGGCAAGCACACTTCAGCCTCTATCACCACCGCCAAATTAAAGGGACGATCTGTCTACGTCCCTAAGAATCTGTTGGCAACCAAAGATGGTGAAGTTTCTGCCACAGTGTCCATTACTAACACTAGCAAGAACTCCACTGCAGGCACGCATACTCCTGTGTGCTCGAAGACGACAGTATCCAAAAGATACGATGACAGTGAAGGCTCTTTAGACAAATCTGTTTTTGTAGTCAATCAGTCCAAAAGTCACGCTGACAGCACTGGCTCTTTAGCCAAACATGTTCTAGCGTGCATTTCCAAACCCAAAAATCATGCTAACAGTACTGGTTCTTTAACCAAGCCTGTCTCAGCGTGTATTTCGCACGCATCATCCACCAAGTCAGCTCTCCCTGACTCAGCATGCGTACCGAAATCTGGCTTTTTAGCCAAGACTTCATATGTTGACAACATTGGCTCCTTAGCTAAATTGTCACCAGCAAATTCTAAGAAGAATAGCTCTTTAGCTATTTCTTCCTCCTTGCCAAGTGCTGCTAGAACTAGGGGTAGTCTTGCTATGGCTCCTCCACAAATGGCTCACAAAGTCCCTTCGAATAGGAACAACTCTTTAGTTGTTTCTTCTGTTCCTGTAGTGTTTACTTCAGGAACAGCTTTGGCTGACAGCTTTGTTAGTCAAAGAAAAGGAAATAGTCTTTTGACTACTCTTCCTTCTGGACATTCTATGTCTCAAAACTTGAACAAGTCTAAAAAGAAACATTTCTTAATGTCTTCTTCTACGACTTCTTCAAATTGGGCACAGAATTTGTCTCTACAAAATGGATTGTTACCAACTCCTAATCAAGGGGATGGTTCAACTCTTCCTTCTCTGCAAATATCCAGATCAATGGAAGGAAAACTTCAAGTGTCAAAAACCAATTTTTTACCTCCAACAGATCTAAGAACGAAACTTAATCAATCCCGGTTGGGAAGTACTTTGTATAATCAAGAGCCGGCAAAATCCAAGGACAAGAAATATGTTCCTAATAAACAAAGATTGTTCTCAAATATACCTCAATCTTCACATACGAATTTGCGAGAACATCTTCAACAAAAGAGGAGGAATAATTCTCTGTCAAGTGATCATGACCATCATGATTGTGACTTCCAACCTAGGGTCATAATTCAATGCAGATGTCAAACTAAACGACAGTCTGTCTTTAGTCGAATCCAGGGTGAACCTATGTCTGATGAAGATTAACCTCTTTTCGCTTCTATCAACATGACCTCTTAGGATTCTGGGGGTAGAATTGATAGTCCAGATGGGGTATACAGAGGCACCAGAGCAAGAGTCCTGGCTTTTAATCAAAGAACTTTGGTTTCTGAAGACTATTCTGAATTCCTTGGAGAATCCAACTTCCCACATCTTTCTACTGGGGGTAGTTCTCCTATAACTGATTTTGATACACAAAGCAATGATTCAGAACAAACAGTATCATCAATAATCCCTCGTATGGTCACAACTTATATGGTGGATGGGAATACTGAATTAAACAATGAACCTTCTTCTTCGATGACTCCCCAAGACCGAAGAATTGCTTCTTTGGAACAACAAATGAAATCTATTGCTGTTACTATGAAATCAATGTATGAACTTATGGCAAATCAGCTGCAAAATCAACGGACTGTACCTGACGCCATACCGATTGACACTGGTATAGGTCCAGTGCAAGTTCCTCCAGCAGTACAATCCAATATCCCTGGACAAGCTCAACCAATTCCTAGCCATTCGGGAGCTGGGGGTAGCGCTTATAATGCTGTTCCTCCTCCTAACTATTCTCTACAAGTTACAACTCCACAATCTTTCGGAGTCGTTACTGAAGAATTGAGGAATCTCTGAACCCAATTTGAGGCATTCAAACAGAAAGACGGTTTACAAAGGTTAGGTATCAAGCAACATTATCCAATAGAATAGAAGCAAGTATCATATCCTCCTAAATACAAGCCTCCTACTATCTCATTCTTTGATGGAACCACTTCTCCTAGTCAGTTTATCAATCATTTTGAAGTAATGACTGACCAGCTACAACCAAGCGACGCCCTCCTTACTCGGGTGTTTGTCGAATGTCTCAAGGAAACAGCTTATGAGTGGTATAGAAGTCTCCCTGATGGGTGTATTACCTCATTTGCCGGCTTCAAACAAATGTTTCTTGAACGGTTCTATGAAGGGCTTAATGACATGACTATGTCTGCACTTATAAGAATTAAACAGAAAAATAATGAGAGCACTGAAAGCTTTATTGAAAGATTTAGAAGAGAAGCTTTAAAAATGCCTCTTGGAACTCCCGATGCCGTCACTATCGACACTTGCAAGTCAAATCTCTTACCAATCATCAGCATGTGGACAGGATCCACTCAATTCCAAGATTGGCCTTCCTTTATCGTCAGTGCCAAAGCTGTCGAAGTCAGTGCCGAAACTTTCAAAGGTCGGGGGGTACACATGAATCCCAATGAATCAGGTCAAAATACGAGCAACAGTACGCGACCTAACAATCGTAAAGGAAAAGAGACTCTTGAAGTCAATCTCCAGAGCAAAAGTCAAGAAGTAACATCTGCCCAAACTACCCCAGCTCCAACAAATCAACAACCAAGAGCACCTCGCCCCAAAGAAGAATACTCTTTCGACGACGATGACGTCCTTGGTATCTTTGAATGTCTATTTAAAGGTAATAAAATACAATTACCTGAAATCAAGAAACTCGATGAAGCTGGTAAGACAGATCATCCTAAATACTATCCGTACCATAGAATGTTGGGTCACACAGCTCGTACATGTTTTGTACTGAAAGGTAAAATCCAGGAAATGATCAAATCTGGAGCTGTCACTCTCACTCCGAAAGAAAAGACCGTCACCTCCAATGTTGTCTCTTTCAATTCGGAGATTTTCCTCCTCAACTCCTCGAAAGCGGGATTGTTCCTATTTCCAAGGCAACTCTCGAAATCGTGAATATTCCCCCTCCACAGTCTGAAGGATTAGTACCAATAACTGTTGAAACATGAGAAATCATATGGATTCATCCTGATCTAGTGGCAGATTTTGAATCTCCTCCCCTTCAAAAGACTACTTCCCTAAAATCTAAGAAGGCCAAAAAAACTAAGTCATGTCATATGACTTCTTTCGGATCTACTTCCGATACAGAGCCAAAAGATAAGGTAGAAGTGCTTGATGGTGCTACTAGAACAGGGAAACATTATCTAAAAAATTATTCTAAAAGTCCTGAAGATACTCCTGATAGTCTTGAAGATACTCCTGATATTTCTCCAGCTGACAAAGATATTCCTGATGTTCCTCGGGAGGAAGAATCATCCATTGTACCTGTTCCTTCGACTACACCGGTTGTACCTATTCCTTCCAAGCCCACAGCACTTAAGAAAGGCAAACAACAAGTTCGCTTCGACAAACCAATCAGGAAGTCTCCTCCCCTTGGACTTCAAAAGCCTTATAACTTTGACATTTTAGCTCAACTCGCTAATACTCCAGTTAGAATGTCCCTCTTCAAACTTCTACGTATTTCTAAAGAGACTCGGGAGACATTAAGTGAGGCACTTCTTCAGGCTGACTCTTGTCTAGCACAATTAAAGAAACCAGATGAAGAACCTGTTACTTGCTTACATTGCAATAGTGTATTGGAGATCATCCCGAATATCACCTTTACACAAGATGACATGTTATTGGAGGATAATCGACATGATCGACCTCTCTACTACACCGGTTATATCGATACGATGAAGATAGATCGTATTCTTATTGATCCAGGGTCTGCTTTAAGCATAATGTCTAAGAGTCTGCTGGATGAATTAAGAATCCCTCTTCACAAACTTTCCAAGACGGTTACTACCATATTGGAGTTCAATCAAAGCTGAAGCGAGCCGTTGGGAAAGATTCATCTGAAACTTCAAATAGGCGATTTCAGATCCAAAGTTACTTTCTATGTGATCGAGATCGTGGGATCTTATAATCTTCTCCTGGGAAGACCCTTCCTTCATAAAAATAATATGGTGCCTTCTACTCTTCATCAGTGTTTCAAAAACATTGACAGCGATGGAAAGGTAAAAAAGGAAGTTGCTGATATTAATCCTTTCCTTGGGGTTGATGCTTATTTCAGTGATTCCCGGATGTACAAAGAGGAGTATACAAAAATAGTACAAGCTATGGAAAAAGAAGATCCGCAAAGTGAGACCTTGATAATTCCTGTTAAAGGTCGAACTACTCAGCAACAGTCTCCTAAACCCTCTGGAGAAGGTCCTTTTATTATTCCAGTGAACGGATGTATCTCTCCATTACCTCAATCATCTACCTAAGACACACTGATCATTCCTGTCAGTGGGCGCACTATATTTTCGGCATCTTCATCTATAAAACAGGATACTCTGGTAATCCCTGTTGGTGGGCGAACTACTTTTCCATCCCAAGTTTCAAGGGAGCTCACCTCTTCTGAGCCATTTGTGATCGATCTTAATCGAAACAAAGCTCCTTCTAGTTCTTCTTCTCCCCCTTTAGTCATTGATTTGGCTAAGATTTCTAAGGTTCAACCTCCTTCTGATGTAAATACTACTACTTTTGAAATTAATGAAACATCTCCGTCTTTGCAGTATATTGATGTTTGTAATCATGTTCATAATTATTTGCATTTGTTAGATGACTTGAAAACAATAACCATAGGAGTTATACAGACTTTTCATACAGAAGTATCCTTAGAATCAGTACAAGGTTCATGCTTTCTAGTACCAAGCAGAAAACCAGGAGACATTCCAATATTCTTTTACAAAGGACCAAAAAACCCAATCAACCTTGAAGATGATGATAGAAATGATGATTCTGGAAGATTACAGTTGCATCGTTACAGCCAGCAATCTAAAGATATTATCAAAAATATGGGCTAAGACTTCAGAACTGGCCTCAGTAATGGGAGAGGAAGAAGAATGCATGTTCGGATTCCTCCTTTAAAATATGGAAGGACGAAATGCGGATTGGGTTATATTGCTCCTACTCCCTTTATCAATATCATCCATGAAGATCCCGAATCTGACGAAGATAAAAGATCTGATTCTTCTAATACCTCCTCTTAGGATTCTGATACAAGTATTGGTGATTTCCACCGTAACATTCTGTCTTCCAACATGGTTTCCGCTGACGATCCTGAAGAAAATGACGAAGACGAGTTTGAAATCTCATCCGAATCAGAACAATGGGCCCAAAGGTTAGATAATCAATTGGAGTTTAGATTCGAGCAAAGAGAACCTCCAACTGAAGATAAACTCGTTCAAATAGATGTTGGTGAAGAGGGATCCCCCAAACCAATATTCATTAGTGAAAGTCTTTCAGAAAATGACAAGCAAGACATGATCAAACTTATTCACGAATACATCGATGTCTTCGCTTGGAGCTATGAAGATATGCCAGGACTTGATCCACAGATAGCAACTCACAAACTCAATATCATGCCAAATGCTAAACCGGTCAAGCAACAACAGCGACGATTCCGTCCAGACATTATGGATGCAATTGAAGCCGAAGTTAATAAACTCATGGCTTCTGGGTTTATTAGAGAGGAACAACACCCTGATTGGGTGGCTAATATAGTTCCTGTCCTTAAAAAGACTGGCAAGATCAGAGTATGCATAGACTATCGTGATCTCAATACGGCGTATCCTAAAGACGAGTTCCTCCTACCAATTACTGATGTTATGATCGATAACACCTGTGGTTTTGAACGGATATCGTTCATGGACGGGTATTCTGGATACAATCAAATTAAAATGTTTCTAGATGACGAGAAACACACTTCCTTCAGAACACCGATTGGTACATACTGTTATACAGTGATGCCATTCGGTCTCAAGAATGCAGGAGCAACTTATCAACGAGCTATGAGCACTATATTCCGTGAACATTTGCAAAAAATAGTCGAATGCTACGTTGATGATATTGTAGTCAAAAGTCGACAAAAAGAGGATCACATCCAAGATTTGAAAACTATATTTGATCTAATTCGTCGGCATCAATTAAGGATGAACCCTACTAAGTCCTTTTTAGGCGTCTCTAGTGGCAAATTTCTCGGCTTCGTTATTACCTCGAAAGGTATACACGTAGATCCCGAGAAGATCAAATCCATCCAAGAGATGCGTCCTCCACGCACCTTAAAAGAGCTACGAGGATTTCAAGGAAGGATCGCTTATATCAGGAGATTTATCTCTAATCTTTCAGGACGCTGCAGACCATTCAATACTTTTGAAAAAAGGTGTTTCTTTTGTCTGGACTGACGAATGTCAGAAAGCATTTGATGACATAAAACAGTATCTGATGAACCCCCCAGTATTGGTACCTCCTATTTCAGGAATACCGTTCCTTCTATATACCCGAGCAACGAGTCATTCATTGGGTACGCTGCTCGCCCAAAAGAATAAAAATGGTCATGAACAAGCCATTTACTATCTCAGTCGTACCATGACCGGAGCTGAACCTCGATAATCACCGGTCGAAAAAGAAAGTCTAGCCCTTATGTTCGCTGTCCAAAAGACACGACATTATATCATTGGCCAGACCATTCATGTCATTTCCAAGATCAATCCTATACGAGTCATGATGAAGAAACCAAGTGTTTTAAATTGTCGATTGGCTAACTGGGGAATTTTACTTGCTTAGTATGATATGCATTATATCCCTCAGAAATTGGTCAAATGTCAAGCTTTAGCTGATTTTCTGGCTGCTCATTCAATTCCAGAAAATTCAAAACTCTACGATGAAATCCCAGATGAAGTCCTAGATTCAAACCAAATTGCTGAAGAAGATCCTACTTGGCGTCTATTCTTTGACGGACCTTCAAGAATAGGTCCTAATGGTGACATTGTCGCTAGGGTTGGAATCGTTCTTGTATCGCCAGAAGGTCTTGCTATCCAAAGAGCTTATTCTCTCGATCAACCATGTTCAAACAATGTAGCTGAGTACAATGTATTGCTTATTGGTCTTCAACTCGCTAAATATCTGAATATTCAACATTTAGAAGCTTATGGAGATTCTAAACTCATCGTCAATCAGATAAGAGGTACTTATGAAGTTCGTCATCAAGATCAGGTTTCTTACTATAGATTGGCCATATCTATGGCTTCTTTATTTGAAGGATTCTTCATCGAGCATGTTAGGCGAGCATGTAACACAGAAGCTGATGCTCTTGCTAATCTTGCGGCAGTATTAGCTATTCCGGTTAAACATCAACAAATGATTGTTATTTACAATCGAGAATTATTTCATCTTGAGAACAATCTAACTCTAGGACTTCCAGTTGATATTGAAGAGTCAACATCTCATGATATCAATACAACAAGAGGATTCGGTATTGATTTAAAGTTCGACAGATTAAATTGTAAATCATCCTCATCTTCATCTGATTCTAGTATGGAATTCATCTTCAGT
Source organism: Iris pallida (assembly GCA_029216955.1). NCBI lineage: Eukaryota > Viridiplantae > Streptophyta > Magnoliopsida > Asparagales > Iridaceae > Iris > Iris pallida. Next base: position 21,182,098 of record JANAVB010036019.1, read on the forward strand.
AATTCAGCTGAGACTCAGAATACTGATAAAGATTGGAGACTTCCTTTCTTAGATTTCGTATTGTATGATATCCTTCCAGATAATCCGAGTGAGGCAGCATCTATCAGACGACGATCACTCAGATTTTATTACAATCATACTACAAAAACCTTATATCGTCGAGCTTATGATGGTTTACTTCTTCGATGTATTGCCGGTGATGAGACCCAACAAATTATCCGCGAAGCACATGATGGAATTTGTGGAGCACATCAGCCTGGACCTAAACTTCAAGACCGTATTCGACGCACGGGTTATTATTGACCCACTATGGTAAATGATGCTATTCAATATGCCCGTAAGTGTAAAGCTTGTCAAATCTATGCGGATTTTATCCATCAACCTTCAAAATTTCTACACCCAACAGCAGCATCATGGCCCTTCGAAGCTTGGGGCATGGATATTATCGGCCCAATCAATCCGTCGTCATCAAAAGGTCATCGGTTTATTCTCGCAATAATCGATTATTTCTCCAAATGGACTGAAGCTATTCCTTTATCTGAAATCAAAACTTCCAACATTATCAACTTTATCAAGCATCATGTCATCTATAGATTTGGTGTTCCCCGACGCATTATTCATGATAATGGACCACAGTTTGTCAGTCAGAAGTTTACTCGATTCTGTGACGATCATCGGATCAACAATTTGGCTTCTACCGTATATAATCCAGCAGCTAACGGATTAGCAGAAGCTTTCAACAAGACCATCATCGAACTCTTAAAGAAGTTTGTTTCTGCCAACAAACGTAATTAGAGTGAAAAACTCGGTGAATGTTTATGGGCTTACCGCACTACAGTTCGTAATGCCACCAGATGTACACCTTTTTCTCTGGTGTATGGATGCGAAGCTGTTCTCCCATTAGAGATTCAAATTCCTTCTTTAAGGATAGCAATCGCTAATAAACTTACCACTGAGAATAATGATCGTCTTCGACTTCAGGAATTAGAAGCTCTAGATGAAAAGCGGTTATATGCTCAACAGAATATCGAATTCTATCAAGCTAGAATCTCAAGAGCTTTTAACAAGAAAGTCAGAGTTCGAGCATATCAAAAAGGGGAACTTGTTCTTGCAGTCAGACGTTCGATGACTATGACGCATATGAGTAAAGGCAAGTTCGATGCAAAATGGGAAGGTCCATTCATTGTGAATAAAGTATTTTCTAATGGGGCATATCAGCTTACCACCATGGATGGTAAAGTTACTATGATGTCCATTAATGGCAAATTTTTGATGAAATATTATGCGTAATACTTTCATCTATCGAGATTATTCTCCTATCATTTCGATATCTTTTATCCCCAGTGGAAATAGATATTCTAATTTGTATCATTTTCTTAGTGAATTTGATATCTAGAAAATCACGTCCATATTACCTCTGAATTTTCTATCTCAGTATCATATTTTCTATTTTATGAAAATGATATCTAGTCTTTTGATTTCCAAGTCTAAAGATCATGGAAAATCGAGTTCAAAGATATTTTTATATCTGAATTCTATTTTTTCTAATCAGTATTAAACTAAAATTATCTTTAGTTTAATATCATCTGATAGAATTACAAAGTTTATTTGTATTTTCTATTCTATTGAAATATGTCATGTATTATTTACCTCTGAACATATTTTCTATAGATACATTATTCTCAAAACAACAAAGTCGAAAATCAGATCAAAGTTCTTATTTTCTTCATTCAAAGATTAAAGTGCTGATTACAAGTGAATGTCAAAAAGATTCAAAATATGAGAAGCGTGAAAAATTTATTGGGTAGTCAGAGTTATTAACTCCTGAATATGATTAAGTACAGTGTTCATCCTCTCCTTATGAGTTTTACGGACTCGTTCTGCCGCCTCAACTGCGACTACTTGTTGATCAAAAATAGCAATAACATGATGGCGACGGTCAGCTTCTTCTATCTTCTCGGTCTGTATCTGTTCTCGCTCTTGTTGAAGAGTTTGATAGCGTGCAGCTTCGGTGGTACGAGCAGTGATAATCTCAGATTGCTCCTTTTCCATAGATACAATATGTTCCTGAAGACGAGCCAATTACTCTTTCAATTTCTGAAGTTCTTCAGCTTTAGATATTTCATCTTTCTCCAGATGTTCTACTCTCCGACGAGTTGCTACTATTTCCTCATTCTTCTCTATTAACTTCTCAGATGAAGAAGCAAGAAATTCTTCTAAAGCAGCTTGCTGAGCTTGGGCTTCATGTTCCAATCGAGCGATCTCAGCCACAGTCAAAGATTTAATATCATCCTTCTTCATCTCCCAGTATTTTCGGATAGTTGTCTCCAATTCATCTAGGAGATGTTCAAAGAAGATACACTGAGTCTTACAGCCAGCATGTCGCAGTGCCAAAAGCGGGAAATTAACCACCGTTCGAAGTTCGGAGAAAGGCATAGTTTCATCTTTCATGAATCGCCTGGAGAACGTATCCAGATATGAATAGATAATATCTGAATACATTGCCAGGGTCCTTGCCAATCCCGTTTCAAAACCGGGAGTTGCTGTCATTATTGAAGAAGAAGCCTGGATATTCTCTGTCCTAGGAATAGAAGTATGTGCTTTCGGAGAAGTCAGTAGATACGAATTTCCTTCATCAACATCAGTATGAACAGGAGGAGCATGAGTCGAGCTCATCGCTGCAGCAGTCCCTACTAGTCAAAAGAAAAATAATCAGCATATAAAGAAAAAGAAACAGTAAAAAAACAAAATTTGAAATAAAACTCTACCAGGTTGAGGTTCATATTCTATATGCTGGGGAAGTCTCGCATCTTCTCGCAGTCGGTCCATAATGGTGTCTGATATCTGCTTTATATGACTACTTCCAGCTCCAGAATTACTGGGTACTGGAGGAGTATTGTCAGGAGATTGAACAGGTTCAGAACCAAGCTCCAGTCTATTCCCTTTGATCTTGTCTTCATCATAATGAATAGAAGTATCAGGGTGCCAATCCTCTTCCTCTTCAGCTTCTTCTTCTTCCTCACAATGTTCTTCTTCAAACTCTCTTTGATCCTCAGTTTCATGATGAGTCTCGGATCCAGAATCTAAGATGTTTTCATCAATTCCTTGAGAGTGATGAATCTCAGGAACAGCAACAACAATATCAGTAAGCTTAGGATCTTGAGCTTCAATCTCCATAGACTCAGCATTGACTGCAAGTTCAGTCTCTTCTGGAATATTGGTTTGAAGAATGATGTCTTTACAAACATTCTTCAATAATTCATCAGCAGCTGATAGCTCAGACGTTTGCACATCTTCATCGCCTCTGGCCGAAGGAATGTTCTCTTCAACCTGAATTTCTTTAACTGGATTAGTTTTCTCTACAGGTTAAAAAGATAAAGCTTTTGGTTGTTCTCTGACTTCTGTTCTGGCTGCTGATTCCTCTTCCGAATCTTCAATCTGATCATCCAATGCTTGAATAACACCCTCTTTCCCGTGCTCAAAAGGGATGTTAATATCCTCTCTTCTTATCTCCGGAGTGGTACCTAACCCAAGATTGAATGTGGGTTCTGCAGCTACTCCAATAGTCGTTGGAGCGATCGCTTCCTGAAATCGAGTTGATTCTACCTCAATTGGTTCAGCGGAAGTTACCGGAATATGAATATGATCAGATTTTGTTCTTTCAGTAGAAACTGCTTCTTCGATTTCTGATAATATACCTCCGCTCATAATGGTTTCCCGAAGTTCATTGCCCTTCAGTTTTCCGACAGTCCTCTTGACGAGTCTAGCTCTCAATTTCCTTTTTATTAAAGGAGCATCATCTTCATCCGTCTCTTCATCTTTATCAGCTGCATCGTCTTCATCAACTCGGAGACCACCTAAAGATGAGGTGGCAGTTATTGAAACCCCTTTCTTCTTAGAAGTCTGAGACTTAATGCTCTTTTTAGAGACTGTCTCAGATTTATCACTCCGTTTCCTCTTCGAGATGGACACAAATATTAAAGGAAGAACTTCATCAGGAAAGTTTTGCTCTCGGGATAATTCATATAAAGGCTCAACTTTCGCAGTCTCATCCTCAGGTTCCGGAGTAAATTATGACATAACAATCTTCTTTTTTAACCTCTTTGATGGAGCTGGGTCGTCTTCTGCGACAAAGGTCTTCAAATGGAAACTTGGCTTGAAAGTGCTCGATGAAAAGTAGAAGCGGGCATATGTATAGAGCATTTTCGTCCCCGTCCTGGATAAAGGATTTGGCATAGAAAATTCAGCCTTTGTATTTCTGGCCGTGAAATATCTCCATGCCCGAGCACCATCAATAAGTCCTCTACGAGCAGAGAGGCAGGTGGTGGCATTCCTAACATGAAGTTGGTCATATCCGAATTGTCGAGCAAATCGGCTCGGTAGATATGGTTCTAAGTACGTCATTTCTTCATGATGATATACCAGATGAGATGGCCGAATTCGCTGCAACCATTGAAAAGCTACATCATCTAGCCTATACCCTTTCTCTCCATCCATCATATTCAGAGGCATGCTCTCATAACCTGGTGGCGGAGGGGCACATTGAATTGACCAATGTGACGCTCGGTTCAAAACATTTCTGCATTCTCGAAGAGTATGAATTTCCAGAAAGTTTCTCCAGCATACTTTCTAAGAAGAGACTGCGGCTCCCTCCTGCTCACGGAGGTATCAGACCGTCGTGATGAAGAAGAAGCCAACCATACAAATAAGTATATGGCATCTCTATTCTTGGGAAGGGATCAGTCATCTTCGTTTGATCAGACAACATAGTGGTTACAAAATTTCGAAGACCTGCATTCAGCCTGCAAGTCATTGCTGATAATAAATCTGTCTTGTAACCGTACATGAGGTACACTGCTACAAAAATAACGCCTCTATGTATCCTATCCAAAGAGCTTGAGCCAGGAACAACAAATCTTCTTAGCCAGAGGGAGAGGAATCCAACTAAATGACCTTTCTTCGACAAAAGTTTTCCACTTTGTCTAACATATGACCTGAAAGTGGTTCCAGCTTTGAATTCATACCAATCTTCATTGATTGTAAAATCTTTGCAATCATATTTCTCCAGCAGATTGGTGATTTCACTTTCAGAGAGGGGCTTGAAGGAATTAATTTGATACTTCCTTTTCTCATTTATCTTCTTCTCATCTTTTTTACGATTCATGAATAGATAAGACATCCACTTCTGGATATGGCAGCCGGCTTCATCTTTATTATTTTTATAATAAAGAGTACATGTGCCAAAATGGCATATCATTTCTTCAAACAGATACACCATCTCCGGGTTCTTCTCCGATAGAAAATTCAGCTCTTCTGTTGTAGGCACATATTCTTCATATGGCAATGTGCCTGTGGGTAGATACGAGATGTATTCCATCTCATGTAGAGCAAAACCCATCTCCCCTTTGGGAGTCATAAAGGTTTCTGTCCGGTAATTATATCTCTCAACCAAGGCCAGGAATAAAGATGGATTGGGTTTGAAGCCGTAAGAAGAATTGACGATTGCATCATAAAGATTTATCTGCTTCAAATCATTCTCATATTTATCCAGAACCCAGCTTACTAGAGTTCTCCACCTCATGTTCTCCTTATTCATTAAGCCTATCATTCTCGACGTTGAGTCAGTGGGATAAAATGCCTTATCATTTGCCATGAATTCATTTATGAAGACAGGTGTCCTGAATGGTATCAATATAGACGAGTCTTCTGGTGGCACACATCCTGGCTTCAAACCACGAAACAAAGATACATGATTCTCTGGAGCACTATAAAATCCATCTTTCTTATAGATAATTCGGCTCGCCTTTGCTTCTTGATTTTCTGTTAGATGCTATGACATTTTTCTCGGGTAACTGGCGTGTATGAATCGCATTATGGATAAACCCCTAGACACTTTCGGCCAGTACATGGGTTTCTTCGTATCACCTTCAAAATAGAAACAAACTTTCTTCCTGATTCCTTTGGGTTGTGATTTGTGTGCTATGGCGTCCCCAAACAGAAAGGCCGGTTTCTTATGAAGTACCAAATCAAGACTCTGGAGTGGTTCACCATTTATCAGACAGAGCAGAGTTGTGTGGTCTTGATTCGTCAATAAAAACAATCTAGCTTCAGGAGTGTCGAATTGGGAAAACTTTACATGAGACAAGTCATGTTTGAATGAAAAGCTCATATATCCTTCATATTCAGCCTCTTCACTTCGGATGTCCACTACAGAAAAGAAAAGGAAAAAAATCAGATATGTTTTGTCACGGAGACTTCAGAAAAATCTATGTCTATAAGCCTTATGCGTGCTTAGCAGTGTTCAAAGAAAATTTCATAAATCACGCAGACTTCAGACAGATACGCTGCCAGAATTACGCAAAGATCAAAAAATACGCTGAGTGGTTTATTCACGCATGTGATTAATTTACGCAAAGTTTAGACAAATTAGAATGAAAGTCACGCATCATTGCTAGGATCACACTGAAGTGATAATGACAAAAATATGCTGACAGATCAAGAATAATCTATCCAGAGGATGACTCTCAGAAGTCTGCGTGAATAATTCAATATCGACATCTCTGCCAACGTATGAAAAATCACGCAGAGTCATGAGAGCCATGCTCATTTGCGTAAAACATAGAGCTTCGTAAACACGAAGATGTGAAGTATAGCCGACCCTAAAGAGGGGGCATACTTTATTAAATATCCTTTGCCCTAAGAAGGGGGGATATATTTCGAACGTTCATTATCTTTGTTTTAAGAATCCTAAAGAAATTTCTATGTGGAGTTCATCTTCATCAGTTCATATCTACAATCATCAGCATGCTTACGTTGCATAGGGGGATGAGTGACTTCACGACGAGGAAGTCGTTCGGAGGTGGCACGCGAGGACGTTACAGGGGCCTTGCCCTTAGCCTGAGCATCAATCTTGGGAGCCATTGCTGAGAAAGAAGAATGAGAAGACGGGGAAGACGACGAAGTTCTTCTGTGTGGGATTTCACTCTCTAAAGTAAGTAAAGAAAAAAGAAAGTGGTGTATGGCCTTTTTATAGGCTCACGAAGAATTCCAAACGGTGAAGTCATCATTTGCCTTGAAAATAGGGTTTTTTACGGGATCCTAAACCGCACAGAATCCCAACAGCCCAATCATTTCGGAAAAAATTTCTCTCTGTATCATTTGAGCGTGACTAAATTCATTTTTTCGTTTCGATTTCAAAGTATTTCAAAACAATTTATCATTTTTCAAAAATTTTGAAGGGGGTTTTGTAGGCCTCAAAAAATGAAGTCACGCTGAGTTGATACAGTCTATCAGGAAAATGTCTAAAAGACACGCTGAGTTCTCTCAGACCATTTCCTCAAATGTACGCAGAGTTTAAATGGTACTCAAAGACAGCTCATCATTTGTCAGATTGTAATTATGACTGACAGCACGACAGTCAATAAACGTCTCCTCGTATGCCACGTATGCACGGGATTCAAGAGATCTCAGCCGACTATGGCATGATTTTTGAAATCTTCTTCAACAAGATTCGATCTTCATCAAGTTGGCGTGCCAAAAGGGCTTGTCATCATTTAATGTGACTGACAAAAGCAATCAATGTCAGAGATTTTGTGTCAGTCGAGACACGTCTAATCAAGACAGCTGGCCGTTCTGACTCAAGTCTGCGTGCATTTTGAACTACAGTATTCCTGCCCCAAGTCTGCGTGTATTTTGAGCCCTCTGCCTCAAGTTTGCGTATATTTTGAGCCTAAGTCAGCGTGGATTACTCATCTTAACAGGGATTTCATCCTCAAACAGTTAGCGGATTATCATCTCAAATTATCAAATTAGAGTATGTGGCAGCCATGCCACGGATCTCTCGTATGCGTGCCCCAGTAACTTGTACACGACTCATGCATGATTGCCATGTATCCAACAGTTATGGGTCACGTCCAGTAACTGCTCATCAACCTTGCGTATGATTGAGTCCTGCGTGATTATCAACTTTGTGTAGGTTATGAAGACAGTTATCTTTTTAGTTATTTTTTTTGACTCTATAAATAGAGTTCTCTTCTCATTCATTGTACAGATATACAGAATATCTAAATTGCTGTCGAATTTTTGAGATCTTTTCTTCTTCGTATCGTCCAAGGGATAAAGCGATCGTCTTCTAGATCGGATTCCTAAAGTTATATTTTCTCAGAATCAAAATAATAAAGTGAATTTATTTATGGAAAATAATAGGCACCGTGTGCTTGTTGCTCTTAGTGTTGATCATATTTTCGTAGGCTATCTGGTTGACTTGAATAACCAGAGTCTTCTGCGTCTTATCGATCGATGCAATGTCACATTGAGTTGTCACTTTTTCGTCAGAGGAGAAAGTCGTCCCAGCAGAGTCACCATTTTGTTTGCAAAAACAAAATTTGTTTATTCCAAACTTGTAAAAGAGTACAAAGTACAATGAATTCTGGGGAAGTACAACTTTAGGAATCTGATCAGAAGACGATTACTTTATCCCTTGGACTATGTGAACTTGAAGACTGTAGAGTCTAGAGAATGCAGAAACAATTTTGTAAGAGTTCTTGATCTCTGTGTGTGTCCCTCTGATAATGATTGGAAACTCTATTTATAGAGTTCTTGAAATAACTGTTTTGGCAGTTATTCTGTTGGTGCGCGAAGCTGGATTATGCCACATTGAGTTGCACTAACCTCCTGTTGTGCCAACTTTCTTTCAGTTGTCAATCGAGTACTAACTGTATTTAGATGCGTGGCATCATATGATTGAGATGTGCGTGGTCGTGTACAGGATAGTAGACACATCTTGAGAGATTAGTGGCATGTACGCCACGTCATCCTGGTTTAGAATGTAAGTTGTCTCAACTTTATCAGGTATGCGAGCATCAGTCAACAAGTCAAACTGCGATTGATTTGGGTTGTGCCTACACACGTGGCAGCTTCTGAGCAAAAGACATTCAGGTTGTGCCCAGGCAAAACTAAGGATTTTGTTTAGATTGCGCCTGGGCGCAACTAACGAAGTGTACAGGACAGTTGTCCACTAACTTCCCTAGAGCGGCATAATTAACGGGATTTGAAAAGATGTTCTTCGTTCAATATTGTGTCAGTTGTCAGTGTTGTCAGGTAATGATGACCATTAAGTGTCAGATGCCACGTAGGTTTTGGCACAAAATGACTTGGCACAGTCTGATATCAGACGCAACCTGATCAGTGGCAGTCTATTCACTGAGCTTCATATCAATGGTGCAACCTAATTTTTGGGGGCGCAATTTGATCACTGATCAGTATATTCAGGGCGCAACTTGATTTTTAGGCTCTACATACATGGGAGATTATTTACAACATAACTAGAGCGTGTGTGTTTGAGTTGGTTTGATTGATGAATGGAAAGAGTACACCCCTTGACATTGAGATATTCTACTTCCTGGTACCAACATATTGTACTTTGCTTGGTGATGAACTTGTGAATGTATGTTGGATACAAACATATTCTACTTTATGATAACAACATTTTCTACTTTCTGATTCAATGTTACAAATATTTACAAGTATATTGACTTAGTTTTTGTTTTCCTATTCCAGTAGCATGTATTATGCTGTGTTCCCATATGTTTTCCTATTTCAGTAGCATGTATCATGTTGTGTTCCCACATGTTATAAACTTACCTGTGGCCAAATATGGTGACACACAGACCTAGAACTTAGAAGATTATGCATGTAATGATGCTGCTTTTGTACTATTTCTTTGCAGGGGTTGGCTTTGAATGACGATTATAAGCTATGATAAGGAATGTGTTACCTCGATTAAAAGCTAAAGTTGATGGCCTCCCCCACCAATTTGGTGATGGATGGAGGTATCCAACTTTTAGCTTAATTTTAGACTATAATGAGAAAGGTGCTACCATTGAGTCTAAAACATAGACCCGTCCGATATCACAATTGAGTATCCATTCGTGCCCTCGATTAGAAGCTAAAGTTGATGGCCTCCCCCACCAATTTGCTGATAGATGGAGGTAGTCAGCTTTTAGCTTAATTTTAGACTATGATAAGGAAGGTGCTACCTTTGAGTCTAAAATCTATAGATTGGCAATGATGAGTAGGATGGTGAATTCTTTGATCCAATGTGTAGATTTTTTTTCTAACGAAGGCTACTTGTGTTAGCTTGCATGTTCCACTTGGATTACATTCAGTTAAATTACTATATACTGGTTTACATTTTATTTGAAGCAATTATTGATCTACTTTGATTACGTTTAATTGGATAATTGTATATGGATGCATTTTGAATGTGATTTCTCTGGTACTTGCGGTTTGCCAATTACATCCACTTGGATTATCTCTGATACTTAGATTACATTCACTTGGAATCTCTCTGATACTTGGCCAATTACTATATATTTTTTTATACTATATTTTATCTACTTGGATTAGTTAGATTCTTTCTGATACTTTAATAACATGTGATTTATCTGGTACTTGCAGTTTGGCCCATTTTTTGTTATCGATACATTCTGATCTTACATTCTTATATGTGATATAATTTGTTGATTTATCTGGAATGAAGCTCTCTTGTACATTTAATTGTTAGGGGCTATTTGGTTTACGTTTAATTTCATTACATTCAAGTTCTCTGGACTCAAGCACTCTGAGATATCATTTGTTATATTTTGGTATATTCAGTTATGAGGGTTGTTTGGCCTGTGATATATTTTTATACATCCAGTTGTGAGGGGCTGTTTGATACATTTTGTTTGAATTTATCTAGACTCAATCTCTCTGAAATTGGTTTACGTTTACATTCAATTTAATTTGGCTTACATTTAATTTAATTTGGTTACATTGGTGACTTTTCTAGAATCAAGCACTCTGATATTGGTTTACACTTTATTTGCTTGACATTGATTTCTCTGATACATTCACCTCTGTGATGCTAGCTCAGTCCCTTCTACTACTTTTTTTGGAAGAATAAAGCTCTGGATAGTTGCAGAATGTTTGAAGTAAAATTTTTATGTAATACATATCTCACTAATTTTATTTCCAGCAAGAATTGTAACATGTCTACAGAATTTTAGAAATTCTTATGCAATTTTCACTACTTGCACCAAGGTTCATGTTTGTGGAGTGGTATGCATACCCCTTTTTTAGAAATTCTTATGCAATTTTCACTACTTGCAGATATTCTTATGCAATTTTCACTACTTGCACCAAGGTTCACAGTGTTATAATTGTTTCTGGGCAATTGATCCTTGCAGTTTTACATATTTTTAATATGTATCTTGTTGCCCATTTTGAATGTTACATGAAGATGTTCTTTATGCCACTGTGAACAACTGGTGTTGTCGAGATTCAATTCAGGTGACATTTGAGTTATGTAAGGTTTAACTATATTTTTATTAAATAATGACTTATTTATTGCTGACATACATTTGTATAGTAGTAATAATACTCATTTATATGCTAAATCTACTCTTGCTAAGAGATGCAACTTACTTTGTTTTTTGGAAGCACAAAAATGTAGCATGCTAACAGTAGAAGTGAACTGAATGATGAATAAATTGAGCTTTCATGTTAATCTCAGCTCATCTCGATTGCACCCTATGATGTACACTGAGAAAAAAATTTCTAGTTTTTTGTACATATTTCAAATGATGTAGTTCCATTATAAATGGATTTCTTGTTTGAAGGGGAATAATGCCATTTGCACAAATCATAGTGATCAATTCATTTTATTATTTTTCTTATGATAATTTTGATTTTGATATCTTCAAAATATGTCATTAAACTTGTTTTTTATTGTTGCATGCAGGTGTTGATAGTTGTTGTTCAAAACTCCATCTTTCATTTGGTGGGATCATCTTTCGGATAACCAAAGTCTAGTATATAATTTATATATTATTTGTAAAAACAATTACTTTTTGTATTTTTGTTATAAATGTCAAATGTTGTCATATGTTACTTAAATTATAATGTTCAATTTAACTACTTTCTTGAATTTATAATGTTAATTGGAGTGTGCATGGCAAATATATTCATTTTTTTAAAATGGCTTTACCTTTACCGACGTTTTTGGTAAACGATGGAAAATTTTCACCTATCAACACAAATCCCAACCTTCTAGAAAAAAGGTTGGGAAAAACAGTTAAGTTTTCCGACATTTTTGTTAAAATGATAAAAAACTGTCAACCATGGACACAAATTCCTGACGTTTATTAAACGTTGCTGCAAACATTGGCTTTGCTTTTGTTGACGTTTATTGTGAACATCGTAAATTTCCAACTACGATAACGATGACGTTTGTAAGAAACGTTGATCAAACGTCGGTAAAACATATATCGACATTTTTAGATCTTTTCCCACGTTTATAAAACGTTGGTCAAAACCAATTTTCTTGTTGTGCCTGGAGATAGAGCTGATAGTGTCAGGAGTTGAGATGCAGATGTGGGGTCTGCAGATTCAGTCAGACTTAATGGAAGGATCAAATCGACTCAGTTCGACGATATTACTTTACGGTGTATCTGAAAGCAGATTCGAGCAGGACTTGTGGATGAGTTTATTATTGCAGAGGATGGCACATTGAGACAGGGTTCCAAGCTATGTGTAACTAGTTGAGACCTTCGGGAGCATGTTATGCAGGAGGCTCACCGTTTTCAATATTCTATGCATCCAGGTGCCAACAAGATGTATAGGGATCTAAAGGAGTATGTATGGTGGTTTAGGATGAAGCGGGAGGTAGCATACTTCGTAGCCAGATATTTAGTCTGCCAGCAAGTAAAGGCAGAGAGGCAGAGGCCAGAGGACTGTTACAGCCATTGTCCATTACAGAATGGAAGTGGAAACATATTACGATGGACTTGTTTCAGGATTACCATGTACACCAGGAGGGAAAGGCACGACTTGGGTCATCGTTGACAGGTTGACCAAATCAACCCACTTCTTACCATTCAAGTTGGCTTGTCTACGGAGAAGCTAGCAAAGATGTACGTGCATCAGATTGTCAGACTTCATGGAGTTTCGATGAGCATTGTCTCGGATCAGGATAGTCGCTTTACTTCCCATTTCTAGCGAAGTCTGCATACTAGTTTGGGCACTCAGCTCAAGTTTAGTACTGCATACCACCTTCACAGGGACGGACAGTCAGAGAGGACTATTCAGACACTCGAGGACATGCTGCGGACTTGTGTTATTGATTTTGGAGGTTCCTGGGAGGATCATTTGCACATGGTGGAGTTTGCATACAACAACAGTTTCTAGGCCAATATTGAGAAGTTAACATTCGAGGCGTTGTACGGGCGTAGATGTCATACTCCTTTGTCGTAGGATTACGTTGGAGAGCGAGCTTTATTGGGATCTGAAATGGATGTGGACGTAGTCGAGAAGGTAAAGATCATCAGAGATCGACTTAGTATGGCGCAGGACAGACAGCGGCAATGGGCCGATAGCCATTGGAGACCTTTAGAGTTTGAGGTACAGCTTAGACTTAGGATTATGATTTTGTTTGTCTTATGATTTTGTTTGATCATATGATTGTTATAGTTAAGTTTAAGACCATATTTATTCTAGATTGGAGATCTGGTGTTCCTGAGGATATCACCGACATGATGCACTATTCGCTTTGGTGGAGGTTGAAAGCTTAGTCCGCATTTCATTGGACTATTCGTTATGAGCGGAAAAGTCGGTGATGTGGTATATAGGCTAGACTTGCCACCTGTATTGAAGGGAGTCCACAATGTGTTACACGTATCACAGTTGAGACGGTATGTGGCAGATCCCAGCCATGTACTAGATCTTTTCGAGATCGAAGTGTGGCCTACTCTTAGTTATCCAGAACAGCATGTGGAGATTCTGGATCAACGGGAGAAGGTGCTGAGGAACCAGACGATACCCTTGGTTCGTATCGGATGGATGCATCACTCTCCAGGTGAGTCTACTTGGGAGAGGAAGGATGAGATGCTCGAGCGATATCCTAATCTTTTTTTGCCTTGAGGTATAATTTTTTTATCCTTCTCATCTGTTCAGTTTCATCTTTAATTTCGAGGATGAAATTATTTTAAGGAGGGTAGATTTGTCACTACCACTTTTCTAGATTAGGGGCATTTTGGTAATTGTACAATTTTGAATATTTGATAATATTTTAATTGGTGCTTTTGTGTTAGTAGTTGGTTTAACCTTAGCTAACCATGATTAGAGACTAACCATGACTTTAGAAACTTAATTATCAAGTTAGATTTGAATTTTAAGTTTTAGTCCTAATTAGGAAACTTTTGAATTCATTTTAGGTTCTTTTAATTTATTGCTTTTGGGCTTTTTGCTAAAAGGCTTTCTATTAAACTTATGTGGAGTTTTTGGCCCATACCTAAACCCTAACCCTAGCCCTAGCATGTCACTACCACATTTTAGCTTGAGGGTATTTTGGTCATTTTGTAAATTTTGAATTTATTTTTATTTATTGGAGTAATGATTGTTATTTTTGACTTTTGTTAGTTGAGACTTTGGAGACTAACCTAGATGTTGACTCTAGCTATGGTGACTTGATTAGCATGGTGGGACCCTAGTCTAACTTAAGTCAACCCAAGTTAGGTCACTTAGAACCAAGTTTCAAATATGAGGATAAATGAATAGGTTCATAGGACTTTTGACTCAGGAATTGATTTCCATTACCAATGAGACTTGGCCCAAGCCCACTTGTCAAAACCCTAACCCTAATTCCTACTCATTAGGCCGGCCACATAGGGATCCCAACCCTATATAATATCTCTTCCTTTGGTTCTTGCCTTTTTTGTATTGAATCAACTTGTGGAAAAGGAAAGGTATTGCAATTCTTTCCCAACCCATAACTATTTAGAGTCTAATCTAACTCTATTTTCTGTTCATGGAGAGAAATTTCAGTTTTGGGACAATTTATAGATTTGGGCTAGCAAGGAGAATCATCCTATTTGGGGCTATTCTTGCCATTTGACACACTATAGGTAAAACCTCTAAATTGTGTTTTTATTCTGATTTCTTTGCATAGCCTAGTTCTAGGTGTTTGTGGAAATGTCTCAAAGGATTTGATTTTGATCTTTTTGAAAAGTATTTGAATGAAAATATTGTTTTATATGTGCACATTAATTTTCTCCATGACTAAGCCAACCTTGAGCCGTGTCCGTGTCCAAACTGGACACGAACATGCCCACTGAACACACGCGGGCAGTGTCCTGCTGCCCGACCGTTCGTTCTCTTCACAGAGGACACATGGACACGTAAAAATTTGTGGAGACACGAAGCACATGACTGGCACTATGCTTCCAAAATTTGGGAGCATATGGTGTACGACACAGAGAGAAATCGTGCCCGCACTAGACACGTGCTGTGTCACACTGTCAATAAACACGCACTGACACGCATTTCGTGTCCACACTGGATACAACTTGGACACATCGTGGTGTGTCGACTCTGTAGCCCTAAATTCTGATACTTAGGACTGTTACCCGATATTCCTGAGAGTTCTATTGTGTTAAACTGATTTTTGAGGGGTTAAATTATCATGTTTAGATCATACATTATGTCTGAGATCAACCTACCATGTTCGGGTTTATGTTAGCATGAGATTTTGGGCTTTCGAATTACATTGAACTGGTAGACTTATTTGTATACACTGTTTTTCTTGAGAATTTCAAACTGTCATGTGTTTTACTGATTTTGGTTGGTTTAATTGCAATGTGGGTAGACCTATATACATCTGAGTTTAGGTTGCAAGATACGATTCATGATTTGTGCTTGATATTGCGTTTTCGATTTCAATTAGGCTATCAATTTGTAAAATGATTTGTGTACACTGTTTTTAAAACTGAGAACACTTGTAGACTGTCATATGTACAACTATTTTGTGTATATTGATGTATAAGGCTGATATATGTGTGTACTGTTTTCCATATCATTTACATACACACATTAGACATGTAAACTGAGAACACTTGACATTGTCATGTGTATACTGACATCCACACACACACATCTCTATAAAACTAAAAACTGAGAACTGATAGCTGTAGCACACATACATAAATGCATATGCCCTAGCTGACGCACTAATTCTGAAATTACATACACACACACACACATGAACTAAACTGAGAACACTTGACACTGTCATGTATGCACTGTTTTCCCTATTCACACACACACTCATACACACTATACAAAATCTGAGAACCTATCCACTGTTGCTCTGTACACACACTCATACACTGATTTGTTACATACACACACACACACATTACACAACCATGAAACTTATGTTGATTTCCTATACACATATACCACTGATAGCTATCTACACACACACATGTACTCAAGACACTCATACACATCAAACACTATTGACACACACAGGAACCTATGTTGTACTGCCACCACATGACACACACTCATACATATGTGCTTGTCACTCTATATCTCTATATGTATATATATAAATATAATCTTGTGTGATAATATGTAATGTAATATATATGTTCATTGCCTATAATTTTAGTGTATATATATATATATATATATATATATATATATGTGTGTATGTGTGTGTGGTAATTAAATGTGTGTGTTGCCTATATTACTATATATGGCATAGAGCCTATGTAATATAGCCTATGTGTATATGGAGTGTATACACATGAGTTTTGTGTGTCGATTAGACTTGTAAGGCTTTTTGATGATATGTGAATGCTAGATAGGTATGGTTAGGCTTAGTAAGACTTGTTTGGGTTAGGTTTGACCTAGTTTAACTAGAGTAGTTGACAAGAGTTGACCAAAGGTTGACTTTAGCCTAGATTGACCCGAACATCATGTAGAATGCATCGTAGCAGATTATTTTACCAATTTGGATATGTTGTGACTTGTGTTGTTCTGATTAAGATATAGACACCACTCCTTATGTCGTATTTTACTTCAGATACTCAAGATATCAGGCGAGTACACTCTATGACCGTTTCATACTTGATAAGATTTATATTTACGCTCTAGATTACTTTACTTGATGTTGTCACGTTGTTAACACGGATTGGTACTATATGGATCCCTTCATGAGATGTTATCCCCCATGAGAGCATCGGGTTACAGTATGTCATGTGCGTTTCACTTTCATCATGTACTCCGGTGCTTTCACCATTCATGTGCACTCTTGTGATTCATGTACTCTCATGTTCATGGAGCCCCCATGTATATAATCATGTGTACCCTATTATGGGCCTTCATGTGATATCATGTGCAATAACAAAACCTGTCTGGATCCTTGTGTATTGATTGGGGTACGGGGGAGTATAAATGGCCATGTGAACAATTCCAAAGTAGTATACTCATGTACAAACTCTTAGATTACTCATGTGTAAATTCAAGCCGTTCACATGTCTATATTGTACTCTAAATCACTAGTTCACTTTTAGTACTCTACTTATAGTATCTATTTATATTACAGTTCTCTCTCTTTTACTTCATGTATATTCTACAGCGTTTTATGTATCTTACTCTATTGCATATTTATATATCATGTCATATTATAAACTATGTGAGATGTAATGTGCTCGCGCCCGTCTTGACTGGACCTGTTGAAATATTACAGATAAAATTGAGGAGTTCTGTCCTACTTACTATAGAGCAGGCCTAGATGACACATGTGAGCTGGACTCTCAGGAGGACCCAGCCCTTGCAGAGGATATCACCCCAGTAGTCTAGGCTAGTTAGCATGACCAGTATCTTATTTATCATTCTGTCTTGTTGGATACACTTGTATATTTAGTTCTTTCTCTTATCTTATATTTCATCTGTGGATTCTGTTGATTATCTATCTATCTTATCGTACATTCTATCTTAGCTGTGATTAAGCTGTACTTTATATTATTCCTCCCATCGGAGAGTATAACTATACAAGTACCATTTAAATGTTAGATGTATGTGACCTAGGACAGCGTTCAACCACCAACACTGCGGCGTAGGCTGGATGTAACCACTTCTCGTGCACATATACTGGTGCGGGTCGTGACACATTTTTAGTGGTGGCCCATGCAGGTCCTAGTTAGAATTGCGGTGGTATTCGAACTAGAGTATCACTGCAGCCTGCAGTAGAATTAGGATATTTTTGAAGGTACTCAATCACATTAGGGAAAACTCTTAATCAGATTCTTTTTATCTAAATTTGCCGCTTATTGTCTTTCCTTGAATATAAACTGTCCACCTTTGCTATTTTGACTCATTCTCAGAAATTGTTTTCTTGTTTGATCTGTCTCGAAGATGGTCGAGACTAGATCACATCGCCCAGGTCAGGGGGACACTGATGAGAGGTCTGCCACCTCTCGTCCATGGCATCTAGCCCCGGTACCACAGCCCCAGTTATGCCAGTTGGGGTGGGTATTTCAGCTGCATTCAGAGGAGCCCCTCCACCAGCAGCGCACAGGTAGAGCCCGGTAATTCTGGAGATGCTCCAGCAGCAGCAGCAACCTTCAGGAACCGTTGACGCTGTCCAGTCGTTCACTTTCTTTCAGCAGTTCATGGAGGCCCAGCAACAGCGTCAGACGGCAGAGTTTAGTCGGGACATCGATCTAGCCCTGACGACAGTTGAGAGGGCAGCGGCTCAGCCTGCGGCAGTTCAGCAGCCGCATCAGCCGAGGGAGAAGGGCGTCTAAGATTTCCAGAAGATGTACCTGTAGGACTTCAGCGGTACAGAGGGCATTTTGTACACTGATGAGTGAATTGAGCATATGGAGGAGATTTTCAGACTGGCAGAGATTCCAGCGAGCCTACAGATCGAGGCGATGGCCAGTATGATGTAGGATTTGGCCCGTACCTAGTACCAGACAAACGCGAGGGTTGGTACGGTAGAGCAGACTTGGACATCTTTCAAGAAGCTGTTCAAAGAGAAGTTTTTCCCAGATGCAGTGCTTGGAGCCCTCGAGACTCAGTTCGAGGCTATAGTATAGGGCAATCAGATTGTCGAGGAGTATAATGGAGAGTTCTGCCGTCTGGGCAGGTTTATCGAGGGGTTATCTGAGGTAATGAAGGCCCAGAGGTTCAGAAAGGGACTAGTCAAGGAGGTGAAGTCCCAAACCAAGAGTGCCCGCAGTGCCACTTTTGAGGAGATCTTGGTGGGTGCCTTAGCGGCAGAGGATGATCTTAAGCTGAGGCTCAAGAGGGGGCGAGACACTCAGGGAGCCAATAGTAGCGGAGGATCGGCCAAGAGGCCGCACTTTCAGCAGCAGCACCAGTAGATACCGTTCCAGGGTCAGGGACGTACACCTTTTCAGCAGTTGCAGCAGCAGCCGAGGGTTCAGCCGTAGGTAGTTAGACAGCAACCTGTCAGTTGTGGTTTCCACAAGAAACCAGCATATGTATGGAATGACTGCCGAAAGAGGCTCGGGAGGTGCCTACTCTGTGGTTCGGCAAAGCACCAGTTGAGGGAGTGCCCTCTATCTTTGAGACGAGCAGCTCAGGGAACAGGGGCCAGAGCCCCAGCAGTTCAGCAGAAGGGACCGCTGCCGACTCAGCAGCAGCGGTTTGTGCATCACAGCAGCAGGACAGCGGAGGCCAGCAGGGGCGAGCTTTTGCCATGGCGATTGAGGATGCAGAGGATATTGGGGACCTGATCGCAGGTTCTATTCTAATCGACTCCATTCCAGCTTTTGCCTTATTTGATTCCCGGGCTTCCTACAGTTTTGTGTCTGTATCATTTGCTGTTAGATACTGCCTAGTATCTGAATCATTGCCCAGGACCTACAAGATCACGACTGGGGGGGTATTATCCTCCTGAGTGATGTTTACAGAGGGCGAAGTGTTATTTTAGGAGGCCGGGAGTTGGAGGTGAGTCTGCTCGTAATGCCACTACCGAACTATAATATCGTATTAGGTATGGATTGGTTGAGCAGGCACCACGCCAGCATGGATTGCCATGGAGGTAGAGTTCTGTTCGGAGCGTCAGGGGAACCAGAGTTCGGTTCATCTGACGGCAGGCGAAACAGAGCGGCGGATATTTCTGTGGAGTTTCAGTCGAGGAGCAGGCGGTTCCACATCCCTTGATTACAGAGTTCATGGACGTCTTTTCGGAGGAGTTGCCAGGACTTCCACCGGACAGGGATGTTGAGTCTCGATAGACTTGGTTTCCGGTGTGGAACCGATTTCTCAGCATGTCTATGAGTGAACAACAGTGAGCTGGTGGAATTAAAGAAGCAGGTGGATGAGCTGCAAGACAAAGGCTTCATCCAATCGAGTTCTAAATATTGGGGGTGCTCTGGTACTCTTTATATCTAAGAAGGATGGGTTGGTACGGATGTGTATCGACTACAAGGCACTCAACAACCTCATGATCAAGAACAGATACCCACTGCGCGGATTGATGATCTCTTTGATCAGTTGAGCGGAGCTCGGGTTTTTTCGAAGATTGATCTGAGGTCAATTTATCAACAGTTGAAGGTGAAGAAGGAGGATACGCCGAAGACCACATTCAGGACGCAGAATGGTCAGTTTGAGTTCTTGGTTATGCCGTTTGGGCTGACCAACGCCCCGGCAGTATTTATGAACTTGATGAACAAGGTGTTCCACCAGTACTTGGACAAGTTCGTGGTGGTGCTCATCGATGATATTCTGGTGTATTCGAAGACTGAGGAGGAGCATGAGGAGCACTTAAGAGTGGTTTTGGAGACAATCAAGAGGGAGGAGCTTTATGGCAAGCTCTCAAGGTGCGAGTTCTTTCTGGACAGAGTTGACTTCTTGGGTCATATGGTGACTGGAGATGGGATCTCAGTGGACCCGAAGAAGATCACGACAGTTGAGGCTTGGTCGGCACCGAGTTCAGTAGCAGAGATCAGGATCTTCTTGGGACTGGTAGGCTATTACAGGAGGTTCGTGCAGGATTTCTTCCAGATTGCAGAGCCATTGACTAGGCTGACCTGGAAGGATGTAGAGTTTGTTTGGTTATAGGAGTGTCAGGTCGCTTTTGATGAGTTGAAGAAACGGCTGATGACAACTCTTATCCTGACATTGCCATTAGGATCAGGGGAGTTCACTATCTACAGTGACGCCTCGGGGAAGGGTTTGGGGTGTATCTTGCAGAAGCATAGGAAGGTGATTGCCTATGCTTCCAGGCAGTTACGTCCCCATGAGAAAAACTATCCTACCCACGATTTGGAGTTGGCAGCAGTGATATTTGCTTTGAAGTTGTGGAAACAATACTTATATGGAGAGAGGGTAGAGATCTTCACAGATCATAAGAGCTTGAAGTATGTGTTTATACAGAAGGAGCTCAACATGAGGCAGTACAAGTGTTTGGAGTTGATGAAGGACTTCGATATTTTACTACAGTATCACCTAGGGAAGGCAACATGGTTGCCGATGCCTTATGTAGGTATCCGATAGCCACGTGTTTGACTATGGATCATCACTTGCTAGCAGGTTTGGAGAGCCTGGAGAGTGAGGTGATTGTGCCAGGAGTTCAGATGCAGATGTGGGGCCTTCAGATTCAGTCGAACTTGATGGAGTGGATCAAGTCGACGCAGTTCGAAGATGTTGCTCTACGGTGTATCTGAGAGCAGGTTCGAGCAGGACTGGTGGATGATGAGTTTACTCTGGCTTAGGATGGTGCTTTGAGGCACGGTTCTAGGCTGTGTGTGTCCAGTGGAGAGCTCTGGGAGCAGGTCATGCATAAGGTCCATTGATCTTAGTACTCTATAAATCCTGGTGCCAACAAGATGCACAAGGATCTGAGGGAGCACGTTTGGCGGTATGATATGAAGCGGGAGGTAGCTCGCTTCGTAGCCAGATGTTTAGTCTGCCAGCAGGTCAAGGCAGAGAGACAGAGGCCAGGAGGTTTGTTGCATCCATTGCCTATTCCAGAGTGGAAGTGAAAGCATATCACGATGGATTTTATATCTGGATTATCGCTTATACCAGGAGGAAAAGATGCGATTTGGGTCATCGTAGACATGTTGACCAAATCGGCCCACTTTTTGCCATTTAAAGTGGGTACGTCTACAGAAAGGCTTGCAGAGATGTACATGCGACAGATTGTCAGGATTCATGGAGTTTCGATCAGCATTGTCTCGGATCGGGATAGTCACTTTACTTCCCATTTCTGGCGGAGTCTGCAGACTAGTTTGGGTACTCAGCTCAAGTTTAGTACTGCATACCACCCTCAGACGGATGGACAGTCGGAGAGGACTATTTAGACGCTCGAGGACATGCTACGGACTTGTGTCTTAGATTTTGGTGGATCCTAGGAGGATCACCTACACTTGGTGGAGTTTGCTTACAACAACAGTTTTCAGGCCAACATTGAGATGTCACTTTTCGAGGCACTGTACGGGCATAGGTGTCGTACACCCTTATCTTGGGATGATGTTGGAGAGCGAGCTTTATTGGGACCTGAGGTGGTTGTTGATGCAGCCGAGAAGGTGAAGCACATCAGGGACAGACTTCGCGTGGTGCAGGACAGACATCGGCATTAGGCTGATAGCCACCGGAGGCCTTTGGAGTTTGAGGTACAGATTAGAGATAGGATTAGAAGTAGGTTGTTTGTTTGATCATGTTGATTATTTAGTAACTTGAGACCTTGTTTGTGTTTAGGTCGGAGACATAGTTTTTCTGAGGATATCTCTGACTCGTGGTACCATACGTTTTGGTGGAGGTGGGAAGCTTAGCTCGCGCTTCATCGGACCTTTCGTGATCAGTGGGAGAGTCGGTGACGTAGCTTATAGGCTAGACTTGCCACCTGTACTAGTGGGTATCCACAACGTATTCCACGTATCACAGTTGAGATGGTATGTGGCTGATCCTAGCAATGTACTTGACCATTCGGATATAGAGGTAGGACCTACTCTCAGTTATCCAGAGCAGCCAGTGGAGATTCTGGATTTTCGAGAGAAGGTACTACGAAACCAGGTAACACCCGTGGTTCACGTTGCATGGAGGCATCATTCTCTAGGAGAGTCTAGCTAGGAGCGGGAGGATGAGATGCACGAGCGATACCCATATCTTTTTGGACCTTGATGTATGATTGTCTATTATTCTCATCAGTTTAGTTTCGCCTTTTAATTTCGAGGACGAAATTCTTTTAAGGATGGTAGATTTGTCACTACCATATTTTAGCTTGAGGGTATTTTGCTTATTTTGTAAATTTTGAATTTATTTTTATTTTTATTTTTTGGAGTGATGATTGTTATTTTTGACTTTTGTTAGTTAAAACTTTAGAGACTAACCTAGATGTTGACTCTAGCTATGGTGACTTGATTAGCATGGTGGGACCCTAGTCTAACTTAAGTCAACCCAAGTTAGGTCACTTAGAACCAAGTTTCAAATAGGAGGATAAATGAATAGGTTCATAGGACTTTTGACTCATGAATTGATTTCCATTACCAATGAGACTTGGCCCAAGCCCACTTGTCAAAACCCTAACCCTAATTCACACTCATTAGGTCGACCACATAGGGATCCCAACCCAATATAATATCTTTTCCTTTGGTTCTTGTCTCTTTTGTATTGAATCAACTTGTGGAAAAGGAAAGGAATTGCCATCCTTACCCAACCCATAACTATTCTATTTTAATTCCTTTTTGACTCTAGTTTCTTATATTAGAGTCTAACCCAAATCTATTTTCTGTTCGTGGAGAGAAATCTTAGTTTTAGGACAATTTGGAGATTTGGACTAGCAAGGAGAATCATCCTATTTGGGGCTTTTCTTGCTATTTGACACACTATAGGTAAACCCTCTAAATTGTGTTTTTATTCTGATTTCTTTGCATCCTAGCCTAGATCTAGGTGTCCCCTAGCTGTGGTGTTTGATTTGTGTAAATTTGCATTAATTTTGTGTCCGTATCGGACACGTATCATAGCCTAGTTCTAGGTGTTTGTGGAAATGTCTCAAAGGATTTGATTTTGATATTTTTGAAAAGTGTTTAAATAAAAATGTTGTTTTATATATGCACATTAATTTTCTCCATGACTGAGACAAGCTTGAGCCGTGTCCGTATCCAAACAGGATACGAACATGCCCACTGCACATACGCGGGCAGTGTCCTGCTGCCCGACCGTTCGTTCTCTTCACACAGGACACATGGACACGTAAAAATTTATGGAGACATGAAGCACATGACTAACACTATGTTCCCAAAATTTAGGAGCATATGGTATACGACACAGAGAAATTGTGCCCGCACTGGACACGCGCTGTGTGCGCACTATCACTAAACACGCACTGACACGTATTTCGTGTCCACACTAGAAACGACTTGGACACGTCGTGGTGTGTCGACTGTGTAGCCCTATACGTAGGCTATACGTGTGCATGACCACGTGGCGTGAGGTATCGTGTATCGTGTCCACGAGTGGGTTAAACATGTGCAGAGGACTGTGCACAGTTAGTGCAGACACGAGTGTGGAAATGGTTTTGGATACGTTGTGTCCAGTTCTTGGACACTGGAACACACCTACGATAGACTCACACATGACATGTGCATTACCAACCTTTCAACTTGATTATTAGTTGAATTTTAATTCAAATTTGTAAATTCCCCAAATTCTGATACTTAGGACTGTTACCCGATATTCCTGAGAGTTCTATTGTGTTAAACTGATTTTCGAGTGGTTAAATTATCATGTTTAGATCATACATTATGTCTAAGATCAACCTGCCATGTTAGGGTTAATGTTAGTATGGGAATTTGGGCTTTCGAATTACATTGAACTGGTAAACTGATTTGTATACACTGTTTTTCCTGAGAATTTCAAACTATCATGTGTTTTACTAATTTTGGTTGGTTTAATTGCAATGTGGGTACACCTATATACATCTGAGTTTAAGTTGTAAGATAGGATTCATGATTTGTGCTTGATATTGGGTTTTCGATTTCAATTGTGCTATCAATTTGTAGACTGATTTGTGTACACTGTTTTAAAAACTGAGAACACTTGTAGACTGTCATGTGTACAACTGTTTTATATACATTGATGCATAAGGCTGATATGTGTGTATTGTTTTCTATATCATTCACACACACATTACACATATAAACTGAGAACCCTTGACACTGTCATGTGTACACTGACATCCACACACATCTCTACAAAACTGAAAACTGAGAACTGATAGCTATAGCACACACATATACATGCATATCCCTAGCTGACACACTAATTTTAAATTATATATACACACACATGAACTAAACTGAGAACACTTGACACTGTCATGTATGCACTGTTTTCCCTATTCACACACACACACTCATACAAACTATGCAAAATCTGAGAACCTGTCCACTGTTGCACTGTACACGCACTCAAATACTGATTTGTTGCACACACACACATTACACAACCCTGAAACCTATGTTGATTTCCTATACACATACACCACTGATAGCTATCTACACACACACACACACACATCTACTCGAGACACTCATACACATCTACACACAGAACGCTGAAACCTGAGAACACTATTGACACACACAGAAACCTAATGTACTGCCACCATATGACACACACTCATACATATGTGCTTGTCACTCTATATCTCTATATGTATATATATAAACATAATCTTGTGTGATAATATGTAATGTAATATATATTCTCATTGCCTATAATTTTAGTGTATATATATATATGTGGTAATTAAATGTGTGTGTTGCCTATATTACTCTATATGGCATAGAGCCTATGTAATATAGCCTATGTGTATATGGAATGTATACACATGAGTTTTGTGTGTCGATTAGACTTGTAAGGCTTTGTGATAATGTGTGAATGCTAGATAGGTATGGTTAGGCTTAGTGAGACTTGTTTGGGTTAGGTTTGACCTATTTTGACTAGAGTAGTTGACTAGGGTTACCAAAGGTTGACTTTAGCCTAGATTGACCCAAACATCATGTAGAATGCATCGTAGCAGTTTATTTTACCAATTTGGATATATTGTGACTTGTGTTGTTCTGATTAGAAGCCAGACACCACTCCTTAGGCAGTATTTTACTTCAGATACTCAGGATATCAGGCGAGTACACTCAACAACTGTTTCATACTTGATAGGATTTACATTAACGCTCTAGATTACTTTACTTGATGCTGTCACGTTGCTAACACGGATTGGTACTATATGGATCCCTTCATGAGATGATATCCTCCTAGGGAGCATCGGGTTACAATATGTCATGTGCGTTTCTGTTTCATCTTGTACTCCGGTGCTTTTACCATTCATGTGCACTCTCGTGATTCGTGTACTCTTATGTTCACGAAGCCTCCATGTATACAATCATGTGCACCCTATTATGGGCCTTCATGTGATATCATGTGCAATAACATAACCTGTCTGGATCCTTGTGTATTGATTGGGGTACGGGAGAGTATAAATGGTCATATGAACAATTCCAAAGTAGTATACTCATGTGCAAACTCTTACATTACTCATGTACAAATTCAAGCCGTTCACATGTCTATCTTATACTCAAAATCACTAGTTCACTGTTAGTTCTCTACTTATAGTATCTATTTAGATTACAGTTCTCTCTCTTTTACTTCATGTATATTCTGTAGCGTTTCATGTATCTTACTCTATTGCTTATTTATATATTCTATCATATTATGAACTGCGTGAGATGTACTGTACTAGTTCCCGTCCTGACTGGACCTGTTGAAACATTACAGATGATATTGAGGAGTTCTATCCCACTTACTATGGAGCAGGCCTAGATGACACATGTGTGCTGGACTCTCAGGAGGACCCAGTACTTACAGAGGATATCACCCCAGTAGTCTAGGCTAGTTAGCTAGACCAGTATCTTATTTATCATTCTGTCTTGTTGGATACACTTGTACCTATTTGAGGATTTATTATTCTGGATATTGTGGAGTTGTTTATCTTAGATATTTAGTTCTCTCTCCTATCTTTATTTCATCTGTGGATTCTGTTGATTATCTATCTATCTTATCGTACATTCTATCTTAGCTGTGATTGAGCTGTACTTTATATTATTCCTCCCTTCAGAGAGTATAACTGTGCAGGTACCTTATAATCGTTAGATGTATATGACCTAGGACAGTGTTCTACCACCGACACTACGGTATAGGCTGGACGTAACCACTTCTTGTGCCCCTACACTGGGTGCGGGTCGTAACATAGCAGCATCATATGGCCGGCCAAACAGCCCCCTCCTCTATATATTTATAACTTGTAGCCACCAAGCCTCTTTTACAAGCACTAATTTTCCACTTTCCTCAAAGTAGCCTGTTTTTCTCATCTCTCATCCGATTTGGACCAAATGAATTGCGTTGCGATCCTTAGGAGGAGAAGAACTTGCTGGAGGCTAGCTAGCAAGGAATTGGAGGCGTTTGACTATAGGATTTTGGGTATCGAGACTTTTGGAGTGCTTTTGTATTAAGATTCTAGCTCTCAATAGGTAAATGCTTCTAAACTCATTTAAATTCTAATTTTTCTTCATAGAAGCATGCATCTAGGTACCCTAGACCTGTAGATGTAGTTTGGTAAGATTTTGTGTCCGTTTGATATGTGTATTGGAGGCGTATCGGTGTATTGTAACATGTGTTTGATGAAATGCCTCCTAGAATTAAAAATTGTTGTTTTTTAAAACTAATTTTATATATTTGTAGCCCTATATGAGATGATTCCAAAACCCTATTTCTGAGTTTCTTTTGGCACGATTTTCGTATCCAAATCGGACACGGGGACGTAGCACGAGCCCCCGTGCACTGTCCTACCTCTCAAGTACCATAACTCGTTGGACACGATACAGTTTAGAGGGAAAATTGGTAAACACGTGGGGGCTATGCCTGACATCATACTCCCAAAATTTGGGATGATTTAATGGAGTGGTTGGGAAGTTATCGAGGCCGCATGGATTCGGCCTGTTATGCAAATGCGTGATCTTTGGCTCTGACACGGGTTGATAACTCGGACACGAGGACATGTGGACTCGAAGCAGGATGTCCGACACCTAGGCCTATACCTAGGCTACCTATGGACACGAGCACGTGACACGTGGTGGCGTGTGTCGTGTCCTATTGGTTCTGACACCTCCCCACGAGGCCGTGCACACACGCGCGTGCAGCCCCTCCCCGATACGCATATGGACACGCGACACGGCAACTCGTGGACACGACTCAGGGTCCTAGATGAATACCCTAACACCCTAGCTACCCACTGGCATAAGCACGAGGTTTCTTATTGGACACGGCGAGTCCTACAGTGTTCGACACACCCCGCACACACAAGCACGAGTACAGTTTCAGATACT